>JAQPZY010001292.1:810000-1257500 GCA_029931535.1 Margaritifera margaritifera
AAATTGCCCTATATCAGCTCTACAAATCATATAGTGTCGTCCTCTCTTATTTGTCAGTGTTTGATTTTGCAAAGGGACACATTTCTGTTTAGCCAAAGTGAGCAGAGATGCCTCGTACTTGTGTGAACAATGCAGATAACTTCTGCTATGTTTGTGGTGAAGTGACTTTTGCATCACAAAAGCGCAGTATAACCACTATGATTAATAAAGTCTATCACCTTTATTTTCGCTGCAAAATTGGAGATCAGGACAAGAGGTGGGCCCCACACATATGCTGCAACACTTGTGCAACAAATCTTCGCCAGTGGTTGAACAGGAAAAGGAAATCTATGCCTTTTGCAATGCCAATGATTTGGAGAGAGCCAACAAATTATATCAGCAATTGTTACTTCTGCATGGTGCCTCCAGTTGGGAAAGGTGTGTCAAAGAAGAAAAAGTGGACTGTGCGTTATCCAAACATTCCATCAGCTATACGCCCAGTACGCCACGGAGAAGGACTGCCGGTTCCTGATGCACCAGAATCATTCTCACTTGAGTCAGACGATGAAGAGGAAGACGATGAAACTTCTACTCCTGAACCATCAATGTCACATGACCCATAATTTCTCCCATCCTTCTCCTCTGAACCACACCTCATCACACACAAGGTGAACTGAATGACCTTGTCAGGGATTTGGAACTACCCAAGAGTAAGGCAGAACTGTTGGGCTCCAGACTACAGCAGTGGAATCTCCTGGCAGGTGATGTTACGGTTTCTATGTTCCGTGGCAGTTAAAAGGATCTTGTCCCATTCTTCTTCATGGAAGGTGATCTTGTAGCCTGCAACAACATCGATGGTGTGATGGCAGCCCTCAACATCGTTCATGATCCAGATGAGTGGAGACTGTTCATTGATTCACGGAAGACGAGTCTTAACGCTGTTTTGCTGCTGCATAATGGTAGTGTTTTGCCATATATTCCAGTTGGTCATGCAGTCCATATGAAGGAAACCTATGAAAATACGAAACAATTTTTGAGGTGCATAAACTATGACCAACATCAGTGGCAGCTTTGTGGCGATTTCAAGGTTCTTGCTCTCTTGCTTGGTCTGCAGACTGGATACACAAAGTACTGCTGTTTTCTCTGCGAATGGGATAGTCGTGCGAGAGATTCCTACTACATCAAGAGAGATTGGCCACTCCGACAGTCATTGGAGCCTGGGATGAAAAGTGTTCAGCATCCACCACTTGTTGAATCAAGGAAGATTGTGTTACCACCCTTGCACATCAAGCTGGGTCTGATGAAGAACTTTGTCAAGGCCATGGACAAAACACAAGCAGCTTTCAAGTACCTCCGTGGAAAATTTCCAAGGTTAAGTGAAGCTGTTTAATTTCGTATTATTATTTCAGGCTTTTCATTTTACAACACACACACGTTTACATCAAGAACTGATTTTACAACATGTAACAATAGTAGACACGCTAATCATAATTACATTGTTGAAAGATTTAAATGTATACAGAGAAAATTTTCAAATTAGTATCATGGAATTCATCATACAAATTCAAACACCAATGTATTTTGTTTTACCATTAAGTTAATTAAATTTGTATATAAATTGAACTGATTTTAAGCCTTATATTGTCCACACATATACATGTAGTATATGGCTTTCATTTCTCAATTTATATGACACAGAATAAACTGCTAGGGAACAAATGAACAATAAATTGAAAACGGCATCATTAAACGTGTACTTCTAATAATTATAGTCTTTAGAGTACAGGTACACATGCATACTCATTGTTTATGAAGAAAGTTATATTTCTTGCTGGTTGTTTTGCAAACTGTGAACGACAGGCGGGACAATACTAATTCCCTTTAGGTGTCTGTTTCAGACCAATACAACTATAGTGGAACCACTTGTATAAACAGTTCTCATCATCAAACCCGATAACTCGATCAAATGTTGGGTCGTACACTGTTTTACAAATGCATATAACATCATTATTGTCACGAGTTTTGTCATTATGCTGTATATACGGTATATTCACTGGCTGTACTGGCACATCAGATTGTGGTAATAGTGGTAATTTCTCTAATAGTATTACTTGTTTAAAAAATGTAGTTGCCTTAGTGACAATGTCACTCCAGAATTCCTCATCTGGTTCAATTAACTCCATGCATGGATGGAGATCTCTTTCAGTCCAAAAGACAAAATCACAAAAACTCCTTTTTGCGTACAAATATTTGAGTCTGGATCTGATAATATAACATGCATGGGAAGTTTTAAGTTTTAGATTCCCATTAACATACTTAAGACGTGATTTACTGTCTATTGACTCTGAGATTTTACTCAATCTCACACAATACGGACATTTCACCTCAACAGTGCCCTCCCCACAACAATCACATAGAACCACAGAATCTAGTTAAGCTCCTATATTTGGATATGAAGGATGAGTAAACAATCTGGTTGGTTCACACTTAAAATTTCCTTCCCTTTGTTTACAATAAACATCTATAGCAACATGCTGATGTTCACAACCCCATCTGGCTGCACTGGATGAAAATGTATGTACAGAAGGATAACATATAATATTTACAAGACTCTGAGATGGGTTCGCAAATGAAGTCCAACAAACATTCTTCATTCTTAATACAGTTATTCTACCAGTTCTGAATCTGTACCAGTTTTTACTGCCTGTCTGGTCTCGGGTTTCCATTTCTACAGATTTTACTTGAGTTGCTGAAACTTCTAGTTTATCACAAAATATTTCCACAGTGAATAATTAACTCCTCTTTACACATTTCATCACTCTTTTCCTAACTAAGTTCTGACAATATTTGTGGGAATGAATTTCCCATACAAAATGGCACAGATGCATCAGCAAACGTTTGCATCACCGATAGTAAAGCCGATTTTGTGTTTGTTAGCTGCATTGTTTGAAAGAAAGATGAAACTTTTGTATCTGTTGGAGGTGGTACATATGGCAATTGTAAACTTGATGCACATCTAGGTGTTACTGGCGACTTGATTTTATCGTCCAGCTTTCTTTTCGCTGACTTTGCTGATTGGAAATGTAGGTTCCTCTGCTCCACTTAACCTTTTGGACACATGAAGGCAATAAAACATTCTGGGTAAAAGTCATACTGCCATATATCTTCACTGCTGTTGCCACATAGAAGAGTACTGCTCCAATGTGGCTACAGACTTTCCCTGCAGTTACAGTGTGCTGCATATATTGTGGCCATCTTTCTCTGATATTACCCATGGTTTCGATGGAGGGTCAATCATCCTTTGAGAATGACGAACCGAGAATAAAGATTGATCAGTTTGTAAGGACTATTACAGTGTTAGTCCGAGTTTCACCTGAACCTTCCGCCCCCCCCCCCCCCATTTTAGATATTTTGACATTTATGTTGGGGTGTAGTGCGGTAGTCATGTGATACCAAGAAAAAACATCCTTGACAGCTGCTCTTTGCTAGATGAATCTGGCTTTCTCCAGGTTGCTACGGCAGTGACAGGTCTCTGATCATTGTTCTTGGAATAAAAATGTTAATAATTATGTGTCATTTCATTTTATTTATCAACATTACGTCACTTTTATCTTGTACAAAAACATTGAAAAGGGGTTTATTATTGATATTACGTGACGATTGGACATCTGATGTCATGGACATGTATGTTGCGAGATTTGGGTCGTCATATGACTAGCAATGCAAATGGCGAGTACCTGGTCAAATTTAATCGACGCTGTAGTTTCGTTTTGTCTGTAAGCAGAATAAAGACAACGTATATTATTATAATCGCAATTAATGAGAAAATAAATCATATTCCTATCGAGTTCATGCAGGTATGGCTCAGTGTAGAGGCGAATTCCAACTTTTCAATAGGCAATGGGCTTTGACCCCATACTCCAACATAAATGTCAAAATATCTAAAATGGGATGAGAAAAATCAGAGTAAACTCAGACTATTATAGTGTATACACTATTATTTAACACGAATTGCATGATAAATAAAGTACTGCTGATTCAGTATTACTCTAAACATACCAACATACTTTATCCATGCTATATTTTTGACTTAATAGTATTATATAACATTTAGTCAGTAAATATTGTATTTCTTCTGAATGTCTCCATATGCAAATTAAATCTCAAATATGTTATAATCCGTTATAATGCATACATTTTTTCCTAAACAGGTGAAAATGCTATATGACCGACATCTTTCACCCAGACGCAAAAGAAGTGACTGTAAGGTTCCATGGATTTATAAGCCTTCAAATCCGCAAGAGTGTAAGCACTTTGTCCATTGCCAAGATACTTAACTATGTCAGGATACGTGCTATCAGGAAAATGAGTCAATCTCGCTCGACCAGTCTATTGTTATGTCATCACATGGGTCTTTACCACTGATAAGATCCAGCTTTGTTATGTACTGTGCCTTGGATACGTGTTCTGAAGTGTAAATGTACTTAACCTTCACCTTGGACATGTTTACACCATAAACGGATATAAATAGCCACTTTTCACAGTTGACTTGTTTTTATTTGTGTGATCCATAAAATGGCGACCGCATTCTTTGGCAGGTCACGAATCTCACATTCGGTCGACAGTCAGGACGCAGTCGTCAAGACAACAACATCGGAAGAACTAGGACAGCATGGCGGATGTGTGGCCAGGCAAGCGAGGTGTGTAGGTGGTACCACCCAGCGCTACCATGAGAGGCACGCCATCCAGACCAGAACATCAGGTCTCGCGGCACAATGCGGCAACTAAATGGGAGAGGCCAGCCCTCAAGGACAGCGAGGAGAGGGACCCACCCAGCTATCGGGATAGAAACCAGCTGGTGGAATCCGGCCACTTCATTCACAAGCTTGTCAGACCCATAAATATAGGAAAAAGGCCAAGAGAAGGAAAGCGGGATGGGCTTTAACTGCTGACCACTCTACGCCTTGCAAAATGAAAACAAGAATGCAGCAAGTCGGAGAAGGATTACTTCACCGTAGATGTTGCACAATGACGGCTGGAATAGTCAACCTGGCCGAAGAGGAATCCTGGGAGAACAGCGCCGGATCTCTTCAGTGGCAGTCTGATCAAAATTGTTTAACTGTATGGGGTTTTCCTTTTGAATTTTTTAAAACCCCTTTCGATTAGACTCTTTCAAATCATAAATTTGACCTATTGTGTTCCACCATCAAAAATATAACCTTGAATTCAGTAATGTGTGCATGATAATAAAATGATATGAGTAACTTGTACTCGCGGATTAATATTACTTTTGGAAAAATTATGTACGCAAAATTTATACCTGAATGGATTAATTAAATAAAGAAATTTGTAACTGTAAGAATTGTCATAACTAAACATGTGGTTAACACATAATTGGTTTTAGGGACAGCCCGACTTAGCTAACTGGGCAGAATTTGATCATGTACGTTCATGGCGTTTCAGTACTTCGTCATGCTTCGCGCCTCCCTTGCCGAGTCTGTGCAGCCTTCCACTCCAGACATCTAATTAAGTAGTTCGCAATGCGCACACCCGCAAACCTGTAAACATTGTGGTTTCATTCCCATATACAGGTATAACTAATTGTACACACCTCCCATATCGCGCTTTCAATCAAACCCCATAGTAGGGAAACCATGCAGCGATGGAGTGGTGTGTAAATAGCGTGCATTGCACGCAGTAATGCGTCAAGTGGGTTTGCAGCCCGGCAACCCATCCTGACGAGAATTAAATAGTGTGCTAAGCACACAGTTCAATCCCCAAGTGCATGCTTCGCACGCTTTGGGGGTAAATATATGTACTTGATCGAATGACCGAACACGTCTTAAATCTAAATTAAGTAAGCAAGGCGACCGCGTTCAAGTAACCCGTATGCTAATGACGTCATTGAAAACTACCCTTTCATAATTGACCCTATATTCCAAAAACGACGCTATGGAATCATAATGTTAATTTCCCTTATATCCCTAAGTGTCATTTTGACCCCATAGGGCCACATATAACTAACTGTATAAACCTTCGACTTAATAAATACAATTCTACACTAAATGAAAAAAATATGAAAAAAAAATGCGCTTGGTGAATTTCAGACATGAGTTCAACAGTAAATATTGTTTACAAGGAAGTAAATTTAAACTGTCGATATAATTACGCAGGTAATAATATATCATACATTGTGCACTGTAAAACATTTTTTAACACTTATTTGTATTAACATTTGTAACTGACATAATCAAATTACTTAAATTTATGGCAGTATTATGAATAAGTTTTTTTTTTCTTTGTTTTTTTTTTACCCAATTGTTATACTTCAGTCATAACAACTAAACCACACCACACCGCACCACTTAAATTATGAGCTCGGTGGTCTAATAGATAGTGCGTTCGACTTCAATCCACACCAATAATAATAGCACATGTTCGAGCGACGCCCTGGAAATAAAATTTTTCCGTCAATTGAGGTCACTATCGCTTATATGTTAGTGTAACACATTCTACAATATAAATAATAAAAGGTTGACGACTTAGGTGGCACTAGGGGTGAAACGATACACCTCTGCCACGTATCGATACGATTCTCGATACTCACCCTAAGATACGATACATTATCGATAAACATATCAACTTGACGGTCGTTTCATCTTTAGAAGGTCTGGTAGGGTGGTGCCATATTTTATATGTTGACATATTGGGTGTATTTCCGGTATGCAGATTACAGGCAAACATAGACTTATCATCTGTTCATATGCCATTCTTATCCTTGACAAGGTAAAAAAAAAAAAAAAAAAACACTTCCATACAGACTACCTGTTAGCTGTTGGTGATTTTTATTCAACCTTTTGGGCCATTTCAGACTGCTCCGTTTGATCAGATGCATGACTCATCCCGGTCACCACGCCCTTTGTTTTGCATTGAATTAATGTTTTTAAAACATCTTACTACTAATTTCATGTCTTCACTTAAATTTTGAAGGCATTACGGTGTTATCTTCAAAACAGAAGAAACAGTGAAATTTCCTTGTGCCAGGAAAATCTTATCTAGAACAAGTCCGAGTGTGGAAGCTGAGATGACTAATAACCATATCTTTCACATTGTACTTACTGCAGATGCAAAACAACTGTCGCGGCCACCGGCACTTGTTTCTGTCAGTGAAAAAATGAAATTATTGACAACACCCACTCACCTTCTTCAAATTGACATAGTGGCTATAACTCGTGCTGTTTGGAATCTGCCCCTTGCCGATTCTGTACTAATTTTTTTTCCAATCGGCACGTTCGGTCGCTGATTACATATATCAACGTAAAAGGAGACACTCCAAACTTATTCCCTATGTACGATTTAAGTACTTTACAGATCATTTAATAGTCACTTTTGTGTGAAGTTTCTATGTTGCTTTGTATCTATTTGGATAGAGTTTGGATGCTAATATTTCCAGTATATAACGCAGTGAACACGCTACAGTTAGTTATCATTGGTGGTTATTGTTTTACCACTGACTTGAACAAACAATAACCACTAATCGGAATTGCCTGTAACATATTTCACTGTGTAAAAGTGGTTATTAAATGATCAGTAATGTACTTAAATCATACATGGTGAACAAATCTGCAATGTCTTCTTTCCGTTGATATATGTTATCAGTGGCTGAAGATTCAGACGTGATAAACTAATTACCATGGAATTGGGGCGGGGGAAGGGGGCAGATTTCGAACCACGTGAGTTAGTCGCCTTGTGTTAATTTGTAGAAGGCGAATGGGTGTTGTCAGTAGTTTTTTTTATATATTTTTTAGTACACAATGTGTTTCAAAATTATCACCTAGAGTAAGGGCTTGCGTTTGCACTGTGAGCATCACTTTGTGTCAAAAATGGCTTTCGGACATGAAAAATGCATGTATAAATTTGGGGTTGGGGTGCATACACGTTTTATGCTATGAACTCCCATCGACTTGTCAGGTCAAGTGAATGATGTTCTTATGTTTTGTTGTATTACAGCTATCCAAAATTATGAACCTTTTTGATCTCACTTGTGTATTTTTTTTAATGAATTTTTGTTTTGGGCAGGTGGACGTAGCATTAAATTTGTGCATAAAAACTGTCCCTTGCACCCTCAGGCTGATTTTTCGAGTACTTTGGAGCGCCCATTTCTGCCTGTTGTGAGCTTAGATCATGTACAATTTCCACAAATACAATACGTAAAGAAATTTCAGCCACAGTACATGAAAGTAGCATAGAGGTATGCCAACATTCTCTTCAGTGTACATGTTGCAAACGCAAACAACTTCACCTTACAACTATCACTCTCTGAGAAGTACGTAATATATATATATATATATATATATATATATATATATATATATATCCCCCTTCGTGCTTCAATAATCGATGTAATACATCTCTATATATGGCTGACAACTTATCAAGATTATCTCGCCCAATTGGCAGCCCATACTGATACTGCACACCATTCCTTTAGGTATCACGGTACCAATTGCGCAAGCCCAGGGGGGCGGAGCTTAAGGTGTAGGGAACATTGTATTCAGAAATAAAGAACAAAACTAGCTACATGATTGGTGTATTATGTAAGAGTTGTAGTTTCTGTCTGGCTTAAAAAAAAGTTGAGTCTCTTAGCAACATGTGAGATTATGTTAATTCATATGTAGATCATGTTTTGTATTTTTTATGATTTTTTAAAAATGTGATACACATCCCTGAAAATGTGTCTGTTGTGACTGGACAACTCTGATCCCTGTCTAGTTCCAGCAGAGTTATCTCTCTTAAATGCCATGGAGTACCTGGTTCTGTCACTGTCAAATTGACAATCTAATATTGTTCTCTATGACAGTGTGTGACACGCATGCTAAAGTAGAAGAGAAGGTATTTTTATTTCACCAAACATTAACATTAAGGTCTATGGAAAAACAATTGGTACCGTGATACCAGAATAACTGCCCTTATTCGTACTATACTTACCATTTACATCTTTCTTCTGGTAATAATTCCAGGCAAAAGGATCCGGTAGTGATCTCAATCACAGAAACGCTTGGAAATTATTATACACTGTAAGCCGGAATGCAGGCTTATTCGGCCCAAATCAGATCGGCTCAAATTACGGGCTGATTCGGACCAACTGCCAGGCTGATTCGGACCATGTGAAATATTATTAAGTTTCGTCTTGGATTTAAAAGTGATATTTACATTTGTTTAAAATATGATATTTCTCATTATTTCCCAGGTACGGTCAGCAGTTCAAATCTGCATTTAAGGAAATAAACTACCTAATCACTTTAGAGAACAGTCAAATTTTATTTCCTTTAGATCATTAATATTATCCTGGAATGGTAAAGACTGTACATGTAATATCTGCAAACAACCCCCCCCCCCCCCTCCTGCCATGATGACAACAACTAAAATTTGTGTTACCATTTTGCTTTAAGTGTCCTTGTCTTATGTACTATCAGGTGCCAACTGTGAGCTCCTTTCTGTAATCCATAATGCATAATCTGCATCTCAGCCTGCTTTTAGTCCAAAATTGGTGCTTTGCCTCTTGCATTGAATATAAATTTCGATTGCTAACCTGTAATTTTGTATTTTTTTCTTCCTAAATAGGGAATTCACTTTAATTAATCTTATCTTATCTTATCTTATCTTATCTTATCTTATCTTATCTTATCTTATCTTATCTTATCTTATCTTATCTTATCTTATCTTATCTTATCTTATAGAATGTTCTTTCTGTATGGACGAACGTTAGAGTCCACTCAAAGGGAAGTTTTTCCCGAGAAAAAGGTTTCTTTGGGGGACAGTCCATATAAAAAATGGGGCTTGGTATTTTGGGGGGTCAAGGTTAAACTAAGAGTTGTGAAGAAAGTAATAAGTATATTTAAATGGGCGGGCTAAATCTGGCTACTTAATAGGTAGTCGCTAAATATCCCCCGGGGGAAATTTAGCATTACCTATATAGAACGTTTTCTCCGTATAGACGAACGTTACAGTCCACTCAAAGAGAAGTGGTCATGACATTTATAGTAGGCCTACATTTATACATAATACAAAAAATAATAGGCTTTACTTTTAATTAGGTCACTCTGACTAGTATTTTGGTTCTCTAGTGAAAAGAATGACTCGACTCCCCAACTCATGCTAACTCAGATATGCTGGCACATATGAGTACTTGTACTTTGATGCAACGTACGTGACATTTCTTAATGATGAAATTAGAAGGAGTCTAAGAATAAAAGTATGAAGTTGCTTATTTAATTAGGTTCATTTTTATTACTTTAAATCAATATTTATGCATTCTATTTGACATGTAGAAAATGGGCAATTACTTTTCTGCAAATTAATGGTGTGACAGTACATTGCAGTTGTAAAAAGCACTGCAGCATTTATTGCTCATGGCTTAAAAGTGTCTTATCATAGTTTATATACAATATATGTCAGATTTACCACAACATATTCATTTTCAGAAACATTTAGATTGTGGTCTATGGCCAAATAATAGTATGGTCTGAAGGAAAGGATTTAGTTACCTGTGACCATATGAGGGAAATATTCATAAAGGATGCATTTCACACACACACACACACACACACACACACACACACACACAAGGGTACAGAATAATCAAAGTAAAAATATTCATGTAAAATATTTATTAAGTTTTTTATTTAAAGTTGGAACTTTTTTTCAGGAAATCAACTAATTTTGGTGAAAGTAAAATGATAACTTTGTTCTCTGCTAAAGCATATGAGACAACGATAAATTATCTGAGCATTGCAACATATACAGTGTCCTCCCTTCATAAATTTAAACACATTAAATGGAGCACATAATAATAGAGTTGGTTTTTTACCGATGTGCATTATATATTTAATAAGTACACACACATATATCGTAATGCTTAGTCACCTTGGAGTGTAATGTATCGTTGTACATTACAGTTGATAAAGATAACACATCAGGTGTTGTATCACAGAAAATGGAAAGTAAGTAGTACAACCTTATATAGATTATCGTCAGAAAAAGGATACATTTTTGTATGAAGCACAATTTTTGACGAATATTTTAATACTCATGAGATACAGGAAAATAAATTGTACATGGCCCAAATCGTATCAGAATAAGTTCCAATGTCTGCATCAGAATTTATTTTTCTGCTCAAAAAGCAATCAATTTATCATGTCTGTGATCAATAAATTGGATTGAAACTGATTTATTTATTTTAGTTTCATTCCATATATATGTGTGTGTATGTATGTATGTATATATATATATATATATATATATATATATATATATATATATATATATATATATATATATATATATGTGTGTATGTATGTATATATATATATATATATATATATATATATATATATATATATGTATGTATATATATATATATATATATATATATATATATATATATATATATAATCCAAAAGGTAGATGCCCGTTGGATTAATTGGATTAATGTTATTCTTTTTCGATAATCCACAATCTCTTTGGTACGAAAACCAGATGATGCATTTACGGTTTGCAAATGATCTTGAAAAACACATTGCAAAATGAAGATTCATGGAACTGTCAGGAGACTAGGTTTTGTAGTTTGTGTTTTTTAGTACGGAATGGCATTTCACAAATAGATTTCTTGTTTGCTTCCTTACAACATTTGTCATGGTCCCACTTATCACGCAGCTCACACTCCCACCAGCTAACATTCTTCACTCACACACTCAAACCACGAGACTCTCTCTGATGACTGAATTTGCAAGGAATCTCATCATTGTCACTAAATTTGTCGCTGATGGCATCAGAGAGGTCATCCTCATTTGTCAAATTGTCGTAAAAGTAATATAAATCGTTCTTCACTGTCACTGTCATTTATTTTTATAATTACTTCCTCTTTTATACCATCAACAATCCAAAACTCCTCCTCTGCCTCCCGGATGACACGTTCTTCTTCCTTGCGCCATTAAATTATATTGATTCATTGTCTGGCCTGAGTATACGGACCTATGATGCCATCCTTTTAGAAGTTCCTCCTAGCAACATGTCCCTTTATATTAGCCCAGACTAATTAGATAGGATTCAGCTCACAGAGCCGATGAGGTAGACGGAGAGCCTCGTGACCATGACAAGCTGCAAGATCATCAATTATGTACCTTGGGCGAGGCTTGTTGGTCTCAACCAAGCCCAGGAGCTCAACCTTGGTCATTTATGGGTCATAATGGATGCTGTGCTAGCAAGCCAAGTCTGAACCTCAGCTTTCCTATCATAGGTGTTTGGAACCTTTGATTGAGGATCAAGCTTGGAATGATAGCTCACATTGTCCATTACAGGGACTGAACTCCTATCCATGTTAGAGAATAGTGTGTCCTGAGCCACTTGTTAATACATTAAGCATCCATCTCAGCATGATAATCATCAACGCTGGTTTTGGACATGTACCATGCTACAGCCTGGTACGAGTCCCATTTGTGAGGAACTAGCATCAACAATTTTCAGCACAGAAATTTGCCAGATGGAACAAAACATCCAGTTGCTTTACAGAGTGGTTCAAGAACACGGATGGAATCTTGATTGTCTTCTACCAATTCCTCCTTCACTGTGTGGTTGGTTTTCAGTCTAGTCTCATCCAGTAGACAACATGAAGTCCTTGCTACCTAAATTTCTTGATTTTGCAAAGATATGCATGTCTCTGGGCTACAATTTCCAATTTGTTTGGTCAAAAACCTGTTCGTGCTGCATTTTTTGTAAATCTGAAGAACAAAATTACAATTCATATTTTTATTACCATGGATGATTAACAACAGAGTGATATGTGATTTAAATTACAAAACGAATAACATGTAACAGTCATTTTATGTTTGGGAAAAGAAAGAAAAGAACAGGGCCTGGACAGTGCAGTGTCAAAAACCTGATTCATTTACGGGCAGATACAAAGGTATGGTGGTCACACATCCAGGGTCACTCCCTTCTCTTTCCCTACATGCTGCACAACACTAGCACCCATACCGTAGAAAGAACTTAACCTAAATCTTTTCCTTTGTTCTACAATTGGCATTCAATAAATAAAGTTTAATATTTAAAATGTGCATGATATTAAATTTCTTTACTTTTTACAGTTGCTTAATTTGAAGCCTTCTTTGTGAGGACAAATTGTCACATACTTATCAATTAATACTTTGCCATAAAATGCTGTTGTTGCATTTGAACCCCGTTATATCACTATGGTTGCAGTCTAGAATAAAAACTTAGTGAATTTCAAATACATATTTTTGTGAACAAACTAATTCTCACAGTGCCTTAAATACTTCGTTATGTAAAGTTATGTAAAGTTGTATCATTTCTCAGTGTCCTTTTAAACCAATATATGATTATAGGGTAGGGATCTCAACAAGTTTCCAATTTAGTACCTTATGCATGACACACACACCCGTTTTCCCCACCCCTGGGAACAGACAGGAATGAAACCTCTTAAATTCATTCATGTAGCCTTGATGAAGATCAACAACTAATTTCAAACAGATGTGTAAAGCTGTTGGCAAATTACATGAGATTTTGAAAAACCATTCCTGTTCCCTTATTCCTTCTACGAAGACATGTCTTTTCCCTAGGAGCAAGTTCCAGGATATGTTGTTTATTTATGACCAATACTTGTATATACAGGTATGTGGTTGGAATATCATCTTTTTCCAGATTGATACCCAGGGGCATCCTTACCCCAACTTGCACCACCTCATGGGGCTTGAACATTGCAAATGAATTCAAATAACCTAAAATATGTTACATATCTGGCCTTGATGAAGCTCCATACCAAACTTCAAACTGGAATCTACATTAGTTTGGGATAGATTTTAGATTTTTGTAAAAAAAACAAACAAACTCCCACATCTATTCATGTACCAAAAAAACTAGATAAAAATCTATAAGATTTTTTTTTCTTTTTCTTTTTACATGCTCCTTCTATGCCATATAAACCTATATGCTTTTATTCTAGTGCATCCACTCTCCAAAACATTCCCAAACCCTAAAGCAAGATCCTAGGGAAAGCATTAAAATATGTTGTATGTATTACAAGTTTGGCACTGATGAAGATATAACTGAACTTTTTCGACCTATCTCCCACTTCAAGAATTATTATAAAATAGCGCCTGCCCCTGGATGCCATAGAAAGATTCCATTAATGTTATGCAGACATGACCCATCATCTCCATTACATTCAAGTATATCTTGAAGATCGTTGTATGATCATCTTCAACATCACCATCATGTAATTTAACTTTTTCCAATACAGTTATTCATATCATCATTTTTCTTGTAGTTTAAATAAATAGAGGATATTTTCTTTTCCTACGTTAATATCGGATATATCGTCCAACCTCCTGAAGTACTCACGGTACTAATTATAGGGAACAACTGTGAACCAGTCTAGAAATGGTGAAGATTTAACAGAGTATATACGGGTTTGGTGGTCCATAATTAGTTAATAATGAAAAGTAAAATTTTAGTAAAAAATTATTTTGAGAGCTTATCCTATCTGTACCTAAAAAAAAAAAAAATAGAGACAAGATTCTCTTGATGCAATTTTAGTATTTTTATAGACTTGACTTAGGAACAGTCAATAACAACAGTAGCACCTGATTCATTAGGTGCAGAATGGATAACACATGTTTCATGTACATGTAGATCCAAAATAAGGTGCGGCTCATGTGGTTTTCTTAACACAGAAGCTTGCATCAAGGATGGGTCTATACTGATAAATATAGGTTTGATCATAAGCATTCAGAAATTTAAAGTTATTGAATTTTTAATATCATGATGTTTCGATAGGTTTACTATGGGAGTTGAATTAGTACCGTGAGTCCTGAAGTCTTGATAATCCTTCAATCGTGCGCCATGTTTCTCGCGACCTAGCGCGCTTGTTTCGAGATAATGATGTCATCAACTGTATCACCGTCTGAATTAATGTACATGAATGCCAACAATTTTTTAACGATGATTAAATGAAGTAGATGTAGTTGAACACTTTCTATGGTTATTTGAATAGATTATCACAATATTATAACTTTACATCATCATGCTGTTGGATGAGTTTGATTTGCAAGATCTAAGCTGTTTCATGACTTTATCTTGTATCTGATTTTCTGAGCTTGTTAACACTTGAAAGATTGAATATAGTACGTTGACATCTTGTGGATAGATCTGTGCCAGTTTGATGACAACCTCTGCTTATGTTTGACATTTATTATGAAGATAATGACTTATTTGCTGCTTCTTGATGAAGTTTCGGCTTCTCTTAGACCGATACTACTACGTCACGATTCCGCAATTCGGCTGTCATACACCACAGGTATAAGCTTGCCTACAAGTATTTAAGTGGTATGCACGTTGGACTGAGCAAAGTATGCATGTATATAGAGATACAGCAGGAAGGTCTTAACCATTTTCTGAGATACTGGTATTTTCACAGTCTATCACTGATACTATCAGTGTTGTCTGCCCCAGCTTTCTAAGAAAAGGATCCCTTATAGAGAGCGAGCATGCATTTCATTTTCGGAACTTTCTTTTCAACCTGGATATTTATTTTCATTTGTCAGAAGATCATTCTTTTTTTTCAAATAAAATATTGGCAGTAATATTTGTGTGTGTGCTACAAATCAGAGTAAGGATATTTATTTCAAGCTATATGAGAGCCAGATTTTTAAACAAAATGTCCAGCTGCCCTCTTCCCCAATTAAATAGTTGGTCCCTTACAGTCCCCTTTGTCAAATTTAATGGGCTCTTCTGTCTTTTAGGGGGACCTGCTTATTGTTTCATCATTTACTGTGAATATTATTTGCTTCTTGCAACACAACAATAATATGAATATATTAAATTCCTTTAAAATGTTGCATTCATTTCATACTTTAGTATGCACCAAATGAACTAATAGTTGCATTTTTTAGTGTTTATTGAAAAGAGTAATTCCAGTTTAGAAACACAGGGTGTGCCACAGGTGGCTGATGCAAGCTTATTGTTCTTTATAGTTCGATAGGCAGGGTCCGGTGGCAGAACAGGTCATAGAAGTAATCTGAGGAAATTTTGTCACTAGGTATGATTTGTTTTCATTCAGGCTATAAATTATTTATAACATTAAGCTTGCATCAGCGACCTGTGGGGCATGCTATATAATTGAAGTAGCAGGTAAATATTTTAAGTAATGGGGATTTGGAGTATACTGGCAAATGGGGTACACGGATCAGCAAAAATAGGAATGGTGGCCAATTGCACTCAGCACCATAGCTGCCAAGTAAAAAGCTTCTGTGTTAGATGGTAATGCATTCTACAGTTTTTTATTTTACCCTACGCCGATTGGCAGACAAATGTATGTTATGAGTCCAACAATATAGTTCCACACCCGTGATCCTTTTACTTTGTGTATTGTGATGGTTTGCTAAAGTCAATCTAATATCATCGCAAGCCATGGCAGCAATCCGCTATGCTCCTTTATCACCCTTGGCTGCATGTCTGAAGATTTCCTCGTTTCTCATGAATATGCATAAACATGCTTAACTTATCACTGTGAGCTCTATTAAAACTTTCTTGCCATTGTGACTCACCAAGACCTTTCACACTGTTTGCCAATCCGAGTTTCTCTTACAAACACAGTCACTTTTTGATCGATAAAATGGGTACTTTCTCTGATGTAACTAGAAGGTTGTTAGATTGTGTTGATGATGTATTTTTGTTTATGCGTACTCATGAAAAACAAAGAAATCACAGGTGATAAAGGAGGATAGCAGATTGTTGCCTCTGACTTGCGATGATGATCTAATATATGTCTTGATAGTAATTTGAACTTAGTATTATTCTTTATAAAAAATTTTAACATGTGTTTTTGTAAAATGTAAATTTGTTCATCCTCCTTGGAGCATATTTGTTGTCAAACTCTGCAGTTTCGGAGGTGGGTAGTTCTTGCACAGTGTCAAGCTCTTCAGTTTTGGAGGTAAGTAGTTCTTGCATGTAGTCTGAAGGGCCATAATACCTGAATTGAAGTGAAGATTGGAGTTTTCTTAGTAGGTGGTGAGACCAAAAATATGTCATAGCACGTGCAGTGCAACCAGAACATGTATGGCAGTCCTAAATGGATGTAATCTGTCATCATTGTTTTTCTCATAGACAGTGATGCACCTTGAATTCCATAGGCAAGGGACACTGTGTCCACTTGACCCCAGTCTGGGGGACACACAGTTTCAAATAGACAAAAAAAAAAAAAATACCTCAAGAGATCATACATTTTGAATTGTTTTCTTTAATTGGAATAAAATCTGAAATGGTACATGTACTTTTTGTAGTATACAGATCTTCAGAATGTTCACTGTTCATGTCTTATCAGTTTTATAATTTCACACTTTAGTTATTTCGATTGCAACTTGGCAATCCTTGTAATGGTTATCTGTAGATCTTTTTTTTTTTTTTACCTAGGTACATTTTTTGTTGAGAAGGCATGACAGCTAGTATAAAAAAAAACATGCATGCCTTAAATTCTTCATACAAAGTTTTCTCTACTGTAGCTTTATTGGAGAACGTAAAGATTGTGCCAAATATGTAGAAGAAAAAAGTCAGGAACTCATTACTTGTAATGATGGAGCACTTAGCTGGTAGCACGAGGCAGCCATCTTAATATTCATATCACAATGAAGTGCATCTGGGTCACCATAAATAGTCTGGTTCATTCCCCTCTGGTTTCAATTGGATAATTATCTGTAATATTAGAAGTAATGTAGAATCCAGTCAACATGCTCATGTACTAATACACAGAGATGATGGACTAAGGTTTATATTACCCAAGGGTCCAAACAGCCTTATGGAAGCCATATATTCTCAAAGAGTATGAGCTACAAGAAACATGTACTTGAAAAATCAGTCTTCAGGTGTTTTTATGAACAGGAATACTTCCTGATCAATTCTTTTCAGCTCTCTTATAATAATTTGGTGAAGTTAATAAAGCCTTTGAACAACCTATGTATAATACTGTTTATGTCTTCTGCACGATTCACCTAGAGGGATATCATCAATGGCATATGGGAAATAAATAAAAATCCATGTGATAAATGGCAAAGTTGAGAAAGACTTGAAACGTTTGTTGCGGACATATTTATGTTGGTTTGATTTCTGCATCAGTAATACGCAAAAGGAGAGCATATCCTGCATCATCTTTGTCAAATCTGTGTAATTTAAGCAAAATATTGCGCAAGTGGGAGCTCCATAATGTGAACATATTTCATTTTAAAATAAAGAATCAAGATAAAAAAGAGCCACTTGACAATATTTCTTCTTTGTGCATTGTATGTAGTGCAGATGCATTCAGCAAGAAATCATACTCAGTGGATTTGTTTTACTTTATGTTCCTTATTCATACAGTTTTTGTTCTCTTTTCAGGTATCACATCACATAAAGGACCTTTAAAATTCCTGCTCTAAAGAACTATTCAAGCCAACTTTAGCAGAGGTCTGGCATTGACTATCATATATTATGATCCAAACCCCTTTTTATCTATTTATACTCATATAGTGAACTTAGCTCATTTTTTA
This sequence comes from Margaritifera margaritifera, assembly GCA_029931535.1. Lineage (NCBI taxonomy): Eukaryota > Metazoa > Mollusca > Bivalvia > Unionida > Margaritiferidae > Margaritifera > Margaritifera margaritifera. Next base: position 828,576 of record JAQPZY010001292.1, read on the forward strand.
GAAGTGTAACTGTTATGCTGAAGGATTCTTTGTATGTATATTTTTATCTGTATGTGATCTGTATGGGTTTACTGGTAGTTTCTGTTTACAAAATACATTTAAATTTGTGTTCTTGGAAAGAGGGAAATGATGCTTGGTCTGACTGTTTGCATGTAAAACAGTGTTGCTGTCCAGTATCATAATATAGATAATAATTTCACTATCTTTAAAACTTATCATCTGAAAGGAGCAAATGAAAATTGTTTCTTCCCAACTTTAATAGACTTTGAATACCTAGCACTCTGAGGAACTTGGCTATTACAAATACCTGCATTCAACAGGGAATCATACTCAGTGGATTTGTTTTACTTTATATTCCTTTTTCATTACAGTTTTTGTTCTCACCATGGAATCATCCATTGACAGCTTTACACAAAAACCTCAAACTTTAAAAGCTGTATTTTTCTAATTATAAATCTTGAGGTAATAATAATAATTATAATAATAATAATAATAATAACCTGCAATGTGCGTTAGTTGTTATTTGCAGTTTTTCATGTTCCTTTCACTATCTATATACCTCTCAACCATTCCTTCTACAATCATGACAACTGGAATATCAGATTAACAGAGTAGATGGAACATAATGTGTTACCTAGAGTTTTTGTTATTTATAGTTGTTATAGACGCATAATTAGTATTAAAATTAAAATAAGTCTTGGCAATATAGTTAATGTGTGTTATGTGTTTCTCGTGTCATGAACAAGCTGTTTCATGGAAGGTGTATTTTGTCAACCAATCAAAGATTTTTTTATCCAAGTATTCATAGTATTTTAAATCTTTCATAATTTTAACATTGACAGTCATAAGGTTTCAATAAGTTCCAAAGAATTAACGATAACTTTTATCCCCGTGCATATTTTAAACAGGTGGGGATTATGCCTTCCTGCCTGTATATCTGTCTGTCCATCCATTAGTAATGTAGTGTATCTCCTACACCATTGAAGATACGTACTTTAAACTTTGGGATATGGTATGGGGTGGTCTTTAGATATTCACAATTGTTTTCAGATTTTAATATGACCCTTGGGTTTTTTTTAAATCTTTATATCTTAAGTACTGTAGTGGGGTTTTGAAATCAATTTGTGTCATTGTCAAGGCCAGGCAATAACATATATAATGCCTTTTGGGGTTACCCTTCTGGTCTTGCCCAAGGGGTGAGCCCAGTGCGGATACTGCCAGTGGCATGGTGGCAGCAGAGATGCTGCCAGGGCAGTGTAAAATTTGTACGACTTTGAAAGCAGTGATGCACGAGAACTCCCGCAAATTTTTTAAAAGTCGCGCACAAAAAAATGTATTCTGCGCAGTCTATAATTTTTATTTAACTGTTAACCCTTAAAGTGTTTGTCGCGGAATAAGTCGTGCCGGCAGTAGAGTCCTCGTAGTGCTTGTCTCATCATCTTATCTTTTTTTTCCCGGTAGGCAACTGTTTACCCATCTGAATCCTTTGGCTTGACATGAATGGTTGTGAAACTAAATTTGATTGGCATATTCAGCCTTGGAGCACGCATTGTCGAGGTTGAATCTTGCATTCGTGAATGAAGTTTGACAAGTGCTTATTTAAAGTAAGGGCTCCTAGAAAATCCAAAATGGCTTACTCCCAACATGGTTCATCTTCAGATGACGATTTCGTTTGTCAAATACTGGCTGATGATATCGATGATGACAATGATTTTTAAAATTTTGAAGTATATGAGATTGATGGAGCCCGGAAAGTGTTACTGGAAATATCAGTGAGTAATTTTGAACCCAAAAATGATGTTGAATACGAGTCTGATGTACATGCTGGATGGTCAAAAACAGACAGCATGCTGGTCAACCCCCAATTAAGCGGTATTTTGAACTTAAATGTCGAAAAGGAAGAATACTAAGCCTAATTAAAATACAGGCAATTTAAAGAAGAATGCAATTTTCATTTCTTTTCTCAAACAATTCTGCCTTGAAGGATCTTGTGGTACAAAACTATATAGCACTCGAAGGGTTAAGATAAATTGAATAAATAAGAATCTAAAAGGAAAAACTATATAGCACTCTAAGCATTAAGATAATCTAAAAAGAAATTAAAAATTAAGGATATTTATTTTTGATCAAAATACCTCTGTCTGAACAAGCTGACTATGGCATTGATGGACTTAAAACCCTAATACAACATTGTGGAACAGATAAGAAATCTGGCATAGTAGTCAGCAAAGCACTGATTCCAGAAAGTGAAACTTTGGCAGAGCTCTTGTTAGTGAAAAACAACTTAAGCACAGAATAATGCTTATACAGCTGGAGGAGACTTCTTTTGAGGATTTTGATTTCAATAGAGCAGGAAGAAAGAAAGAGATGGATATTTATGTGTTAGGTAAATATTGAACTATGGCCGTTTCCTCCTCCCCCTCATTTTTGTTCTACTCCCCCCTTATTTTGGTGACAAGGGGGTAGCTCCCCCCTTTAGATAAAATCCTGGCAGCATCTCTGTGGCAGGTGTAAAGCAGATAGGGCCACGTGCAATTTTGGCTCCCCTACAAGAGTGTGCACGTTTTGACAATTTAGATTTTGGCACCCTCCAGCGACTAAGGCAAGATTCCCACCATAAAACCATATATGCTAACTGGATATGAAAAGAAAAATACACATTTACAGTATTAAACATTTAACCAGGATCAGGCCATACCTCTAGTGGCATAGATTGGAAGCATGGTGATGTGCAATGCCATGCCATTTACTTAATTCTGTTTTTTTCTGTATTTCACTTTGGATTACATTGATTTTGATGTTTACCCAAGCAATCATCCAGTGTGAAAACTATACAAGTGACACTGCCCAAATGTTTCTTAAAGAAAATGTGGAATCAGCATGCATAGATACTTGCATAATTTTGTACAGAATCCTCCAATATTATTCTGCTAGGAAGGGTTTACTGAAATCAGCCTATTGGCTGGATGATATTTTGTAATCTTACACACTGGAACTCGTGAATGTGTTGCTGTCCTTTTTTGAAGGTCAAGGTAACAGATCAAGGTTGCGTTTACTTTAAGTGTGCTCTTTGTAACTCTGAATTAGTGGTAGGAAAATCAGTCAACTTTTACGTATATGTAAGACAAAGCTGTCTTATATACCACTTTCATGGTTCTCATTTCACGGTCAAAGGTGGACATTACTATCTTCATTTGGAGCTGCAATTCACAAACTTTTAAATAAAGTAATCAATATAAAACTGGGTATTGTTATATACCTAATGACTTGATGTTGTCACTTAGCACTTATACCTATCTTTAAGGCCAGTTCTCAGGTCAGTATAATTTTTTTGTGTCCAAACTGTCACCAAGACGCTGTTAAGTTGCTACAGATAATAGAATGAAATGTTTCACCCTGTAACATCATAGTTTGAGGGTGTATCTTGTACCTATCATGTGTACCAATAGCATGGTCCTATCAGTAAGATCAAAAAGACGTGCGAGTCCAACTGGTAAGGTCCAGGTCATTTTTCATGGTTGGGCTGTAGTTCAGAAGCTGTTTTAGTAATGAAAAAAAATTATTTTGGATAGTGTGTCTTGTACCACTATCACGATCCTACCTGCAAAGTTAAGGTCACAGTCACCTCATGGTTACTTACTTGTAATGTTTTGGCGATAACTTTAAAATCATTAAAAATAGTATTTAAATGTTACATCATGACTTTTTTTTACTTCCATAATCTTTGTCTCAAGATTATGGTCACCTGCCAATATACATATTTTTCTTGCCAAGTCTTGAACTAAAAACCCATATTTAGAGAGATGAAACTGAATATACTCATATCCATGATGATCTGACAGTGTTTCATATACCACTTTTGTGGTTCTATCATGAAGATCAAGGTGCTCAATTTTTGTATCCAAGCTGTAGCTCTGAAGCTGTTTAAGATATTGGGAAGAATGTATGTATACTGATATATAATGACTAGAGAGCGTTTTACATACCATGTTTTGTGTCATTTCTCATGGTCAAGGTCAAAACATGAACATTTCTGGTGACATGTAACTTACGTGTCATGTTAAATTACGGTATGAATATTGATACATTTTATAATATCCATCTTAAATTGGGCATATTATGTTAATGCATTAACTGCCCATCCTTCTGTTAACATTTACTTATCCAGCCCATAACTTTTTTTACCAGCTGGAGAGATTTTCATAAAACTCTTCTCAGGTACATATCATGACTAGACAGTGTGTCGTGTACCAAAGAGAGGCGAATTGCCACAAAGTTTAGTTAACAGCAACGGAAGGGAAAATGTAATTATGTGATTTGTAAATTGTCTGGAGGAAAACGTCTGCGCCCAAAGATTTTTTATTTTAACCTTAAACCAGTTATATATAATAACTAGAGAGCGTGTCACATACCATAGCCATTACTTAAATCTCAAGGTTAAGGTCACAGCCAGGGAAAATATAAATCAATGATCTCTATCTGTACAGATATAACATTTGAACCAATGGAGATATTTTTTCATCAAACTTGAGCCTGTTATATATCTGAACTTGACAGTGTCTCACATATAGTCATACTCTCTGCCCCCCCCCCCCAAAGCTAAGGTGAAAAACAAGTTAAGTCAGTGACCTGTTTCCTTATCAAGGCTGTAAATTTTTAACCACTTCAGATAGTTTGATTAAGTTTAACCCAATTCCACACCTTATCATGTCACTGGCAGGTTTCTATCTCAAAGGTCAAGGTCATTGGTAGGAAAAGGTCACAAGATGGGGATATAATGTGCTGAGTGGTTCTCTTGTTACTTAAAGTCTCAGAGTTGTGTAACATCTCATTGTTTTGGTGCCACCTTCAAGAACAAAGCTATAGACTTTGAGGGAGTATTATATGTGCTTTTACCATCAATCCATGTGATACTGATGTGAAATTTGTGGGTGTTTTAGCTCTCTGTAATGGAATTTTCATCATCTTTCTGTACGTACAGTTATAGCAGTATGGGGTTAATAATGCATAAATGGGAAGGGCTTGCAGCCTTGCTGCTTTTCTGAACAACTTTCCATTATACACAAATTGTGGTACCAAAGAACTCACATATTTATGAAATAGGCTAAGAATATGAGGATTGTTCCAGTTGCTAGGTGTTCCATAGAAAGTGAAACATAACACAAACAATATTATACGTTATTCATTTATCATCTGACCTGCATGAACTTGGGGAGTGACAGAATCTTACTTTCCATAACAACCAGATCAGAAATATATTTTGAAATCTAAAAAAGCAGCCATATTTGGTCCAACTTTTCAGGAATATTTTTAGGCAAGTTTGGTTTTTGATAGCTTACATTGCAACCATTCAAGCTCCATAGCAATCAGACAGAAAAACATTTTTCACATCTGAAGAAAATACAATTGTAAAATTGTAAGCAAATAAATGAAGGAAATATTTGACACGACAAGATCTACAAACAAATCTAATGACACTACCTTTTATCCTATTGCCATCAACCTGGGACTAAAGGATGGATGTGTCTTGCTTACCAGAGCTAGATTGTTGTTACCTAATTTCCAGGACATATTAAAATTGCAAAAAAAATTGTGTTCATCCTTCCTGTCTGGGCTGTAACTACTATCTATTAAAACATATTTACATAAAACTTGCACTGTGTGTGTATATTGGGATGAACATATACACACAAAAACTGGATCACTGTACCCAACTTTCCAGAATTGATTAACAATTGCTGACATTTTTTATCCATGCTATGCTATAATGCTAACACTTGCCCATTGTAACCAAACTTCCACTGAGAGTGCAACTTAGGATGCTCATGTTTGAAATGAAATTGGGTCACCATAGCATATTATTTAGGATTTGTTTCAAACTTGCTAGAAAAAGGGGCCCATCCTCCCCATTTGTTCTGCATTTTTAATACTGAATGCCCATGGTTTACAGCGTGACATATATTAAAAGTGAGAATAATCCACCTCTTCCTTCACACGGCCTCAGCTCAGAGTAGAACTATATATCACGCATCATGAGGCCCATGTAGGTCTGAAGTGCTTACATGTTTGTGTGTGGCTATCTTGTATATTGAATAGGCTTATATTAAAAGGCATACACCCTGTCCTAACATGAAACCAACATGCAAGTGTTTGGATCCTGCATTCCTCAAAATGTCAGCTGATCTGAAATGATGTATAATACTGTAATGCAGGCCTGACTCTTCTGTATTCTTAATTACTGTTTTGGTGAGAGTGTGAATGCATGGTTATTGGGGTTTCAAATATGAAGAGCCAGGGCAACATCATAAGGGGTTCGACTGTTGGTTGGATTGTGGTCAAGTAACCAAAAGAATAACTACAACCAAGTCAGCTTATGTTCAACAAGAAGAATAATTTATTAAAAAATGAAGTTCATGTTAAATAGTTATGCAGAAATAAAGAATACATCAAAATGGACAGTATTGGGTTGTTTCTTATTATTGACAACCCAGAATATACTAATTATTTTCAATAAATTATTTCAAGGAAGAATATTCATATATGTGTCCTCTTTTCAAAACTTGTATCCTGGACTCCCCTATTTTGACGCACTTAAGTACTTACTTTCACCTTTTCAGAAATATACTCCTTTCACAGTGATACCTCTCATTAGTTTAGAAACATTAGTTATTTTAGCAAAGCATGCATAAAAAATGACTGATATATTTCCTAATACTCTTCCTTGCATGCTTTAAACCACTGATGACCCCTCGTCAGAAAGTTTGTGTATTACGTTACCCATTATGACGCACTTCACAGATGTCTATTCTTTTAGTGACACTGTTGTACATATGCGTGGGGAAAAAAACTATATTACAGAGGAACCTCAATAGGACATAGAAAACTCAAGTTTATGGGAAAAATTACAGACAGAAATTTAACTTGGCATTCCTAAACTTGTCTTACATTTATCATTAATTTGGTTTTGGTACAGATTTTGTCTCGAATGGAAAAAGAATCAAATTTGGAAAAATCATGATGGTATTAATATAAGATTGTGTAGTTATAATTATAAAATGATTAGATTTAGCATGTGACCTTTTTCCCAATACTTAATTGGCATTGTGAACATGCAGAACCTCAATCTTTGAATGTACTGTTTTTGGAACATCAAAACTGTTTTGCATCCTTCACAACTTATTTATCCAGAATGCAAATAATCAAAGACAGAAGACATAAAATTACAGGAGAAGGTTTTATTTTCATTTATTATCATTCATGCCATTATCAAACAAATCTTAAAAAAAATAAATTGGTCAAAATAAGTTAAATATCAAGAATGTCTTAAAAGATTATTGAAAATTTACTGTTAAAGTAAAATTGCTTAATTATCAGATACAAAATCCTAATAATTTGATTTAAATAAGCAAAAATGTAAAGGATACTAATTTAATTATGAAATATATTGTAAAAGTATATGTTTCTTGTAAATTTCAGCAAATTATAATAACAAATAACCACCTCTGAAAATCAGTTTTGACAGATCTACATGAAACTGTATAACGTTGTACATCTTTCTAAACAGTGTTACTGATGCAGTTATCAGCTGTGAGTCACGTTGCTAACACATGTTGAGTAGCAGACTGGATGCCTATTGTGGCGGGAAATTGATTTGCCCTGTCAGAATAGTTAGTAAGGATTTTTATGAGGACTTACTGATTGAAAAAAAAAGAATTAGTGAAATGATGTTTTTTTTTCATGGTATGTGTCTTTGTTTCATTTCACAGCCGATAAGGATATGATTTTCGACAAATTTTTCTGTCTGTGTGACTCGATGTTGATCAGTGTACATTAATGTTGTGGTTGTGACGTAACTGAAAGATGTGTTCTCTCAAAAACTGGGAGTTTATTACACTGCGTCAAAATAGGGTGTGGGACAATATATTATGTGGGCATTGACATTTACTTAGCACCTGGATGTAAGGTTGACAACCTGGGTGGACCCTCAACCTAACCTGGTTGTGTTGCTAAGCAATATTAAAACTAAAATAAACCAGTCAAGTAATATCGAGAACACAAATCACTCTTTTTACAGGTTGCCTGTAACTTTTTCTCTTCTAATCCTTATATATATATATATATATATATATATATTTATATTACATACTACAACTATTATGGTCTCAATCTAGGTGGTCAACCCAAACAGGTGCAGACATTGCCACCCTATATATGAACTGTTATTATTATAAACTGGCATCTTAGGGAGTTTGTAAAATTACCATTGTGTGAACTTCCAATTGGTTGTTTCTCAACTCCATTTATAAATTTTTCACCTTGGTTGTTACCAGACAGACAAACACAATAAATAGAGGTTCTTTCTTCTTTGACAAAGTGTCAACAAACCCCCTTCGTAACTCGTGCTTTATAGTCCTAAGCAATCAATCAGAATCGAGAGTTTCGTCATTCGGTTAAGTTCGTGCGTTGCCGTTAAGCTGAGTTCAGCCTAAGATCAACACTCGAAAGTGGTCGAACGAATCGAACGCGCTCGCACGGCAGTTAACTGATAATGTATGTTTTGCCAGTCAATGGACCAAACGATGCCCCTAAAAACCAAATGGAGAATTAAAAGATGACATCGCTTGGAAGCGATAGTTTTCCAAAGACACAGGGAGTATGAGCGTATGTAATTTATGGATTGCTATGGAGAATTACTTGAGATATTTACTCATTAAGTTAGCAATGCAGAGCGTGTTCTAAAAATAGTAACAGAACGTGAGGTTCAAATTTCCATGGTGAAACCAATAATTCCATCATATAATGAAATAGATAAGCTCTTGTTTATATGAACTTAGTGATTAATCATTATTATTATTTCAAATAATATGGTTAATGCATTTTGGAGTTGTTTCCACGATAAATGGAATTACATTAAATGGGTATATAGCGGTTGTATGTCATGGATGAGCCGCAGCTTCGTATAAACCTGAATGAGACCACACAATACACAAATTTAACGAAGTAATGCAGGACGGCGGCGTTACATTGCCCCCATCTTAATATGGATTTGGGGATTTGGTCCCCAAAGTGGTAGGATGAGAAAGTATATAAATTTATGAATTAAAGCTACATCAGCATGTTAACTTCTTAAAGTTGAAACACAGAACAGCTGATGCAGCATGTGTGAAAATTGAAGGTGAAGGTTAATTCTAAGTTTACCTTGCCTTTGGGACCAACCAATACATTTTTTTGATAACATGTATATATTACATTGCCTCTCTATATTACAAAAGATGATAATGTCAAACATATATATATATATTACTTTTCAGTCATCAAACAAGAATGAAAAATAATCAGAGGAAACTTTGATATATCGTCCAACGGCCAGTTGTCGTTCTCCTTCAATCGTGCGCCATGTTTCTCGCGATCGAAAGTGTTTGTTGCGAGATAATGATGTCATTCTTAAGAGCGACAGAATTTAATAATATAGTTAAATCAAACAAAAAGGTAATTTCATGCAATTTTAAAAAATCATAATGAAAATCTATGTTTTCACTAATGACTTTTTTGTGTCAGACATTTTGGCCTTGAATTTTCTATTATATGCTAAAGATAGCGCCGCCGATAACATGTTGGCTTTGTTTACATATTTTGAACAGGATAATCCACTTTGGGAATTTCTACAACTGGATAGCCAATGTAAATATTTGGTTTTAATCATGTGGAGTTCTTATACAACGTAAGAAATATTTACACTAGAAATGTATATTCACTACGGACTTTTTCGTTTCAGTATTATTTCATAATAAACATATATTCTACATCAAAAGACATTGAATCTATTATAATAAAATGTGTATCCATTCACCAGTGTCTATTTTTAAATTTCTCTCTGTCTCTGTATGTCTGTCTGTCTCTCAGTATTGAGTCATGTATCTATATGGTAAAGAACAAGCAAGCAGTAATGTAAGTGCACAAACTGCATATAGAATTAACGGAAAAAAATTATTCATTTTTAAATTAACTTTTTTTTAATTTCAAAAACACGGAGACGCTATGAACTAATAATATCCATACCTTGGTCTAACTGACACGGTCCAGTCATATGCCACGTGACTCTTTAGTCAGTGTCACGAACCATGGATGTCACTTCCGGAAATAAGTAAACATACACACGCTCGGAAAAATGGTAATTATGAACTAATGTACATGAATGCCCAAAGTATTTTCACGCTGATTAAATGAAGTAGATATAGTTGAACACTTTTTATGGTTTATTTGAATAGATTATCATAATATTATAACAAATGCGTTAAAATTCACGTTAAGTAAACGAAAGGTGGTTACTCGAGGCTATATGAATACATAAAAATGGGGAGGTGAGTAATACACATCTTCATAAATTCACATTTTATTTTTACCTTGAGCATTAAACAAAAATATATGTCATGAAATTCTAAGTTTAAAGGTAGTATGCATACTACACACATCCATATTCATATATTGAACAAACTGAATGTTCTAATATAACCATGCAACACGATTTGCAAAGTAACAACAAATATTATGCATTTAAAAGAACACCAATGGTGTGTTAAAATAATGGTTGACAAAATAACAACAAGCACAAAAATATTCTATGGTAATTCATGAAATTCTCATACACATTATTTAGACAAGAAACCTGCAAAGTGCATAAACACTGAAATAGTATGTTCTATTGCTATGTCTTGTTTGTTCCTATCCCAGTTAATATCATTCTTTTCTCAGAGATATATAAAAAAAAAAAAACAAGAAGGGACTTTAGTAAGTGATATATTACAAGTAATTACTGCATGTACGTAACTAAATCCTCATTATTTTGTACACCAAACAGATATACAGGTTGATTTTATGAAATTTGTATTGTACAATCCGTGACATATTAGTTTGTCACTAATAAGCCAAAATTATATTTCACAGACCAGTTACATATGCCCTCAAGTGGGTTTCAAGGCCAGCACTACACAAATCTATTACATACAATGGTCTTACAGACTTAATTTCAAAGTTTAATATACATGCTAGTTTTAATAATGCACTCTTCTATACAGTACTCAAATTGCTTGTATAAATTCAATAATCAAGTGATCTTAATCTTTCTAGGCCATCCTGGACAATACGAACCAGACCATCCAGCTCGTAATATCTTGATTTGCACAAAATTTCCTTAAGATATCTTGCATCGTTAAGAAGAGTGGATGCAGAAAAATCCAATTGGTTTCTGAGGAAGTTTAGAATTAATTTAAAATGTGATGGATCTCTGTCGAGAAAATGCAAGCATTCTTCTCCACAGTGACTACTTTGGCCAACAACCTGTTTGAAACATTTGACAGAGTTGCCATTGTGGTTTCAAATTTCTGCCCCCCTACATTCAATAAGACTCGCTGCTTCTGTGCCAAATGTATTTGATTTAGTTTGTGATTCTCAGTGAGAATGGATGCACAGACAGGGGAAACTAATGGTATGGATGTACAAACAAGTGCTTCAACTGGCATTGATGTACAGACAGGTTCTACAACTGACATGGATGTACAAACAGGTGCTACAACTGGCATGGATTGACAGACAAGTTCTACCAATGGTATGGGTGCACAGACAGGTTCTACCAATGGCATGGGTGCACAGACAGGTGTTAGTAAGGGCATGGATGCACAAACAGGTGCTACAACTGATATAATGTTACAGACAGGTGCTATGACTGGATCCTTTTAGGGAGAAGAAGAACGAGATGAGGCACGAGAAGAAGAAGAGTGACTAGATGAAGAAGATGAGGAATTAGATGACGAAGAACGAGACATCACTCTCGATAAGGATCCAGACGACACTGTAGATTTCCTGACTGAGAGACAGACAGTTGCCTCTTGTTACCAGGTGATCTTGGAACGCTACTAACAGGAGATGGTTCTACCGTCCTCAGCGTGTACATTGTTTCAGACATGATGGTCCTAGGTGCAGAATTTGGGGTATATTCCAAGGATCCTTCTGCATGGATTTCAAGTTCCAACTCTTCAAGAAGTGCTGCATTGTTTCTTGGCAGTTATGGGACAATCCTCCCTGCGTGGTCACTTTCCAAAGGTCATTTTTGGCTTTTCTGATCACTTCTTTAAATTTGGTTGGTAATTCCTGCATTTTTTAATTTCTGTAACGTTTTTCTTCCTCAGTCCCCCTGGTCCCATCTTGAGCTACCATGATGAATCCGGTATTGATGCACCCATGTTGCTGCTGTCTGTTTTACAGACGTTTACAGTTGGTACATTTGTATTTGTATCCACTGTTGCTCAAGTATGTGTCTTGAGATTTTCCATCCTTGATTAAATTCTAGGTCCCCACATACTAAACATAAGTAGTGCTATAAAAAGAGAAGAATTTTTTTTTATAGCCGATCAGTTTTAAATACATTAATAGTTCATCATTTTTAGTTTTCAGAGCAGTATGGCGTAAGTCTATCATGATGTACTACTTTAGGTTTTGTTTTCAGAGTATGGCTTAAGTCTATCATGATGTACTACTTTAGGTTTTGTTTTCAGAGCAGTATGGCTTAAGTCTATCATGATGTACTACTTTAGGTTTAGTTTTCAGAGCAGTATGGCTTAAGTCTATCATGATGTTCTACTTTAGGTTTTGTTTTCAGAGCAGTATGGCTTAAGTCTATCATGATGTACTACTTTAGGTTTTGTTTTCAGAGCAATATGGCTTAAGTCTATCATGATGTACTTCTTTAGGTTTTGTTTTCAGAGCAGTATGGCTTAAGTCTATCATGATGTACTACTTTAGGTTTTGTTTTCAGAGCAGTATGGCTTAAGTCTATCATGATGTACTACTTTAGGTTTTGTTTTCAGAGCAGTATGGCTTAAGTCTATCATGATGTACTACTTTATGTTTTGTTTTCAAACTTGATCTGATGCGATAAAGTACATCATTGATTTTTGTCATCACCACAAAAGGACCTTTCCAGGACCTCAGTAATTTAGGATTCAATCCCTTTCTTCATTGAGGATCATACAACCAGACCAAATCACCTTCTTCGTACATATTATGCTTTATTCTACAATCATATTTCAATTTCATCGTATCACTAGCTATTTTCAAACGAGTTCTAGCAAAATTATGTACTCTAATCAGTTTACTTTCCAGCTGTTCAGCATAATCAGACATGTTTTCATATTTGACTTGTTCTTTTTCAGGACAACCGTACAACAGATCAACAGGCAATCTAATCTCTCTACCAAACATCATAGAAGAGGGAGATATGCCTGTGGTTTCATTTACGGAAGACATATATGCCATCATCTGAAGAGGTAAGTAGGTATCCCAGTCATTTTGCTTTTGATGATACAAACGATGCTAACATGTTTACTATTGTTCTATTTGCACGTTCCAACAAACTGTCAGATTGTGGTCTCATAGGAGTAGTTCTAGTTTTATCTATGCCCAAAATTGCACGTTTCTCTAAAAACTAGTGACTCAAAGTTTGACCCTTGATCTGAGTGTATCTGCATAGGTACCCCAAAAACAGAGATAAATCTTTCAACTAGTGTGGTCGCAACTGTTTTTGCTTCTTGATTTTCTATGGGAAGAGCCTCTGTAAACTTTGTAAAATAATCTGAGATTACCAGAATAAACCTATTCCCTCAATTTGATTTAGGTAAGGGTCCCATTATATCAATTCCAATTGTTTCCACGGGTGCCCATACATTATACTGTTTCATGGGTGCTCTTGGTTTATTTACAGGCATTTTTCTAGAGTTACAGACTTTACATCTTCTACACCAACCTTCTACCTCCTTGCATAACCCATACCAAAATTATCTTTCCTTTACTTTTGACAAGGTTTTCTTCATTCCATGTTGTCCCCCACATGGGCTATTATGTAACATGGTCAAGACTTCAAATCTTAGTTCAACAATCAAAACAACCAAGCAGCTTGGGTTGTTACCAGTAAGACTTTCCCATTTTCTACACAATATTCCACCTTTTATTTCTAACGGTGTTCCCACATGTACCAATAATACTTTACTGTGTATAGCTACGTCTGACCAGACAGGTCTGATGCCTCTTAACTTCCCCTCTTTGATGAACTTAATGTTCTCATCTTTATCCTGCAGGTAAATAATCTTATTACCTATTATCTCCCCTTTTTCTTCCATGTCCATTCTTACATCATCATGACTATGGGAACTATTAGTTTTCTTAGTCTTAACTGCCTGTAGCATACATGCATCTTTCCTACTGAACTTGTTTGGAGAATGTGATTTATTCTGATCAACCAATTTATCGCACATCTCTATAGTACATACATCGGTTAGATTTTTGTGACTTTTGTCTGTCATGACCCAGCACACTGCTTTTTCCAGAGTAAGCATTTCATTCTGACCAGAAATTTTCTCGCACACATCTAATGAGCGTACTTTGGTGAAAAATTTGTGGTTTTCTCCAGATTCAACCCTGCATGTTTCTTGTAAACATGCGTTGGTAGGATTGATATCTAACTGGTGCTTACTTCTATGATCACTGACACAAGCTATACTCTCCATCTGTTCATTTCCATACAAAGCATCAGCTCTTGCACAGTAACTACATGTATCGCTCAAACAAGGATGACGAGATAGAGCATCTGCATTGGAATGTACACGACCAGCACGGTGTTCGATCTCAAAATCATACATGGATAATGTTTCTATCCACCTAGTCATCTAAGTGAACCATGATTGTTGCGTACTTTATAATGTTGCCCGAACAAGTAATGATGGAAGGTTTTAACAGCATTCACTATGGCTAACAGCTCTCTTCTCGTCACACAATAACATCGTTCTGGTTTAGAAAAGCATTTACTGTAATATGCCAAGACTTTTTCCTCCCCATTCTGTACTTGAGATAGTACTGCCCCCATGCTATCATTACTCGCATCTGTATCAACAATGAAGGTATCTGTTTCAGTTGGAAATGCCAATATGGGTGCATTATTAACATACTCTTCAATGTATTAAATGCTGTTTGACAAGCTTCAGTCCATTCAAAGCGACAACTCTTTTCAGTGAGTCTGTGAAGAGGTTTGGCAATATTTGCAAATTGCTTGACAAAACTTTCTGCAATAAGAGCAGAGCCCTAGGAAACTCCTAACTTGTTTTACATTCTTTGGTGCCATTCTGCCACTGCTTTGATTTTATTGTACTCAGTTGAAACACCATCCCCACTAACACTATAACCCCAAAAAGTTACTTTTTGTTGAAAGAAAGTACACTTTTTAGGACTAAGCTTAAGATCTGCTTCATGCAATCTTTCTAGCACCTTGTCCAAATTAAGGATGCGAGACTCAAAAGTTTTGGCATACACTAATATACCATCTAGATATACTAACGGCTAAAACACGGTATTGTTGCTGATAAAGGAATTTTCATGTTATATGCATGAAATAGAAAAATTAAACAAGATATGAACCAATTTTAAAGATTGGTAAGCCTGGCATATACCTCTCTTACTTTCCTGAAAATTTCAAGAGGTTAGTGTAACCCATTGTTGAGATATGCATGGAAACAAGCTCTAAAAATGGCCATTTTTGAGCGTTATGTAGTCTCACTCGAAAAAAGCTTGAATATAAAATAGAGAATTCTCTAAATATCATACTGAAATTATGCATTTATTGGTCTGGTTTTATGCGGAATTCTATCCTGCAAATATTGCTTCTTGAATTAAAGAAATCGGTAAAATATTATGGATTTTATAAGCAAAATACCGTCAGTAGAAGTTTTGTTTCAACACTGAAATTCAAACACTAATCTGTTGTTATATGCCAACATTTTGTACAAAATAACATTCATTATAACTTTTATTGACATCTAGAACTCGACTTTATATTATAATAAGTAGTAAAATCATTTAAATCTCATGGCTAGCCAAGGTATTCGATTGAGTGCTTGTTCTTTGTCAAACTTTCCAGTTCTAAATTTTGTAGTGTCTGTAACCTTTACAAGTTTATATGGCAATAATTTTGTTGTTTCATTATGGAAAAGTATAAATCCTACAAAGGCTCATGTGTATCCATGTGATGTCCAAGTTGGCCAAAATTGGTGGTGCTGTATTGTACCATTAAAAAACAGCAACTCAATAAAAAAAGTTACAGACACTACACAAACAGGTATAAAAATGAAAGATAAAAGTATTGTTCTACTTGTCATTAAAACATTGTTTTTCTCAATAGAAAGTTCCATCTTATGTGATGTAATGTTGCATCATCTATTTACCTCTGCAGCCAAGAGCAAAAAAGTGATGCAATAACTCTCTTGATTGAATATTGCATCATTCTTGCAGCACTGTCTGTTTGAGTAATTTACTACAAGACAATGTAACCTGAATTTCTTATCCTAGAAGAAGCTGCCTAATTACTTTTTCTGTTCTTTACCATGGTACATCCCTAAGACATGGGAAGACGACAAAAGCAAACCTCTGGGAACAACTCTGGTAAGTTTGTATTGAATGGTAAACCACACTCTTAAATTGTAGTGTCTGTAACCAATATCCCCTTTTTATACTGTCTATGACTTTATCCCTGTTTTTTTTTAAAAAAATGAAGCCAAATTATGTTTCCTATTACAGTATTGATGTGTAAGGCTAAATTTTGACATATTGTCTGTCTGCAATTTGTAATATTTTGGTATATTTATAGTTTCTTTCATCTAGATTTCTGATAACAGGCAACATTTTCAGTGATTTCTTACAATATGCAATTGAAACTGAGTATTTTTGCATTCCATATCATTAGACTAGTAAATTCAAACAGAAATATTATGAGAATTCAATGAGCTCAGACTTAGTATTGGATACATTGCTGATATTGTCAAATGGTTACAGACACTACTAGACATGTGAATTGACCCGACTGTTGTTTACATTATTAAGGAAAGTGTGCAATCATTGTAAATGCTAGAACATTGAATAATCATCAGGTTTTATGCTATTTCTTTTTCAATCAGATACTTTTCTTTAAGAATCTACAGGTTATTCCAGTTTGCTTATGTATGAAAGCATATTGCGTACTCATTACAAGTATGTTTTGTAAAGTCTAAATTTCATCCGTATACATAGAGGAACAAAAATGAGAATGAAGTTGTTTGCTTTTAGGAAGCAAAGATAAGCCAGAAGAAGATGAACAGAAGATTAAAGCTAGAAGGGAGAAGACGAGGCTAAAGGTACAAGCCTGGAGAAAAAAACAGAGGGAAAATAAGGCGAAACATGAGGAGCTAAAAAGGGTTGATAGAGAAAGAAGAAAAGATGCAAGACTACTAAAAAAAACAGCAATCACTTTCCGATTCAAATCTTCAACAAGAATTAAGAAGGAAAAAACGTGAAGAAATGAAAAGGTATCGCCAGAAAAAGAAAGAAAAAGCAGCCCTGGCAATATCGGTTAATAAGAGTGTTGATTTAAGAAGTCCGAAAACTGCTGAATTAAGTAGAAAGAAGAAAGAAGCTGTGAAAAGAACCCAAGCATGGAGAATGCGTATCAAACTGAATGAAAGTATACAGCAAGAGTGTATTCAGACTGATTGTGAAATAGGAAATACTGGGTCAGCCAGAGATTCACCAATGAATAAAGTGTTACCTAAAGCAACTCTGTACAGACAATTAAAAAAGGTAAAGGAAGTATTACCAAATACCCCAAAGAGTAAAGCAGTCATCATAAGTAAATTAATTGAATCTCCATCAACATCAAAGTTTCTAAATAGGAATATAATGATAATGACACCGGATTGCAGAAAAAAACTTGAATTGACAGATACTGTTATACAATCTGTGTCAGAGAGCATTTCAGAAGTGAAAACAAGGAAAGGGGGTGCAAAGAAACATGCATACAACATCATTTGTGACGCATTACTGAAGAAATATAAAAGACACAGACTAAACAAGTATTTCAAAGTATCAGTGAAAGGGCAAAAACCTAGTTCTACATGGTGGGAGACGAAACAAAGAAAAAGAAGAAGGGATGCACTTAACTCTCCATTAAAGAAATCTGTGAAAGATTTTTTTCTAAGTCCAGAAATCAGTAGGGAAGTGCCTAATAAACGTGAAACTGTGAAAGTAAGAAAAGGTGGTCAAAAAGAAATACTTCAAAAACATGTGATGACTATGACATTAGAAGAAGCCTACAAAGACTACAAGTTAAGGAACCATAGTCACAAAATAGGATTAACTTCATTTTCTAAATTGAAACCAGTGAATGTTAAAAAGGTGTCTGAAACAAGCAGAAGATCATGCTTATGCCAAAAGTGCTGTAACGTGGCCCTAAAAAGTGAGGCACTAACAAATGTAAAAAAAGCAGTGAAAGAAAATGGAGATTTGGATGAAATTTCAGTAGATAAGAAAAGCTTAAGTGATGCTACTTTTTGTAAATACAACACCAATCCAGCTATTAAATGTTTAAGAAGAGAATGCAAACAATGCGGTGTGAAATGTTTGCAGAGTTACCTTAAACCATTTGTTGAAAAGTATAGTGACAGGCAGATATCATGGCATCAATGGGAAAGTATAGAAATAGCAAAAGATGATAAAGTAAAGCGTTGCGTCTCCTGTGTGCCTAAAGAAACAGACATAAAAACATTAATTACATGCTTAGAAACTGACATGCAAGAGTATCCAGAGCACGTTTTCAGGGCCAAATGGCAACAGCAACAGATGGGAATTTGTGTTGATAGAATTGGTGAGGGTTCTATTGCTATGGTCATGGACTTTAGTGAGAACTATGGGTGTGTTTTTCAAAGTGAAGTACAATCTGGATTCTTCGACAGGAACCAAGTTACAATACATCCAATCATGTGTTACTATACAGAAAAACAGGGAGAAAAAGAATTCAAGATAAAGCATGCCATTATTGGCATCAGTGAAGAAACCAAACATGATGCAGACTTAGCTATCACTTTTGAGAACAAAGCTATAGAAATTCTGAAGAAGAAAGGTGTGAAAGTAGAGGAGATCCATGAGTGGACAGATGGCTGTGCTGCCCAGTATAAGGGGAAGAAAGCCTTTGCTGACATAAGTCTGAGGAAAAAGCCATCTGTAACACGAAATTATTTCGAAACATCACATGGAAAGAGTGTTTGCGATGGTCTCGGTGCGACAGTCAAGAATGCTTGCTACAGAGCTGTAATCAGCAATAGAAAGGTGATAGGTTGTG
The DNA here is from genome assembly GCA_029931535.1 of Margaritifera margaritifera. Lineage (NCBI taxonomy): Eukaryota > Metazoa > Mollusca > Bivalvia > Unionida > Margaritiferidae > Margaritifera > Margaritifera margaritifera. The sequence goes on from JAQPZY010001292.1 coordinate 847,765, forward strand.
CAGAAGATGTATATCATTTCTGTACAGAGAAACTGAAAATGGAAAATACAGATAATGAAGCTAAAACAGTTTCGAGAAGGGAGTTCATCCTTGTTAAAGATGTTGAGAGAAATAGAGAAGAAACTGATGTGCAAACACTGCAAGGTACAAGAAAATTACATGCTGTAAAGTCAGGAAGCAATGATTATGAACTGAGCATAAGAAATCTGAGCTGTTATTGTGAGCAATGCATGAAGGTTGACGGGAGATGCAACTTCAGCGAAAATGTTAATGCCTGGGAAATGAGAAAGTTAGTACTCAATAAAGATAATTTAAGTCAGAAAGGAAAACAACTTAAAGACAAGAATCCATCAACAATAGAAAATAATGACAAGAAAAGAAAACAAGGAAGTAACCAGAAAGATCATAACTCAGCAACAAGCGAAAAGCCTAATAAGAAACGGAAGTCAACAGAAAGACAAAACATTGTGACAAAGAAGATCAAAGTTGACAAAAAAGCACCAACCAACACAGAGAAACCAATAGAGAAATACCACCCTGGAGAATTTGTTGCTGTAGGACTTAAGCCAAAGAAGGGACCTCTAGATGTATACTTAGCAGAAGTAATAGACATTCTTCATAACGAAGTTAGACTTAAATACATGAGAAAGTCTGGCAACATGTATGTTTGGCCTGAAAAAGATGATTATTCACAAGAGGCTCTAGATGCTATCTTGTACAGGGTAAAAGCTCCACAAATAGTCAATGAAAGGGGTCATTTCAAGTTTAATGCAGCTGAATTGTCTAAGCTCAAGTCAAATCTGGAAAAAAATCATAAGCACTTCTATTTGAAATGACAATATAAAGTCAAGGTTTAATGTGTAGTGTCTGTAACCTTAAGATCAATCACATATGGGTCTGTGTTTGAGTCAGCACCTTGGGTTGAACAATACTTTAGTGACTATGATTTATTGAACATTCATTATACTTCAATATTTTACTCTTACAAACACTATTTAGTATTAAACTTTCAAGTGCTATTTACCAGTTCATAATTTTAACACAAGTATTGGACATATACCTGTTACAATGTGGTTTTATCATTTTATTAACTAATCAACATTCATTTAATGAATAATTCTAGTCAATGTGTTCATGTTGAATTATTTTTGAAGTGAATTTTATGGAGATATGTATGGTTCTGCAGCTGTATTGAAATGCTATAGTTTTGTAGTGTCTGTAACCAATTTTATGGACAATGTACTTCTGACTCTTATGGAAGTTTGCAATACTTTTGGCCAGTATTAATGATTTTGTTTGTTTAAATATTCTTCTTGGTGTTAGATAAATGCCTAAATAAGATTATTCTATGTCTTTTATGTTTGTTATGCAAAAGTTTCATGGTTAGGTTTTTTTTCTTAGTGATACCTTTGTCATAGATGTTTTGATTTTGTTATTAAGTTGTTTACCACTTCCAGTTATGTTGTTTACTTTAAATGTTGATATCCTGTTACTGATGTTACTGTGAAAAAAAATAAAGTTTTAAAGTTTTCATGCTGTTTTTCTTGCATGTTATACACCAAGTGTAGTGTCTGTAACTGTTGTTATACCAATGAATTGAAATAATGGTTAAACAAAATCGCATGCATGTTCAAGCTAAATCTAACTTGATCTGACTAGGGGACACCCTAGGGTATATAATGAGCTTCATTGAAATGTTCTATCAAACATTTCAATTTTTTAAGTGAGTGAGACTACTCTCAGCACCAATACCGTGTTTTAGCCGTAAGCATATCTCAAAAGTGAGATTTCATAAGGTTCTTTCCATTAAACGTTCAAAAGGTTGCTGGACTGTTGCACAATCCAAATGGCAATACTGTGAATTCCCACAATCCGCTACCATTCACAGAAAAGGCTGTTTTATAGCAATCCTCTTTATGTAAACTAACTTGCCAAAAACCCTGTTTAAGGTCCATAGAACTAAACTATTTCGATCCAGCCAAGGCATCTAAGCTATCATCTATTCTAGGTAATGGTTGACTGTCTTTGACAGTACAGTTATTTAATTTACAATAATCACAACAGAAGCGTAAAGACCCATCCCGTTTAGTCACCACGACTGCAGGACTACACCAAGGTGAGAGAGAGGGTTGTATGATACCTCTGTCAGGCATATTACTAATTTCTTTCTCAGCCTCTGCTCTGCAAGGGTTATATGATATGGGTTTTGTTTTATGGGTTTAGCATTCCCTATATCAATCTTGTGGTCAACCAAGGTAGTATGCCCTATATCATCTGGAGTTTTAAAGAACACATTCTGATGTTTTCTTAACAACTCTTTCAGTTTCTCTTTCTGATCACTCCTCAAGTGTTCAGAACTTCGTTCAAACAACTCCAATAGATGAGCAGGTATGCTATCATGGTTTTCACTCTTAGGTTCCTTGTTTAAAGCAACCGTCATAATCATTTCACATCTCCCAGGTTCAATAATTTCTAGGATTGCTACAACTGTATTTCTGTTTATTTTCTTTTTCTCCATGCCTAGATTTGCAATTCACACCGGAATTGTATCATTCATTGGGTCTACTAAAGCCTTAGCTACAAGAAGACCAGTATCTTCTACCAGTTTTAGGGTGGGTTCTACCATTCCTAATTTCAACTTATTTATGCCATCAATAAGCTTTCCTGGCACCACTACTTCAGTTTCAGGAGGTATTTCAACATACTCCATTACCACAATTCTAGAATAATAGGAGGAACCTGATCCTCATTAGCATAACATGATATTTTCTCTTGGCCATCTTGTAAAGTGATACAACTCTGACTCAACATAATATCACACTTCTGTGCTTCAAGAAAATCTATACCCAAGATTCCATCATGGTTTATGTCAGCAAACCAAACTTCATGATAAAATATCAACTTTCCTAAGCCAATTCTCACTTTAGTTCTCCCATAAAAAGGTGATTCCTCACCAGTTGCTGTTACAAGGGTTACATTAACAGGTTTAATGGGACTCGTGGAAAGAGTAGACCACTGCTCTATCAAATTTCTTTGCAAAATAGTAACACTGGCACCAGTGTCAATTAACATAGTGAGAGGTATATCCTGTACTTTAGTACACTCCCCACAGCACTAACTACTCTACCCCTTTGCCTATCAGCAATCCTGTGTGCTTCCAATCTCACTGCAATTTTCTCTGCTTCACTTATAGACCAACCTCACGAAACCCGCAAGTTTATCTCAGAGTCTGTGATAGCATCAACAAAATAATCTAGGGCCAACATTTCTATTACACCACTGCAGGCGCTTGGATAAGCTTTACGGGTTAATTTCTTTATAGACTGCGCTAACTCTGTTAAGCTTTCATCTTTTTCTTTCACATGAGATTGTATCATAGAACGGTATACCTCTGCACGTGCGCAAAACCTCTGCCAGGCTATTGTAATCACACTTTTGAACCTCATTTAATTCATTCAAAATGGCACGTGCTGTACCAGTCAAACTACTTGCAAGATAAAGTGATTTTGCTACATAACTCCACCCATTAATCTCTGCCATAATATCAAACTGAGAAAGATAGTCATCCAAATCGTCAGTACCATTAAATGGGTGAGGTTTCACTCTGTTATTGGAACTGCCTACATGGGAGATTTGTTTCCCTTGATTTGAGTTATAACTCTCACCAGGACAGTACACATTCATTGGTGAGACAACATAATTTGCTTGTGTGCCACTACAGTGGTGCTGCTCTGTGAGGTCATGCCTTTCCCTAATACCTTCACTTTTAGTGTAACTTCTTGATCTGAGACCCTCAATCTGACGGTTATGATTACAGTCTACAGCTGTTCTATTATCAATTTTTTTTCCAGACAATTCAATTTACATTCAAAGTCAGAAAGACATTGCTGAACTTTAACTTCTAACCTACTCATTGTTTGTTGTAGTTGATCACACAAGTGATCAATGGGATTATTAACAGAATCATTTTCATCTGAATGAGAATTATTTACAATCTGGTCATTAACTTCACCTAAAATATCATCTGACTCGTCCATTTCTATGTTTTTACTTTTAGTTACGCCACCAACCAACAGATTTCAATGTGGTTTGTTTTGTTTTCTTTCCTTTTTAGAAAGAGGAAAACAAAGTCTAGTCTTGAAATTAACCAGGGTGTTGGTTGCAAGCTGCTAATACCAGTTCAAACGGAACAATGGAACTAACTACTCAATCAAAGAATAACAAACAAGTTCCAACATTCAAGTTTTCACCATTTATCAAAAACCCTGGACATTCAAGCTTTACTTTAAAAAGGACCCCAATTTCAAATGAAGGGGTCCCGTCAGAGGTGCCAATTTGTAATGCCGGCCTGACTCTTCTGTATTCTTAATTGCTGTTATGGTGAGTGTGTGAATGCATTGTTATTGGGGTTTCAAATATGAAGAGCCAGGGCAACATCATAAGGGGTTCGACTGTTGGTTGGATTGTGGTCAAGTAACCAAAAGAATAACTATGACCAAGTCAGCTTATGTTCAACAAGAAGAATAATTTATTAAATAATGAAGTTCATGCTAAATAGTTATGCAGAAATAAAGAATACATCAAAATTGACAGTATTGGGTTGTTTCTTATTATTGACAACCCAGAATATACTAATTATTTTGAATAAAATATTTCAAGGAAGAATATTCATATATGTGTCCTCTTTTCAAAACTTGTATATTATGTGGGCATTGACATTTACTTAGCACCTGGATGTAAGGTTGACAACCTGGGTGGACCCTCAACCTAACCTGGTTGTGATGCTAAGCAATATTAAAACTAAAATAAACCAGTCAAGTAATATAGAGAACACAAATCACTCTTTTTACAGGTTGCCTATAACTTTTTCTCTCCTAATCCTTAATCTCAACCCAAACAGGTGCAGACTTTGCCACCTTATAGATAAACTGTTATTATTATAAACTGGCATCTTAGGGAGTTTGTAAATTACCATTGTGTGAACTTCCACTAGGTTGTTTCTCTGCTCCATTTATAAATTTTTCACCTTGGTTGTTACCAGACAGACAAACACAATAAATAAAGGTTCTTTCTTCTTTGACAAAGTGTCAACAATCCCCCTTCATAATTCATGCTTTATAGTCCTAAGCAACCAATCAGAATCAAGAGTTTCGTCATTCGGTTAAGTTCGTGCGTTGCCGTTAAGCTGAGTTCAGCCTAAGATCAACACTCGAAAGTGGTCGAACGAATCGAACGCTCTCATGCGGCAGTTAACTGATAATGTATGTTTTGCCAGTCGATGGACCAAATAATGCCAGTAAAAACCAAATGGAGAATAAAAAGATGACATTGCTTGGAAGGGATAGTTAGCCAAAGGCACAGGAAGTATGAGCATATGTAATTTATGGATTGCTATGGAGAATTACTTGAGATATTTACTCATTAAGTTAGCAATGCAGAGTGTGTTCTAAAAATAGTAACAGAACGTGAGGTTCAAATTTCCACAGTGAAACCAATAATTCCATCATATAATATAATAGATAAGCTCTTGTTTATATGAACTTAGTGATTAATCATTATTATTATTTAAAAAATAATATGGTTTAATGCATTTAGGAGTTGTTTCCACGATAAATGGAATTACATTAAATGTGTACATAGCGGTTGTATGTCATGGGTGAGCCGCAGCTTCATATAAACTTGAATGAGACCACACAATACAAAAATTTAACAAAGTAATGTAGGACGGCAGCGTTACAATATGTCATGTGATCACAGATTTTCTACTGTTAAAACGGCAAGCAATACTAATTAAATTCCTGTTTAAGTTTTTGCCAAGGACTAGGCTCAAAATAGAAAAAGATACACTTGCTGATCTGATGTTTTGTATTTCATGGCCATAAGAAGAAGCACAATCCTCCTGTTCCTTTTGTCAAAAAATGTGTTAAATGTAACTTGTTTAAGAGGAAATTCAGTTCAAATCGGGTTTGGACACTCACTTTGAAAGTGTTTCCTCTGGCCATAAATTTTCATGTTACTGTTTAAAAAAATTCTTTTTTTCTGTCCTGTTCAAAATTGCAGAAATGTATTGGAGTCTGAATCACCAAAATAGAGTTGGAAATTGCTAACACTGAATCCAAATCACCAAAACAATGTTAGTAAACATTGAAACTGAGTTTGAATCACCTGAACGAACTTTAAAATTATAGAAATGGAGTTAGAACTACCAAAAACTTCATCCAAATGTACTTATAGAAATCCATAAACAGCATCTGAAACACTGAAAACCAACAATGGAGTCAGAAATCACCAAAGCGGATTTTGAATTCAGCAAAATTGAATTTAAATCACCAAAAACAAGTCTGGATTACCGAAATGGGCTACAGAAAAAGCTATTGGCATTTGCATATTACCAGATACAAGTCTTAAATTATCAAAACAGACAAGGACAAAGTGTTGGGCCAGTTAGTCAATACTGAACACTCAGTGAGAAATGAGAGTCCAGAAAAAGTCCAGCTCTTGCCAAAGAGGAGGCCGCCCCACATGAAGAGCCACACATGATGAAGATTTACAAGCATCATTCTAATCATAAACAAATTAAATAATGAACAGGCAATGGTCAAAATAAAACAAGCAGTGCACAATACACTAAGATTGATGACTGTCACAAATACAGTATACAGATGTGTTATGATGCAAAAAATGAACATACATACATACATATAAAACTTACATGCAGTCAAATAAATGATGTTGAATACGAGTCTGATGTACATGCTTAATGGACAAAAACAGATGGCATGCCAGTCAACCACCTATTAAGCGGTATTTTGAAATTAAATATCAAAAAGGCAGAATACTAAGCCTAATTAAAATACAGGCAATTCAAAAGTAGAGTGTAATTTTCATTTCTTTTCTCAAACAATTCTGCCTTGTCGGATCTTGTGCTACAAAACTATATAGCACTCGAAGTTTTAAGATAAATTGAATAAATAAGAATCTAAAAAGAAATTAAAAAGTAAGGATATTTATTTGTGATCAAAATACCTCTGTCTGAACAAGCTGACTATGACATTGATGGACTTAAAACCCTAATACAACATTGTGGAACAGATAAGAAATATGGCATAGTAGTCAACAAACCACTGATTTAAGAAAGTGGAACTTTGGCAGAGTTCTTGTTAGTGACAAATATTATTTTGGAGCAGAGATATCCAAGAGACAATATCTATGAGCTGTTGAAAATTGTACGTAACGACCATAAAAGAACTGTTTTCCAACTTGTTCAAGCAGGCTTAGCTAGATAAGCATATGTAAAAGGGGGTTCTCAGCACAGAACAAAATATTCATAAACAGTTAAGACACAAATTAAGCTCAGAAATGATAAACAGATAATGTTTATACAACTAGAGGAGACATCTTTTGAGGATTTCAATTTCAATAGAGTAGGAAGAAAGAGATGGATATTAATGTGTTCTCTAAATATTGAACTATGGTCGTTTCCTCCTCCCCCTCATTTTTTCTACTCCCCCCTTATTTTGGTGACAAGGGTGGAGCTCCCCCCTTTAGATAAAATCTTGGCAGCATCTCTGAATCAACAGACTATCAATGTAACTTTCCAATCTCTGTCATTATTAGCATTATATATCTGTACTCTTTACTGAATTGGGGGACTTCATTACAGTCACACTGTTCCATAGTCACAGAACTCCTTTAACTTCATTTGGGCAATTGCCAAGTTTAATTTATTCACAGCTTCGTTTTTTTCCCACAATTTGTTTCAGTACTTAAATGTATTCAACTGTTATCTCCATATACTTCATACCTGCTTCAGTCCCTTGCGGCTCCACATACAGGTATCGGACACTTCACAACCATACAAACTCCCCCAAGTCTCTCTTTCTGAGGTATTCGTATAGGCAGATTCAGAGCTCTGCTGGTCCAATGTGCTGTGACAATGTTTGCCCCCATTATGCCAAAGATTATTTGATATGTACAATAAACTTTTAATTTAACCTATATATTGTGTATTGGTTTAATGTGCAGTTAGGACTACTGCATCTTATGCCAAATAAAAAAGTTTGTATGGTTCTGGTTACCCTTAAAAAAAATTGGAAAAGAATGAAAACAATTTAAGAAATATCAAAAAAATAAAGGGAAAAAAAGTCAGCAAAGGGATGTAACTACGATCGAAGTTAAATTCAGGGTGCAAATGATGCTTGTTTTCTTGCTTATGCTCTATTTAAATCAGTATGGGGAAAAAAGTATGTATCGATCCACCTGCCCTAATTTCAATGTAACCAGAACCACACATTGTTTTATTTGCCCTTCCTAGCATTTTAGCTCTGTGTGACCTACATTTCTCTACACTTAATCCAGCTTTTTTACATCATTCTTTATAGAGCATTTTGAGATAATATGTTTTTATTAAAAAACAATTCAACAAAATGAAGGTCAGTATTTCATGCTGTAGAGGTTTTGTATTATGTAACCTTTTTCACAATATATGTTGCAAGTGAACTAAAGTGCCTTTTAACAAAAGTAGATGATTCTAAATTGCTTTTTACTCTAAAGCATTTTAAGTACCTGTTCTTAGAACTGTGACAAAATGAAAGGGATGGATTTTATATTTCTTTGTAAAATCATTGAAATGTGCTTGAGTGTTTATTTCCAGATTGTTTAAAATATCTATGTCATCTGGATTTATAAACTGTTTAGTACAATCACAGTTCACTATATATAACTTTATTGAGCATTAAAGGGGAATTTTCAGAGAGTAAATAGGTTTTAGAGTTGTGGCCACGAAACTTATTCATACCTTTGGAGTTCCAGCTATTGATATTTCACTGTATTTTGTTTTGTTAAAAGTCAGGTCACTTGTCTGTTGCAAGTGAGAATTGAAACTGATATTTTATAGTGGGTAAATGTTGAATTGTTAGAATAATAGTCAAAGGGACCTTATCTGTAATGTTGATTATACAGTCAATGCTATTGTGTGTATAGTCTTAAAAATTTGACTGTTTTCATGCTGAGCTAATGTGGAAGAAATGATTGAAGGTGGTTGATATGCAGTGTGAATACTGAACTGTTTGCAAGTTGAAATAAAAGTGACTTTGTCAAGATTGTATTTAACCTTTTGTCATTACAACATGTTTCAGACTTCATTCCTTTCCCAGATAATGGCAGCTTTTTCATCTTTACATTTTGCTGCATCCTGTATGTCCTTTATTAACTGTGATGTTAAAATTGTATAATAAAAAATAAATGATATCATAGTGAGAAATGTTTTATTTGTCTTGTATATCTTTTTAATTCATATCAACTCTGAATAACAGGAACAGGTAATACAGTGTTGTTTGTTTCACCTTAATAATTGCCTGATATACAATTAACTTATTTTGAAGGGAACAGAATAATAATTGTAATAATGCTTTCAAATTTAAAACCAGGCACAACAACAGAGGCAGAAAGTGCTATACCCACCAGTCATGGGTACAAGCATACAATTTTTTTACATGCCCACCATAAGAGAGTCTATTGTTATGTTGTCCATCATTTTGTTCGTCCATCAGTCAATAAAAAATTGTGTTTCTTCACAGTAACTCTAGTTGTCCATCATCAACAGTTACCAAACTTTGTGGATAGCTTAGGGTAAGGAAGAACCTATCAATTTCAAGGTCAAAGGTCAAGATCGCTGAAGAAAAAAATTGTATCAGCACGATAACTTTAATTTCTACATCTTCCACGGCTACCAAACTTTGTTGACCGCTTGCACTTGAGGTAAGGAAGAGCTCTATTGATTTTTTGGGAGGTCAAAGGTCACTGATTGAAAAAAGAAAAATGGTTTCCACACAAACACATTAGTTCTACATCACAGACATTGATTTTTTTAACTTTACCTTTAGTTCAGAAAAATGTCAGTTATCAATGTAGAGGACTATTAAAGACTTGGCAGGCATATAATGTGGAGTGGTTCATGGTACTCTTGTTTTTAGCACTACTGGTCATAGACCAGAAAAGCTTACGGGATGGTCTGTCGTCAGTCTGTCTGTTAGCACAAGTTTGTTATCGCTACTTCTCCTAAACTACTTGGAGGATTGCCTTGAAACTTTACATACACCTTCATCCCATGGTCTAGTTTGTCCTAGATGAAAATGGTGCTGCTCGGACATCCAATATGGCTTCCACAGTGGCCATCTTACAAATTTTGTATCGCTACACCTCCTGAATGGATGGTCCTATCAACATGGAGTTTTCGCTAAAAGACTTCTTATGGTGTCTAGTTGGTCATAAATGAAAATGGTGCTGATCTGATGTCCATTATGGCCTCCACACTGCCATCTTGAAAATCTTGTTATCACTACTCCTAAATGGATGGTCATATGAACATGTAGTTTCATTAAAAGACATCTTATGATGTCTAGGTGGTCCTAAATTTTAAAAAATGGTGCCGATCTGAAAGAAAATCTTGATATCACAACTCTACTTGAACAGAAAGTCATATTGACATGGGATTTTCACCAGAAGAATTCTTATTATGTCCAGTTGGTCTTAAATGAAAATGGTGCAGATCTGACGTCCAATATGGCTGCCACTGCAGCCATCTTGATAATCTGGTTATTGCCACTCCTCCTGAATGGAAAGTCATATCTTTAAAATATTGTTATCTCTACTCCTCTCCAGATGGATGGCTATATCAACATGGGGTTTTCACCAATAGACTTCTTATGATGCCTAGTTGGTCCTAAACGAAAATGGTGCCATTCGTACATCCAATATGACTGCCACAATGACTGTTTATACAAATCTTGGTGTCAATAGTCCCCCTAAATGGATGATCATTATGACATGGCGTTTTCACCAAAAGACTTCTAATGATGTTTACTTTGTCCTAAATGAAAATGGCACCAATCTGACATTCAATATGTGTATTACAGCAGCTAAAATCTTGTTATCACTGAAGAATATCGGAGATGATTTCAACACTCGACAGTTAAAAGGAAAAAAATGGTCTTATAATGAATTACTGGAAATTCTTTTCACCCAGTACAGAGTCCGTCCCTTGGAGGATTCTTGCTTAAATTGGGAGTCTTATTGAAAAATATTGTTTTAAGATCCACTGGAGCTTCTTGTAAGACACACTACACTGAAACAGCACAAAACTGAAATTTTAGTAAAATGAGATCCCTTGAAACTAAATTGTTTTTCGAGTCCCCAAATTGTTGTTTTCTTTAATTTCAATCAACTTTAATTCATGAAACTGAAAAACAAAATAAATGTATGGTCCAAATGTCAATTCACACTCCAATGATTCAAATAAAATTTAATAAGAGCCTCAGTGCAGCCAATTGTCTTTAAACAGCCTAAAGTCATGCAGATGAAAATAAAATCCAGCATAGAACCAAATACAGGTACATACTCTATGAAATCGTTATTAGAGCATATCTGTTTGACTGACTATTGACATAAACATATATATATATATATATATATATATATATATATATATATATACATGCATATATGCATATATTGTTACGTCTAGGGGTTAGAAAATGTAACAAAAGAAAGACCGACTCAAACAAGCTTTGACAATTTCTAAAATATAAATTGAATTTGCTAAAATATTAAATATTTCAATCAAACAATGTGAAAGAATTAAAAATAACTTACAGTTTAGAAATTCCTAAATAATCCTAAATGTCCTATTGAATTTTGATAATCCGGAAGTTAATCCAATGTATTCCGAATGAAAGATTGTTCAGAATGAAGTCACTAATGTGTTTATCTGCCACAAGAAACAGTTTTAAATCCAAATGTTATTAATTCCAGGTAAACTCCTGTGAATGTAGAATACTGTAAAGTTCCTTGAAGAATAGTACTTAAATCCAAAATGTACTATTTTGATAATAGAATTTCACCAGCTGATTTTCAAACAACAATAATCTTCCTCAAAAATCTTATTATTCTGGATAACTGTTAAAGAATGAGGAACACAGTGATTAAATCCTATTATATAGCCTCTTGCGGCAGCAAATTTAAAACCAGTACTCTAGCATTGTTGAGTAAACAAGTTATTCTAACCAATCAGACATTAGGTCGCGCATGATACTGCTAAGAGTCCCTTTGCACCGAACACGTGATTCACGTTGTGGGTTAAGCTGATCGACATAATTATTGATTTTCCCTGGACTTAGCATGACTCATGTAAACATGTTGATTTGTACTTTACAAATATATATATTACTTTTATGAGGGAGAGAACACCTGATCATATCTCATTGCTAAAATAGTGAACCTCTGGAAATAGAATACCCCTCAAAACCGAACATTTAATTTGGTCCCAAAAGATTTTGATTTTAGAAACAGCTTATGACACCACATAGAAGTACGGCATTATTGACTCGTACCTATCTTTATATCGGGGGGTTTTTTTTCTTTCTTTTTTCCTAAAGATAGACCACCAGGAAAGAATTGCTCATTATACATCAGCCACTTTTTGATCTGCTATAAGTCACACAGTAAGTATACCACTGAACGTCAATTACAGATTTGCTTAACAAACGTGTATGTGTTACAGTAAGATTACGATCTCAGCGATTTCGCGAAATGACTAGAAGTTGTAGATTCGCCTAATCCCTGATTCACTAAGACGCACTAAAAATCTAAGAAATGTAATTAAATTACTGACAATATTGTATAGGAATTTCACGAAGTCACTCACGCATTCCTATTTGTGCAATAATTTTATTTAATTTCAACACATTTCCATGAAGTCTTGTAAATTTACTGCATTACTGGAGTAAACTATAACAACTGGAGCTATACTGTTTATGAACATTGGTCTTTCTTGCAATACCTAGTATTTTCATGCAATCTCTAATAGTGAAATTCTTGTGCACTCCATATCATAAAATTGTTCACTGTTGCACATTATTCTTGTAAAGAGGGATCCGTGGTAGCTCAGTTGGTAGAGCATAGGGTTCGTAATCCATGGGACTGTTCTATGAAAACAAATTATGTCCATAAAACTTATCTACATTTCACTGAACCGGGATTGTTCTATGAAGACAAATTGTGTCCATATAACAGATATACAATTCACTAAGCCGGGACTGTTCTATGAAGAAAAATTGTGTCCACATAACAGATATGCAATTCACTGAGCCGGAACTGTTCTATGAAGGAAACATTTGTCCATATAACAGATACACACAGAGACTACCCGCCGTGGTTCATGGACTTACTTGACAGACATATTCAAGAATAAAGTCAAATGTGAATTGATGACTTATTATTACCTGTGAACAAAATAAATGGATACCTGGGAACTTCATTACCTGTTGACTCACAGTTCGTACACCTTTTCTTGGAATCCTGTAGTGTGTGCTAAAGATAAACTTCCACATCGCAAACCTAAAGACGTTCAAGCCTATGTCATCAATACCGACGACAGTGATCGACCAGGAACCCATTGGGTGGCAGTGTACTTTCCCAACGATCACAGTGTGGAATATTTTGATTCTGACGGATTACCTCCTTTGGAAGACGACGTCATTGAGTTAATGAGAAGAAATGTTGTCTCCACTCAATTCAATAATGCCAGATTACAAGTATCAGATTCTATAGTGTGTGGACAATACTGTGTACATTTTCTTCATCAACGCAGTCTCGGATATTCCTTAGAACACTTAGTGACTTGTTGTGATAGGGAGTACACTAGAAACGAAGGCAAAGTAGAAAGATGTTTTTTGTGAACATTATGGTTATCTCTTGTCTTTAGCTCAGAAACGTAATGTGCATCGAGTACAGAATGGCTTAGAACAGTGGGAGTCTAGTTTGACTTCATAACGTTGTCAACCCTGTAAATACGTTCATGTTTTTAAAAAAAAAAAAAAAAAAAAAACGTTTGTTTGTTTGTTTGCATTTTGTGTTAAAGAAGCTTCTTGATATGTATTAAAAAATGTAGATTTTTGAAATAAAAATCTTGTGTTGTTTTATGGATTGAAAAAAATGGAATGTATATGCTCTATATCTCTCTACCGATCTGAGGTACCTACTCTTTCACATTTCTCTCTATCGATCTGAGACATTTTATCCATCGCGTCCGCGCTTCCAGCATATAAAGCGGTACGTGTGCCAGTCGGGTCAGGAATAATTAAGTAGTGTGCCTTGCACACATTAAAGCGTTCAATGGGTTGCAGCTCGGTAACCCATTGACGACTAATTAAGTAGGGCGCTTTGCGCCCATTAACTCGACGTAAATGTCCGAATGGCCGCACACGTCGTTAATCAAACGAACGAACGAAAAACGAACAGTCGGGTCATCATTCATTCATACATTCAGTCAGCAGCGAACATAGTAGCAGCAACAAGTACTTACAACGTTAGCGATGGAAATAATTATCCCTGAACACGCCCTGAATGTTCGGAAAGGCTTAGGCCTTTGAGTCGCAATTGGGTGGAGCCTTCGGGCTCAAGAGAAGAGGACAACTCCTCTCCTTATTTTGGAGGAAGAAAGAAGAAACCCTATTGAGAGAAGTCCATGGGGAAGAAGTAGCCCCAACAGAAGACCGGGACAGGGAGAACGACCAAACTCACAGTGGGGGCGTTAGATGCAGACGCCTACCGCACAGCAGAGTCAGTTCACGCAAACTGCCCCTCACAAGGAACCCAAGAAATCAACTACTAAAACACCGCCACCTACCACGAAACCAACAACAACAATTCCAATTTCAACTGAAAAAGGTAGGAAAGAAACTCCAGAGGGAACCAAACTTCAGGAAAGGAAAGGAATGAAAACTGCCCCCATAGTACCACCATCCTCCTCAACACCAGCTTCGGCAAAAAATAAACCGGTTAAACAGACGGAAACACAGGCAGTGGCGGAAGAATGCAAGTTACCTCCACCAGCCCCACTACCGATCTCACCGCCGGAACTAAGCGAGGACGAGTTGAAGAAGCAGTGTGGGCAATACGTTTACGACCAGTCGTACGAAATGGGGATGAATGATTTATGGATCAATAAGAAAGCAGCCCAAAAGTCCATCGATGATTTCGGGATGGTCTTTAAAGCGAAGATCCAAACAATGCTTGGTGGCAAACAATCAAAAACCAGTAAAACCAGGGCCAGAAAAGCAGCCGAAACTCTACAACAATGGGGGAAGGAGTTTGCCGACTGCCCAACACCACTAGCTACGTGTATTTGTAACCATCTGATAGCATATTATGACGACCTGGAAGAACTCTACATGGCAGATATCATAGACCCGAACAGTCGAAAAGAACGTATCAGTCGGACGCTCATGCAAGGCATGCAGGACCACCTAAAGCCGACATTCTCACAGCTGCTACAAGTGCCGACCCGCAGTCCTTCTAAGGACTTAAAAGGAGTTTACAAAATTGCCTATAGGGTTTCATTTAGGCATGGAAACCCATTTTTGACTAAATCTTAATTTTAACACAAATATGATCATTTATCCACCGAATCATATGATAACGTGATAATATCTGATTAAGATCACAAAATTGAATGGGTTACTTAAACCAAAATTTATTCATTGTTTTTGGAAAATATATGTACACTATGTACACGAAATTTCAAAATTGATAGGAAAGTAAGAAAATTGATCAAACTGAGTAAATGTGACCGCAGTTACAATATGTGGCTAACACACAATTGGTAACAGGGACAGCCCGCCTTAGCTAACTGCACAGAATTTGATCATGTACGTTCATGGCGTTTCAGCTCTCCGTCACGCTTCGCGCCTCCCTTGCCGAGCAAGTGCTGCTTGCCACTCCTGACATCAACAAAGTAAGTGTGCTATGCGCACCCCAGTTAACCTGTAAACATTGTGGTTCTATTCCTATGTACAGGTATCAAGTAAATTATACACACCCTGGATCCAATATCGCGCCTTCAATGAACCCCCTTAATTGTGGGGAAACCATGCAGCGATGGAGGGGTGTATAAACTAAGCGTTTTATACGCATTAACGTGTCAGGCGTGTTGCAAACTGAGAACACACCTGCCCACAACCTTAGTGTCCTCAGCACACATCCTAACCCCCCAGTGCTGGGGGTAAATAGACGTACATGGTAGAATTACCGCACACGTCTCTAATTTAAATTCTCTCTCTCAGTCGGGTCACTCTCGTTGACTCGTCAAGACCTCAACTTGGCAGCCAAGATTAGTAAGCTGAATGAAGCGATGGTAAACATGAAGCGGGTTAGACATAACCTGCTGGAGAAGAACCCAGAGAAGAAGACGATGATCTTCCTGCAAATGGCTCAAGATCTGGTGGAAGAAGTCCTGAGAGAAGAAATCGTCAGGGACAGAGCGGAATTTGAGGAGAGACAAAGAGTTCAGCAGCAGCAAAGACAACAACAGCTACAACAACAACTCTTGCAGCAGATGCAACAACAAGAAGGAGAAGTCAACTGTAGGATGGATTGTAATGAGTTTGCCTTCTCTTTCACCAGAAAGCGGCCTTGTCCTGCAGCGGTGAGACCTGTGGTGAAACATGGTCGTCCTGCTGCCAGAAGTTAAAAAAAAAACAACTTCTCACCAATCACCCCAACGGTCCTTTCCAGGGCCACCCAGATCTCTAGAAAAGATTACTCTAGGATTGCCTATAAAAAAATTGGTGTGTTGAGTGTATGTTTGTGTCTGTCATTTTTTTTTTTTAAAATCCCTCTCCCTTGTATGTGTGGTGTGTGTTTGTATAGAGTGTGTTTGGTGTATGTGTTTTTAAAAAAATATATATTAAAAAGTGTTTTCTTTTAGGTCCGCGTACTTGGTGTGTTTTATGGGTGGTGGGCTGTAGGATCCGCGAACGTCAAAATGACGTCATACTCAGAAATGGATGACGTCAGACGCTGTAGTGTGGGTTATGTTTTTGTTTTCGGTGTGGGATGTATTTTCTGGTGTGAGGGATGTTTTCCTTCACGTCCTTGCTTTAAGTATATAAAGTGGTGCGTTCACCAGTTGCTTCACCCCCCCCCCCCTGCCCCGTTGACGTGTCAACAAAGAAGAGCAATGAGTAGTAATAGGGCAGAAAAACTTAGCCAAGTCTTAGTTCACCTACAGCATGTTCGTCGCCTCCTGGATGACCTCGAAGAGCTAGATCCAGACAGGAAAATATTCCAGAGGAGGATATTAAACTTAAAATGTTCCAATCAACTGATCATGGCATCTTTGAAGAAAGAAGTGATAGAGGACAGAAAAAGTGGGAGAAAGAAAAAAGACATTAAAGATACGTCCCAGCTGTGCTGTCAAACCAGTGGTGAGGATACAACAGCAGCGACAGCAATCACACCAGCAGAGACAGCAGCAGCAGCGTCAGCAACCACAGCAGACAACATTCACCGTCCCTGCAACAGAGAATTGGGACGGCGAAGCCACTCAACCTCCGTCCTCTTTACTCTCTCCATCAATTCCTGGGGTAGAGATAAATGGAGTGGGAGATGTGCTGCCTGTGGGGCCAGATCGGGGAGGTGCGGGCATCTCTAGGTGAAAAAAAAACAAACATAAAAAACAAGCCACCCAATTGCCAAGAAAAGAAAATTGTATTTGCCACATGTGCTTGTATGTTAAGTGCATGTGTGTGTATGTCTTTGTCTTTACCACTCAAATAAAAAAAATCCCTTCCCTTCTAAAAATGTATGTTTTGGTGTGTGTTTGTATAGAGTGTGTTTTAAAAAAAAAAATTAACTTATAAAAAAATGATTGTATGTATGTTTGTGTATGTCTTTTAAAAAATAAAAAATTATTTTAGAAAAAATTGTATGCTTGCATAGAGTGTGTCTATAAAACTCTCCTTCCCATTCCCATGTTAAAAAATTTATAAAATTGTGTTTCTTTTAGGTCCGTGTACTTGGTGTATTTTTTATGTGTGATACGATTTTGTATCTTTTTTTTTTGGGGGGGGGGGGACGGGATGTTTGCCTTCACGTCCGTGCTTCCAGCATATACAGCAACGCATTCTCCAGTTGCGCCATGTCGGATGGGCTCGCAGCTAGGCCAGCCCTCTGACGAATAATTAATCATGTGCAGTGCACAAAACTAACCCCCCGGAATTGCGCGCAGTGCGCGCACCGGGGGTATATAGACGTACATGGCCGAATGGCCGAACACGTCTCAAATTCAATTAAACAAAAGAAACAAAGTTGCGCCATTCATCGTCAACTGAAAAAGATGACCAGAATGTCTACAATAGAGAATCTGCATGAAGCCTGGTATGGAATGGTGGGAGTGGAGTCCCTATTAGAAAGGATGGCAATGTATTGGCCTTACCCGACCACCAAGCCGTATGTCACAAGACAAGTGTCAGCCCTGACAAGAGCTAGGAGTCTTGTGTATGAAGTCATGGTGGAGGAAGCCATGAAAGTGTCCTATGTAGTTTTTCCGACTGTAGAGTGGGTTTGTTAAAAGAAGCTGTCGATCTGCTAGACGGTGTGGAGTACTTCCTAGGAAAGGTGACGGAAGACTTTTGGCTCTATCCACCCCCCCCCCCACCCCCACCCCCAGTAGCGTCAGGAGGGAAGAGACTGCCCTGCTCACAGCAAAGGGTCTTATAAGACAAGTTCTGAAGAAGGAGGTGGGGAACACCAAAAAGGCTTGGGCTGAGGAAAAAATAGAGAAGGAGAAGAAGAAGAAAGAAATGGAGTTCCATTGCCTGCATGCTTATTGGATGAAGAATCATCACAAATTCAGGAGATTGGGTCATCCTGACTGGGTCCCTGATCCACCCTAGAAAAAGAAGTTTCACGTCCTAGGCTTCCTAAAGACACGGTGGAAGAAGAAGAAGAAGTAAAAAATCCAAAGGCCCTTTTCAGGGCCACCCAATTGCCAAGAAAAGAAACAATCTCATTGCCAACCTCCCTCTTCCCCACCCCCAATCATAAGTATGTTTTGTGAAGAATTGCCCCAGTTAAACTAAGGTGAAGGTGAAATACTATGAAAATTTCAGCAGCATAATGAAAGCCCCCCGGGGAGGGGGGGGGGCAATTGCCTCCTCCTTCACGCCCACCACTCGCGCCCCCACTGTATCTATCTGTCTATCTGTCTGTCTATCTATCTATCTATCTATCTATCTATCTATCTATCTATCTATCTATCTATCTATCTATCTATCTATCTATCTATCTATCTATCTATCTATCTATCTATCTATCTATCTATCTATCACAAAACCACGACGAAGACGTGATGTTGATGATTATGATGACGATGATGATGATGATGATAGTGACACTAAGGTCCCAACTACATTTTTTTTTTCTCAAACTATAGGCGGATTAAAATGCATTGGACATAGAATGTGTCTCAAGTTGAGCATAAAATATTGCGATAAGTTCTTTTTTTTCTCCCTCTGTTATTTAGAAGGGAAATCGGTAATTGTTATTGTGAAGGATATTGAACGTGGATTCATGTAAAGGTGCCTGGACAAATTAAAAATAACAGACTAAACAAGTTTCTGATGAGCGTTAACGTCGTTTATGACATAATTTGTGATATGAAGTTAAAGTTCGCCATATCTCAAGGGCATATATATATCATAATATACGAAATGAGGTTAAAGTTGACCAATTTTCAGGTGTAAGATTGTGATCTGAGGTTATATTTAACCATACCTCAGGGGTTAGATAGGACATTTGAAAATTAAATAATTCCTTCTCTTTGATGAGAGAATTTGTACTTTGCTATCTTTGTTTTAAAACATTACTATATATCATGAAAACAATCGGGTAAATTTGGAATTAGTAAAATATGGACAGCGTAGCAAGTTTTCTTCCTGAACAAGTTTGATAATGAATGAGGTGCACGCATATTAATGATGTGATCTTGCATCGGATTTACTGAGCTTTTTGCCACTCTGGAAGCCATATTTCAGATCCGATTTTTATCAAATTTTAAATATGGGCTTATATTATTAAGATCTTGCATGGATTCAACAAAAAGAGAGATCTACACTTATATCGGTGATGTAATGCTGCATCTGATTTACTCTGCTTCTTACCACTCTGGAAGCCATCTTTGTGATCTGATTTGGACCAGATTTCGAATATATGCTTATGCCATTAAGATCTTGGAGAATTTCCATAATACGCAAGATTTATTCACATTAATGAGATGATTTTGCATATGATTGTCTGAACTTTTTGCAACTTGCGAGATTGTATTTATGCCCCGATTTTAATCAAACTTGGTAAAAAGTCCAAAATATCGTCAAGATGTTGATGATTTTTATTAATTCCGAGATCTATGTATATATTTATGAATTGGTCTTGTATCTTAATAGGATTTTAATCACACTTTGTAAACAGGTCTATGTCATATAAAAATCTTGGTTAATTGTGATTATGATCCAAAATTCATACGTATCATTTGATGTGACATTACATCTAATTGGCTGACTTTGTCAACAATCTTGCAACTATATTTCTTATCAGATTTTGATAAAACTTCATCAATAGATTTATATTATCAAGACGTTGGATGAGTTTGATTAAGAGCAAGATTCACAATATTATTTAGGTAATCTTGTATTTGATTGGCTGAGCTTGTAACCACTCTAGAGACCTAATACTATTGGCAGTTTGCTTAAGCTTATATCATCATAGACATAATTCTATATAGAAAGCGATCAGTACATAATAATGGGATTTTATGTGGATTGTTCTTGACAATTATAATTTTTTTATCCCTCTGGTCGAAGGTTACATGGAAGTCATTTTTATTAAAAATCAAACTTCAAAAGGTGGCTTGCTTCTTGAGTAGAGGCAAACCCATATCGATTTGTAGGCTGCAAGGTCAAAGGTCAAAGTCAAAGAAGGTGACATTGTGATTTTCTTATTCCCACGCCAAGTACAGTGTCATAACCATTTATATAAGTCCATTATAAGCAATGTATTGTGACGCATGTGCAGCTGCCCATCTGATCCGACTTTCATTTACACGCAGTAATTAAAGTTCTCCACTATCTACCGTTACCAAAGTCTGCAAATAGCTTGAACCTGGGGTGAGTAAGAAACCGATACATTTTGTAGTGAAAAGGTCAAGGTCATTGTGACTACATGTGCCTCGTGGGCCTACAAGTCACTTTTAGTGGATATGAATATAAACACTTTAAGACGAGTGTAGAAGCATCGTCACTACAAAACACATTTTACTTTTTTTTGGCACGGCTGTGGACATTTATTTCGAATCTAAAGGTAAATGAACAAATTATTTTAAATTATATGTTGTTTATACAATTATACGCTACTAAATACGTCCTGAGAAATTTTATACATGCTGAAAATGAGACTTAAATATAGTCGAACCTGCCTTAAAGTTCATCTCCATTATGCAAGTACCTTTCTTCAACAGTTACATTTTTAGGGACTTTACATGAAACAGAAGAAATGAACCTCTATAAAGCAACCAACTGTTTTAAGAAGTTACTTACCTCGCTTCCCAGATATGACTCCTTAAGACAGGTTTGAATGTGTGAATCTATTAGGATATAATACACCAGCACAAGCAGTATGGAAACCAAATAATTTATTGTATACAGTAGACAGAACAAAGTCAAACTGCGTGTAAATAAAGCACATCACCACTTTCACTGAAGTGGATAAAGACTATACCAATTTGTACCTGGTATATGTCGGTGTATTAAATACAACGAACCTAAATAATATGTATTATGGAAATATCTACTTTTAGTTTAAAATAAATGCTATCATATTCCTGAGGTGTAAGTCCATCATGTAAACACCAATGTCTGCTTTTGATGTATGACTTATGAGTTTAGTTTTGGAATTTAATGTGGTTGAGAAAATCATTTATGCATTTTACTACTTACACTTTAAATACTCTCATTAAACAAACTCAAGAGTATTCACTTTAGTACACACACTTCCGTCGTTAAGTTTCTTCGCAATAATAAATAGAAACAAAATGTTTCTACACTTTTCTAGTATAACAAAATTGCATTCTTTAAGCTGCTTTATAATGTTGACTTGAAACAAAACGCGGTCCAAATTCTCTACTGACCAACACCTACATCTACTAACCAACACCTACACTTACTCACTAGCACCTCCTAACAGAGGAACAGAGGTGTAATGGTAAGTAAGGGGAATAAATTAAAACCAAATCCCTATAATCAATACAAAACTTAACAACCCTATAATCACACACAATCCCTTAAAAACTCCATAAAAAAAAAAAAAAAAAAAAAAAAAAAAAAAAAAAAAAAACAAACAAACAGAAATAGATAACAAAAAAAACCGCTATATATACCCAGAGTTTGTGTGTAAAAAAAAATGGTAGGTATAATAATGGAAATAATAGTTGAGTACTCTACACACACAAACATTCATCTTCTTGGTTGTCTTGAGAATTGATGACACATGGGTGTACGCATCTCTATATATAGACTAGGTGAGGATCGAAACTGCATTTTGGGTGCGCCTGCAGTGGATACTTATACCCGGAGTGATAGAAGTGCTACTGCTGCTGTGGCAAGTATTATTCCACCGATGGTATCTTCTATTTCAGAGAATGGCTTGGATTTGGATTTGACTTTCTGCGATCTTTTATCATCGCAGGAATTTTTTAACGCTGCAACCACCCCCTTCTTATCCTGCATTACTACCAACACTGGCAGAATATGTCTATTTTCAAAAGAAACAGAAAGAACAGCTAGAGACCTTTTTACAACGCTAAAAAGAAGAACAAACTTTTGTGCAAAAACCAGAAAGAGTAAAAGAGAAAGCAACAAAAGCTTAACACGATGAGCGGTAAGCAGAATGAAGTGTGTGCAAACAAAAGTTCAGAAACTGTCAATGTGTGACGATGCATTCTGTCTGAGCTAAAACAACTGAGAGGAATGTAAGAAGCCTCTTTCATGAAACCCAAGGTAAATAGACTTTCACAATCAAAGAATTCTAACCTTTCCATGAAATCGACTAAATCGACCAATACTGATACGCCAGCAGCCTCAGCAACCACTACCACATCAGCGGCAGTGTGATTTGGATGCGGAAAAGGTTTAAGGCAGTTGAAAATGATGTTGAAAAGTTCACGATTCTTTGGTTCAAACCCAACTTTCTTTTTCAGGGCCACCATATCTCTCAGAAAAAAGATACTATTCACTATTGCCAAATAAAAATAAAAATATAGAAAAAATTTAAATAAATAGATAACAACCAATAAACAAACAAACAAACAACACCCCTCTCTCCAACATAAATGTGTGTGTCTATATCTTATGAATTTTTAAAAAAAATCATGACATTGACATTCGTACGTTTGGTATGTTCTCATGAATAAAAATCACACCACATTTCAAACAAATCATACAAGTCTATTTTTTTCGTCTTCTTCTTAAGAATGTCTTGTCATAATTTCTTTGCTAGAATAAATTCTTCTGAAATCTTCTCTGTTTTCTCAACCTTCACATTCCTTTTTAAATATCTTAAAGGGAGACATTTCCTCTGTTTTTTCTACTTCTGAAAGCTTTTCATTTTTCTCTTCCTTTTACTTTCTTCGGACGTTATGTCTTTTTTCTTGACAATCATAACAGGTATATTTACTTTTGTCTCTTTACCTGATTTCTCCTTTCTTACAGATTCCTTTTCTTTGACGTTGTGAGCATTTGGTAGCCCAATGTCCTTCCTCTTCCCAGACATATCAGGTATCTTCACTTTTATTTCGAGAGGAGTAGTGTCTTAAGTAGAGGTTCTATATATAGAGAGAGGCAATTCGAGTTATATCAAATTTGAATTGTCTGCCGTCATGATACGAGCACACCACTCCAAGGAAAAACAAGAAACAAAGCATAACCAACTCAACATTTTCAGAGAAGTTTTGGCAGAAGTTCACCCTAGCGATTTTGTTGAGGGAATGATTGGTCCATATTCAACACCATCATACTTCTCCTCCCCAAGACCGAGAGAATAAAGATCCTTCAAGAAAGAATGTCGTTCGGTAGCCACTGAAGATTATTTTCAGATTCAAGCTATTGTTACGACTCTAGGGGTAATGTAACAAGATAAAAGACACAAACAAGCTTTCAAGATTAAAATGCAAATCTTTAATTTCCTAAAGTATTAAAAGTATTAAAATAGTTAAACAAACAATCAAAGTGAAAGAATTAAAATAACTTACAGTATAGCATATCCTAAAAAGTCCTAAATTGTTTTAAAGTTCACTTCCGGAAGTTAATCCAAATAATCCGGATGTAGTATTCCGAATGAAATAGCCTGTACTGTGGTGACGTTGATAAGTTCTGAGTAAATAAAAAAAAAATCCTTGTAAGTTTGGAATCTCACAAGCATTAGAAATGTTCCCGATAATTCCACGGAACTGTATAATATTTCAGATGAAGACAGTACTAAATTCCTAAATTTACTGTATAGATAATAGATGAATCTCCAAATAAATATAGATATATCCCACACTGAACTGCAAATTTAAATTAATATGACCTCTCTCTTCAAAGTAGCTGTAAAGAATGATTTATCACAGGATTACTTGCTATATATACATAACAAGTGCGCAGAATCAAATAAACCCATTACGTAGTTCCTGTTAGCATTCGAAGCCTTTGTAAGCCTATAGAATGTATTTACTTCAAGTAAACACAATTTCTTTCTCAAGAATGCTATATTAGACCAGAACTAACAATCAACATGATGTTTTTTTCAATGAAGTAAAAGTACACATAATCTAGATCCTGAGTGCGAGCCAGATCACGTGACACTACCAGCGTGTGACCAAAAGCTACAATTTATTGATCGAGTTACCGTATGTATACTCATATGGTAACCTCGGTTTAGACTAAGAACAGAGATCATAAACTAATAAATTATATTATTATAAAAAGGAAAAAGAGGTATAATTCCGTAACACTATTCACAAAATAACTTCCAGAAAATGTTGAACTAGCGCTTACACCTACACAGTCAAATTTAAAGAGTTCAAGTCCTAAGTCCCTGCAGAGAAAGCGGCTGGATTTATTGCCAACTTATTGGAGTCTATGTAGAATGGGTTGAAATGGCAGTGTCAAGCTGAAGATAAGATCGTTTGCAACTTTCTATCACTCATAACAGTTTTAACTCTCCTGCCTGGATCGAATTTAGTACACCCTATTACGGAATTATGTATTATCTTTAAATAATAATAATTCTCATTTGGGTTTATAATCATTGTATTATAATTCTTTAATTTAGTAGCGTACGTTAGTTGTAAAGTACAAGTCAACAGGTTTACATGAGTCATGCCAAATCCAGGGAAAATCAATAATTAAATCGGTCAGCTTAACCCACAATGTGAATCACGTGTTTAGTGCAAATGGACTCTTAGCAGTATCATGCGCGACCTAATGTCTGATCGGTTAGAATAACTTGTTTACTCGACAATGCTTGAATTAAGTACGGGTTTTAATTTTTCTATTACGCCGTAAGAGGCTATATAATAGGCTGTAATCACTGCGTTCCTCGTTCTTTGACAGTTATCCAGAATAATTAGGTTTTTGAGGAAGATTATTGTTGTTTGAAAATCAGCTAGTGAAATTATATTATCAAAATAGTACATTTTGGATTTAAGAACTATTCTTCAAGGAACTTTACAATATTCTACATTCACAGGAGTTCACCTGGAATTAATAACATTTGGATTTAAAACTGTTTCTTGTGGCAGATAAACACATTAGTGACTTCATTCGGAACAATCTTTAATTCGGAATACATTGGATTAACTTCCGTATTATCAAAATTCAATAGGACATTTAGTATTTTTTAGGAATTTCTAAACTGTAAGTTATTTTTAATTTTTTCACATTGTTTGTTTTGAAATATTTAATATTTTAGGAAATTAAATTTATATTTTAGAAATTGTAAAAGTTTGTTTGAGTCGTTCTTTCTTTTGTTACATTTTCTAACCCCTAGACGTAACAGAAGAAATTGGGGGCTCGTCCGGGATCGAAATTTGAATATTTTCGGGATCCGAAATTTACGAATATTTCTGGATTTGAAATAATTTAAGTATTTTCGAAGTTTAATATTTCAGAGATTTTAATACTTCGGAAAATTGTTTTTTTTAGATTTGAATTTCGTTGTTTGAAATTTTAGTGGTCTCTGACTTTTTGATTTCCCGATTAAAAAATAAATAGAGAAACAAACAGGCTTTCATCGTGACATCCAAGGTAGAGAGTTTCATAGCTGCTCCCACCCTGGAGAAATTAGAGTCCTTGAAAATGGACGAGTTACTTGAGATTGCCAAACATTATAGTCTTATTGAAGCGAGAGCTTCTCTTTTAAAACAGCAGATTAGAAATATTTTGATAGACTATTTGGTACAAAAAGGTGTTTTTATAGGGGGTGTTTCGAGTTTGAAGAAGAAAACTCCGTCCAGTTTAGAAAGGAAATTAAAGATAGCAAAGGAAGAGAATTGGAAAAACCTCTACTACAATTGGAGCAAATGCAGATACAAGAAAGAAGGGAGGATAAGGAAAGTGATAAAGATAGACAGGAAAGGGTGAAATACAAGATTAGGAAAGGAATAAACAGGAAAGGGAAAGAGATAGGGAAATACAAGAAAGAAACAGAAGAAAGGGATAGGGAGGAAAGAGATAAATGAAGGGAATTTAAATTAAGGGAATTGAAATTGACCAATAAAAGGCACTCTCACGGCAATGCTGGTTCATACTTTGATCTGGCCAAACATGTCAGACAGGTCCCCCCTTTCAGAGAAAAGGAGGTAGACAAATATTTTCTAAGTTTTGAGAAAATAGCTGAGAATCTGAAATGGCCGAAAGATTATTGGACCTCATTGTCGCAGAGTGTGTTTACTGGTAAAGCTAGTGGTGTTTATACTGCACTCTCGACTTAACAATCTGCTGATTATGATGTTGTTAAAGAAAGTGTCTTCAGGGCTTATGAGATGGTGCCTGAGACGTACAGTCAAAACTTTAGGAATTGTATAAAGGAATCTACCCAGACTCATTTAGAAATTGCATGGGAAAAAAAGCGCATGTTTACGAGATGGTGTACGTCCAAGAAGGTTGATAAGGATTATGATAATCTTAAGCAACTGGTATTGATTGAAGAATTCAAGAATTGTGTCAGTACTGACATTAGAATATACCTTGATGAGAAATGTATTGAAACTTTAGATAAAGCTGCTAGTACAGCTGATGAATACTCTCTGATTCGCAAGGTTCCATTTGTAAATAGATCTTCCTCTCAGCAGGTCTTTGTTAAGAAACCATTTCAGTCTCGCGTGAGTACTTACAGACCTCAAGCTGGTGTAACTGTAAAGAATCAAATTTCTGATAAGACAGATCAGAAAACCTTATCTATCCCCACGTACACTTATTGTAAGAGGAAAGGCCACATTATTTCTGATTGCTACTGGTTGAAAAATAGGCAACGGAATTATAACAGAGCAGTTCCAAATGCTTTTGTTTATAGGAAGTCAAGGTCAGGGTCATGTATTGAAAGAAATGCTTGTGTGGAGACTCGCATTCCTCAGTCTCATTTTGTAATGGAGAAATACGAACCATTCACGCCGAAGGGTTCAGTGTCACTTGTTGGTGACTTGGTTAAGACTACTCCTATTAAGATTAAGAGACACAGGAGCTTCTCAGAGTCTTTTGTTAGAAAGTACTTTGCCATTTTCTGAGAGGTCTTCTACTAGTGAAAGTGTCCTAATACAGGAGGCAGAATGTGGATATGTAAATGTCCCTCTCTATTATGTTCATTGGTCATCATACCTAGTTTCGGGACCAGTGACCATAGGAGCTGTGGCTTCTTTGCCTATAAAGGGCATTCATGTATTACTAGGTAATGACCTAGCTGGAGATAAGATCGTGGTTAATCCACTAATAACTCACAAGCCTTGTATGGATCAACGAGTTGATCCTACTGAAGTAGAAATCCCTGGTTTATATCCAGCTTGTGCAGTTACTAGTGCTATGGCAAAGCGTGCTCTTGAGAATGATGTTGTTGAACAGGATGTATTTCCTTTAGCGGACACCTTTTTGGGTCAGGCTTTTAATGAGGTCACTTTTGCTCCTAGTTTGGATCAATCAGGAAGTATTGATCACAGTGATACCCTTTCAGCTACACAATTTCTTAAATCTAATCAGGGTGATAAAATACAGTCACTAGTTGTCTTACAGGAAGAAGATTCCGATCTCTCCTGTCTGTTTTCAAGGGTTATGAATGAAACTGAAGCCACACAAGAAGCAACTTGTTACTTCTTGAAAAATGGGGTCCTTATAAGGGAAGGGAGACCACCTGAGGTACCCGCTGGTGACGAGTGGTCAGTTATTTGTCAAATTGTAGTTCCTAGGTCGTATAGACAGGAAATACTTAGCTTAGCCCATGAAACGCCGTTGTCTGGTCATTTGAGAGTAAATAAGACCTATCACAAGATCTTAAATCATTTTTACTGGCCGAAACTTAAGAGTGATGTTTCTAAGTTTTGTAGATCTTGTCATACTTGTCAAATGGTGGGAAAGCCCAATCAAAAGATACCCAAAGCTGATCTGTCACCTATTCCTGCTTTTGATAAACCATTTAGTAGAATAATGGTAGATTGTGTTGGCCCTTTACCTAAGACCAAGTTAGGCAACCAATTCTTGTTGACGATTATGTGTGAGTCCACAAGATTTCCAGAAGCCATTCCTCTGTGGAATATTAAAACTAAGACCATAGGAAAGCTTTGGTCAAGTTTTTCACACTGTTTGGTCTCCTTAAGTCTGTACAATCTGATCAGAGATCTAATTGCATGTCTGGTATATTCCAACAGGTCTTACATGAATGAAGTATCCAACAGTTTAGATCCTCTGCTTACCACCCTCAAAGTCAAGGTGCTTTGGAAAGGTTCCATCAGACTTTAAAGAATATGATTAAGTCCTATTGTTATGAGACAGAGAAATATATGGATGAATGTGTGTGATTGCTGTTGTTTGCTGCAAGAAAGTCAGTCCAAGAATCTCTAGGATTTAGTCCTTTTGGACTTGTGTTCGGACATTCTGTCCGGGGTCCATTAAAATTATTGAAAGAAAGACTTCTTTCAACTGAAGAGTCGGAGTTAAATCTTCCGGACTATGTTTCTAAATTTAAGAATAGATTGTCAAAGGCTTGCTAGGTGGCAAGAAATAATCGTAAATCTGTCAAGTCGAAAATGAAATTGAGGTATGACAAACAAGAGAAAGATAGGAGTTTTCAGCCAGGTGATAGAGTTTTGGCTCTGTTGCCCATACCCCAAAATCCTCTTCAGGCTAAGTATTTTGGCCCTTATACCATTCACAAGAAAGTGAGTGATTTAAATTACATTATTAATACTCCTGGGAGGAGAAAGCAGAAACAACTTTGCCACATTAATATGCTAAAACAATATGTAGACAGAAATAGCCAAATAAATTATTCAGTTAATTTATTAGTAATTGTCACACACATCCAAAATCTGAATGAAGATGAGAAATCGGATAGTGATGACTTCGGAGTGACTAATCTTCGCAATTCGGAAATTCTGGACAATCTGGACCAGAAACTTGCGCATCAACTGCCGCCTGAGATTAATGAACTGAAACAGCTGATAAAATAATACGAACATTTATTTCCAGATATTCTCACACGAACCAACATGATTTTCCATGATGTCGAAATAATGAATTCAACGCCTATAAAGAAACATCCTTATAGGATGAATCCTCTCAAACCAAATTATCTGAAGAAAGAAATACAGTATTTACTGGAGAATGACTTTATTGAGCCAAGTAAAAGTGACTGGAGTTCACCGTGTTTGTTAGTGCCGAAACCAGATAAGATTTTCCGTATGTGTACTGATTATAGAAAGGTAAATAGTGTCACCAAGACAGATTCATTTCCAATTCCTAGAATTGATGACTGTATTGACAGGATTGGAAATGCCAAATACGTCACAAAGTTTGACCTTTTCAAGGGATTCTACCCAATTCCACTTACGGAGAGAGCAAAAGTAATTTCTGCATTCGTGACTCCAGACGGACTTTACCAATACAAAGTCATGCCATTTGGGATGAAGGGTTCCCCAAGTTCTTTCCAACGTTTGATGAATATGATAACATCTGGAATAAAACACTGTGAATCTTACATCAATTACATCATCATTTACAGCGCCACATGGAAAGGCCACATAGAAACCATTAATAAATTCTTCGATTGACTCAGAGAAGCAAATCTAACCATCAATCTGAATAAATGTGACTTTTGCCGTGCTTGTCTTACCTTTTTAGGACATGTGGTGAGACATGGTCAAATAAAACCAATAGAAGTTAAGGTTACGGCTATTTCTAAGTAAAATTTGATTGCTGATGCACTTTCACTGGCATAATATTACAGTTTACATTGTTTTGTACATGACTGTATCATATTAATTATTTTATGCAATCAGTTACTTATATGTTTAAAACATTTGCCAAAAGAAAATTGTATCGTATACAAATTTCTTTTTCTCTAAGGGGAAAGGTGTTACGGAATTATGTATTATCTTTAAATAATAATAGTTTTCATTTGGGTTATAATCATTGCATTATAATTCTTAGTTCAGTAGCATACGTTATTTGTAAAGTACAAGTCAACATGTTTACATGAGTCATGCCAAGTCCAGGGAAAATCAATAATTATGTCGGTCAGCTTAACCCACAATGTGAATCACGTGTTTGGTGCAAAGGGACTCTTAGCAGTATCATGCGCGACCTAATTTCTGATTGGTTAGAATAACTTGTTTACTCGACAATGCTAGAACGAAGTACGGGTTTTAAATTTTCTATTACGCCGTAAGAGGCTATACAATTGGATTTAATCACTGCGTTCCTCATTATTTAACAGTTATCCAGAATAATAAGGTTATTGAGGAAGATTATTGTTGTTTGAAAATCAGCTAGTGAAATTATATTATCTAAATAGTACATTTTGGATTTAAATACTATTCTTCAAGGAACTTTACAATATTCTACATTCACAAGAGTTTAACTGGAACTAATAACATTTGGATTTAAAACTGTGTTTCTTGTGGCAGATCAACACATTAATGACTTCATTTGGAACAATCTTTCATTTGGAATACTTTGAATTTACTTCCGGATTATCAAAATTCAATAGGACATTTAGTATTATTTAGGTGTTTCTAAACTGTAAGTTATTTTTAATTCTTTCACTTTGTTTGTTTGAAATATTTAATATTTTAGGAAATTAAATTTATATTTTAGAAATTGTGAAAGCTTGTTTGAGTCGTTCTTTCTTTTGTTACATTTTCTAATCCCTAGACGTAACAACCTGCTGAATTAAACAGCTTCCAAAATCCTGGACACAATTGAACATCGTTCAAAAATCGAACGATAGTATATTTGATGGCATGATAAGCTGGTTACTTGAAAGTGCTGGGCAAATTGGTTCTATCCTTGCTGGAGATGATATTTTTGTTATTGTATCATTAGTGGGTTTGTTACTTGTATTTTTACCCAAGACTTAAACAAAACATCTAGAAGAGGAAGAGGTTAGTAATTTATTAAAAAGTAAACTTTAGCAGCCCCAACAACCATATGAATAAAAATGAGTGTTCTTTTATTATATAGTCGATATTGTATTCTGACGTTTCTAAATTGGAATGTGTCTTTTGAACTTACAAGTATAGTATCGCATTAGCAGAACCGACAGTAAGATTATTATCATATTCCTTCTTCTCCACATACTCTTTAATCACTTTGTCTTATTTTTTATCCGCACAGCGTCTTGTCACACTGCCACAATTTTTTTTTCAGCCTTTGGAATACCTCTCTTCATTGCCTCTGTATTAATGTTAGGGATTACACTAGCTGAAACTAGTCACTGGATTGGATTCCTGTAAATGGTTTTTATATCCAACGATACTACCCTTTCTCATCGCCGTGTATCTCGGTAAAAGATACCATCACCATCAACAGCATAGTCCAATTTAACTTTTGAGTCGGTTATGTACTTTGTGAATTTTACCCCTTTATGTTTTAATCTTTGTCATAACCTTGCTGTACTAATATTAATAGCTCATTAGCTTTTAGACAGTGTCTAATACCGTTGAAATGGTATGTTGAATTGGCTTTTCTTGTGTAAATACACCAAGCCTCTATTTACTGTTTTCCACATTCACATTTAGTTCTCTAGTCATTGTTTTCTCTAGTTTGTTCGTGTTCTCTTTTATGATAGCAGATTTATAGTTATATTTACTTTTGTAAGCAGCTAATACAACAGCAGATGTAAAATCTCCAAAACCTTGATGTACAGTTGTGTGTTTTATATGTGGCCCATTATATATCAAGTATTTGTTTTCTCGCTTGATGTATCTCCAATCATGACGTGATGGAATTCTACCACTTTTGTAGATCATAATAAATTGCTTCATATTAATGCTATTGTTATTTGTTTTGAATGCGTCGTCATCAGGTAAACATATTTTAGATTCAGACAACAGTTTTCGCATCTGGAAATAACATGAGATTTGTATACTAATTTGACTAAGTCTGGTATGTATTTGTCTATGAAATGTAATAATTAAATCCCACAACCAGGTGTTGCAATCCACAGAGTCCACTGTATCTGAGTCTGTCAAAATGGGATATAACACAGTGATCTGTATCTTTTTATCGAGCCATCACTGTCAAAGTTTAAACTGTAGTCATCAAAAATATTTAACGGTTCGTATGCAAAAACTTGAGTTTCAATAAAGTAAATTTTGACCTCGTTAAATTCATTTCATATATTGACTTAGTTAAGGTGAGTTAAGCAGTTTAATACATTAAACTAAGTAGAATGGCAAGGATAAGGTGTTGTACTTGTTAACATTTTCAGTATGGAATCCATTTATCTACTATAAAGTTATAGCCTTGCTAACCCAAACAAATGTGTTCCACAACGTTCATCTATACTTTGTGTATGGAATTGGCTTTTCTTGTTTAAATACATCGTATGTCTGGTATTACATATTTCACATTTCCATTTCCACTACAATTTGTTTCTTGGTTGCATTTGTAAAAATTGAAACTACTGTACATTAGTTGTTTTACGAAATGCCTCCTCTGAATATGATAGTACCAATTATTTCATTTTTTAAAAGTAGTTTAATTTCAATTACTATTAAATGAAAGTTCTCTGAAAACCAAATATTCAAAGTCTGTATATGATCACGCTATGAAAGGTGTACCGGTTTTTACTCCAGATGGTTAATTGTGTGGTAATTCTTTATGACTGAAAGTTTTATGGATGAGTTAACATTGTTCATGTTAATAATCTTGTCCTGGGAAAATACATAATTAGTCGGGTATAATCCATGATTCGCTGCAATACCTTCTTTGAAAGAAATTTCGATTAGTTTAAATGTAGTTCAAGATTGAATCAACATCTACTAGTATATAATCTTCATTACATTTTTTTTTATTCAAAATCTCATAGACCAACTTCATATTTATTATGCTATCTATTTTCATTTTTTCTGTTATGTCATTTATTACAATGCTAGGACATTGCATACATTGCATACAATGCTAGGACATTGCATACATGGTAGTCACCTTATCACGTATTTCATGTGTACCATTTTATTATTTAACTGTTATGTTTTACTATGTTCTTTCTTTTTTATTTCCGGTTTTGTGATCAGTACAAATTCAAATGACATGGATGCTTTAACTCCTTCATTTTCTAATGCGCCGCTTTGTTTTTACATTTCTTACATTCTAGAAAATCCTTATGTTTCAAAAACTCAAAGTTGTCATGCTCGTTAATGGTGTTATCTATGTATTCTGCATCTTCCATCGTGTCCAGTGGAGTGGTGTCTTTGACACATCATTTATTTTAACGTAATAATATTTTATGCTGATTACCACCTGTTAAGCGATTTATCATATCCTTTCTATTTGGAAAGTACATACTTTAACCTTTCATTATTTTGTCCTTGAAAATCTTTTCAACTTTCTATATGACATCTTTTGTGTAAGACATATATAAGTCTTGTTTATAAAACAGAACCTCAAGATCGTCTTCATATATGGATTCCAGTTAATAGCCAATCTGATCACCTAATATTACTCGCCTAGTTTTGAATATTTCCTCTGTAAAAGTTAAAAAGGTAGCATTTTGCAATTATTATTTTATATTTTGAAAATTCTGACTTTTCACCAATCTTAAATTTAGGAGTTCCAAATGTATCAACTGTTAAATAACTGAATAGATTGATTCATACTTTTGATCTGTTTTCTTCCTTGTTTGCTTTGACCGGTATCATGTCCATTGACGTGTGCTGTGTGTTATAGCATCCATAAATTAATTTAGGCCAAACGTCAACCCATTTTCTTATTTCATTTTGAGTGAAATACTTCCTCATTCCAGTCTCTGGAGTTCTGTTAAGCCTTCCCATTGCAGATACTTTTTGTCGGAGTAAGTTCTATAAATCCTTAGCTTTTGTTGTACAAATCTTTTCCTTCATCAAACTTCTTTTTTAGGCTTTCTACCTTTGAAAATTTATTTGAAAGCGTCGTGTATATCATTTCCCTTTTTTGTTTTTACTTTTTCAGCCCATGGTATTTGAAAAGACATCTGCCAAAATGTATATGTTTCCATTGTTCTTTTTTTGCATATTCTTGCATGTGAACAGTGTCTTCCTGCCACTGGTCATCCAGGCGACTTACTAGACTTTTTTATAATGACACCTTTTTACACTTTCCTTGCATACAGTATATGTAGATTGTTCAGTTAACTACTGTTTCAATTCAACATATTTTATTCTCCTTTTGTATTGTGTTATGTATGATGTTTATATAATATAATAGATATTTTAGGAAATTGTAAATGTTTCTTGACTTTAATATTTGCTTAAGCTTTGGTCTTGTTTACCAGAATAACATGTTTAACTAGTGTCCTTGAATTAGGATGTTTACTTCAGATTTGAGCTAAAGGGTAGTTTTGATAAACAGAATATTTACTAAAGCTGAGGTCAAGGTTGATTTTGTTTACAGATAAAACTGGAAAAACCTTAGGAGTTACCTGTCAATGGTCACACGTAAAATTATTATTCTAGAACATTCTGTCATGTGACCAATCTTTATATATACCATGTTTAGTGGACAGTTTTTGAGTTTCGATATTACTATCAGTCTTGTAAAGAGCTATTACAGTTGTGGAAAGTCATTCCAAATTCTAAGAGAGGAACTATTTAAATATTCATTGGATTATAACAGTGCTCATAAACTTTTGAATTTTTGATTTTTAATTGATGATTTTGGAATTTATGTGAACTTATTCAGAGATATTTTGGAGTACTTCATTTTGACATCAGCACATTAAAGACTACTAGTACATCAGGACTTTGGAGACCATTGGCACATCATAACATTCAAGGACACAGCCGTGAATTCAGAACATTCTATATTTAGGACTTGTGATTAGAACAATCATTCTTATTGGATTATTTGGATATTAATACACATTACTGTAAGTTACTTTCTGATTTTTCATTTTACTTATCTAGAAATAAATTGCTTGTTGATTTTTACTTGATTTGTTGGTTTCACTTTCTTTCTGTTACATTTTCGTGAACCATAGAGTCGTAACTGAAATTGGGGGCCTGTTCCGGGATCTGAATTTCTTTCAAGCATATTAGAGATATTAAATTTATCTTTGAAATTCATATTGATCTTGTCTCGGAATTTATTTTTTTGTCTTTGGCAAAGATTTTAAATAGAGAATGTTTTGTGTGTGAAACCAACAAGCATTTACAATGGCATCTAATGTTCATAATTTCATTTCAAAACCTACCCAGGAGGGGTTAGAGTGCATAAGAAAGGATGAGTTGCTCGAGCTTGCCAGAAAATACAGTCTATCTGAGGGAAAAGCTACATTGACAAAACAGGAGATAAAGATTATTTAAATTCAATATTTAGTAGGAAAGGGAAATTTTGATAGTAGTGCTTTAAGTTTGAAGAGAAAGCCTGTATCTGGTTCTGACAGGAAATTAAGGGAATTAGAGTTAAAGAACCAGATGGATTTAGAGATAGCAAAGCTTCAGATTCAGAGAGAGAGAGAGAAAAAGAAGAGAGGCAGATGGAGAGAGAAAAAGAAGAGAGGCAGATGGAGAGAGAGAAAGAAGAGAGGCAAATGCAGATGGAGAGAGAGAAAGAGGAGAGACAAATACAAATGCAGATGCAGATGCAAAGAGAAGAAAGGGAAATGCAATTTAAGTGAAGAGAATTAGAACTGGCAAACAGAGCACACTCCACTCCTTTAAAGACAAGTTCAGGTTTTGATGTTACTAGATATATTAGGTTAGTACCCCCTTTTCAGGAAAAAGAAGTAGATAAATACTTTCTTCGATTCGAGAAAATTGCTGAAAACTTGAAATGGCCCAGAGAGCATTGGACTTTGTTATTACAAAGTGTACTTATTGGCAAAGCTCGTGAAGTCTACACTTCACTGTCAGTACAACAAAGCACTGATTATGATGTGGTTAAGGAGTACATATTGAAAGCTTATGAGTTGGTACCAGAGGCATATCGACAAAGGTTTAGGAATTGTAGAAAAGAAACTGGACAAACTCATGTCGAATTTGCAAGGGAAAAAGAACAACTATTTGATAGGTGGTGCTCAGCCAAGAAAGTTGATCAAGATTATGATAACCCATGACTACTCGTATTAATTGAAGAGTTCAAGAGGTGCATCCATAGTGATGTTAAAACCTATCTTGACGAGCAGAATGTGGAAACTTTGGAAAATGCTGCTCGTATGGCTGATGATTATTCCTTGACTCACAAAATTTCATTTGGCAATCAGTCGTCCTCTCAGCAGTTTTCTGGTAAAAAACCATTTCAATCTCATACAAGTACTTCCAAATTTCACAACAGCACAACTGTTAGGAATCAAACATCTGATAAGACTGATCAGAAATCCTTATCTCTTCCTACGTGCACTTATTGTAAAATAAAAGGGCACATTATTTCTGATTGCTTCAAGTTGAAAAATAAGCAACAGAGTAAAGACAGAGCTTTTCCAAATGCTCTTATTTCTAAGAGGTCAAGGTCACGGTCTTGTATTTAAAGCAATACATTTGTTGGGTCAAACAAACCCCAGTCTGATTCTATTTTGGAGGCTTATGAACCATTCATGTCAGAAGGTTCTATATCACTTATTGGTGATTCTGCCAAGCCTATCCCAATTAAAATATTAAGGGACACTGGAGCTTCTCAGAGTCTTTTATTATCAGGTACTTTGCCTTTGTCTGAGGAGTCTTCTTCAAGTGAAAGTGTTCTTGTTCAGGGAGTAGAGTGCGGCTTTGTAAATGTTCCTCTTCATTGTGTAAATTTGGCATCAGACTTAGTTTCTGGACCTGTGACTGTTGGGGCAGTGACTTCTTTACCCATAGAGGGTGTTCATTTATTACTAGGCAATGACCTAGCAGGGGATAAGGTTGTGGTTAATCCACTTGTAACTGACAAGCCTTGTTTGGATCAGAAAGTTGATCCTGTCGAAACTGAAATCCCTGATTTGTACCCTGCTGGTGCAGTTACTAGAGCTCAGGCAAAAAGAGCTCTTGAGAGTGATGTTGATCAGGATATTAATCCTTTAGCTGACACATGTATTGGTCAGTCTTTTGATGAGGTCACTTTTTCCTCAGGTATTGATCAATCAAATGGTATTGATCACAATGATCCTCGTTTGGCAACTCATTCTCTTTGTTCCAATCAGGGTGACAAACGACAATCCCTTGTCGTTGAACAGGAGCAAGATCCCGAGATATCTTGTTTGTTTCAGAGGGCTATTAGTGAAACTGAAGCCACACAAGTTCCAGTGTGTTACTTTGTGAAAAATGGGGTCCTTATAAGGAAATGGAGACCATCTGAGGTACCCTCCAGTGACGAGTGGTCAGTGAGCTATCAAATTGTTGTTCCTAAGTCATATCGACAGGAAATTCTTAATTTAGCCCATGAAACTCCTTTGGCTGGTCATTTAGGAGTCCGTAAGACTTATCACAAGATCTTGAATCATTTTTATTGGCCGAAACTCAAAAGTGATGTTTCTAAATACTGCAGATCTTGTCACACTTGTCAAATGGTAGGAAAACCCAATCAGAAAATACCTAAGGCTCATTTGCAACCTATTCCTGCATTTGATGAACCATTTAGTAGAATAATGGTAGACTGTGTTTTTCCTTTACCCAAAACCAAGTCAGGCAACCAATACTTGTTGACCATCATGTGTACATCTACAAGATTTCCAGAGGCAATTCCTCCGAGAAATATAAAAACTAAAACTATTGTGAAAGCTTTGGTGAAGTTTTTTATACTTGTTGGCCTTCCCAAATCTGTCCAGTCGGATCAAGGATCAAATTTTATGTCTGGAATTTTCCAACAAGTTATGCATGAATTAGGCATCCAACAGTTTAAATCTTCTGCCTATCACCCTGAAAGTCAAGGTGCTTTGGAAAGATTTCATCAAACTTTGAAGAATATGATTCGATTATATTGCTTTGATACAGAAAAGGATTGGGATGAGGGTGCTTATTTGTTGTTGTTTGCTGTTAGGGAATCAGTTCAAGAGTCGTTGGGTTTTAGTCCCTTTGAACTAGTTTTTGGTCATACTGTCCGTGGACCATTGAAATTATTGAAAGAGAAACTTCTTTCAAATGAAGATTCGAAGATTAATATTCTTCATTATGTCTCTGATTTCAACTACAAGTTGTCAAAGGCCTGTGAAGTAGCAAGAACTAATCTTCACACTACCCAGTCAAAAATGAAATTAAGGTATGACAGAAATTCACAGGAAAGGAGTTTTAAACCTGGTGACAAAGTTCTGGCTCTCTTTCCCATACCTCAAAATCCTCTTCAGGCTAAATTTTACGGTCGTTATACCGTTGAAAAGAAAATAAATGACTTAAATTATATCATTAACACTCCTGGGAGACGGAAACAGAAACAACTTTGTCATATAAATATGTTAAAGGAATATTTTGACAGAGATAGCCCAGCTAATTATTTAGTTAATTTAGTTGTACCTGTCCCACACAGTGAAGATATCAACGATGGAGTACAATCAGACTATAGTGACTCTGGTATAATCAATCTTCGGAATTCAGAAATCTTGAACAACCTAGACCAGAAACTTTCACATCTACAACAACAGGAAAGAAATGAACTAAAACAGCTATTACATGACTATGAGCACTTGTTTCCTGATGTTCCAACACGAACAAGTAAAATTTATCATGACGTTGACATTGTAGATTCTGCGCCTGTGAAACAGCATCCTTATAGGATGAATCCTCTCAAACAGAACTATTTGAAGAAAGAAATTCAGTATTTACTGGAGAATGATTTCATAGAACCAGGTAAAAGTAACTGAAGTTCACCATGTATTCTTGTTCCCAAGCCAGATAATACATTCCGTATGTGTACTGACTATAGAAAAGTCAACAGTGTCACCAAAACAGATTCATTTCCAATCCCAAGAATGGACGATTGCATTGATAAAATTGGAAATGCGAAATATGTCACCAAGTTTGACCTTTTAAAAGGATTCTGGCAAATTCCACTGACGGAAAGGGCAAAAGAAATTTCA
This sequence comes from Margaritifera margaritifera, assembly GCA_029931535.1. Lineage (NCBI taxonomy): Eukaryota > Metazoa > Mollusca > Bivalvia > Unionida > Margaritiferidae > Margaritifera > Margaritifera margaritifera. The sequence goes on from JAQPZY010001292.1 coordinate 887,365, forward strand.
GCATTTGTAACTCCAGATGGACTTTATCAATATAAAGTCATGCCGTTTGGAATAAAAAATTCGCCTGCAACGTTTCAACGTCTGATGAACATGATAACATTTGGTCTTGATAATTGTGACGCTTATATCGATAACGTCATTATCTACAACAACACCTGGGAAGATCATTTGGAAACCATTCAAAAATTCTTTGATCGACTCAGCGATGCGAATCTGACAATTAATTTGAGGAAAAGTGAGTTTTGCCATGCTTGTGTCACATTTTTAGGACATATTGTGGGACAAGGTCAAGTTAAACCTATAGAAGCTAAGGTCAAAGCTATCTCTGAATTTCAAGTTCCAATTTGTAAAAAGCAACTGATGCGATTTCTAGGTATGGCTGGATATTATCGGAAATTTTGTTCCAATTTTTCCAAAATTGCTGAACCTTTGACAAGTTTGTTGAGTAAGAAAACCAAATTTCATTGGTCTGACAAGTGTCAGGAATCTTTTGACAAGTTAAAGGCCATGCTTAAGAATGCACCAGTTCTTTCTGCACCAAATTTCAGCCAATCATTTAAATTATCTGTTGATACAAGTGATGTAGGGGTTGGTGGAGTATTGATTCAGGAAGACAAAAGTGGTGTGGATCACCCTGTGTGTTATTTTTCTAAAAAACTAAACAAGCACCAGAAAAATTGTTCCACAATTGAGAAGGAATGTTTGGCTTTGATATTGGCTTTACAGCATTTTGAAGTGTATGTTACCTCAGCTCTTTCTCCAATTATTGTGTACAGTGATCACAATCCCCTTACTTTCATCAACAAAATGAAAGATAAAAGTCGGAGATTGTTGAGATGGAGTTTAATATTGCAGGAATATAACATTGACATCAGACACATTAGGGGAAAAGACAATGTGATTGCAGATGCACTCTCTCGTGCATAGAAATCTTATATTGCTTGATGTAATTAAGTTCAGTATCATAAAACATTTTCTTATGTCCTTTTGGTTATTATAGTATTAGATGTATATTCAAAAGAAAGCTTTATTATATAAATCTTTCTTTTTCTTTATGAGGGGAGGTGTTATGTATGATGTTTATATAATATAATAGATATTTTAGGAAATTGTAAATGTTTCTTGACTTTAATATTTGCTTAAGCTTTGGTCTTGTTTACCAGAAAAACATGTTTAACTAGTGTCCTTGAATTAGGTTGTTTACTTCAGATTTGAGCTAAAGGGTAGTTTTGATCAACAGAATATTTACTAAAGTTGAGGTCAAGGTTGATTTTGTTTACAGATAAAACTGGAAAAACCTTAGGAGTTACCTGTCAATGGTCACACGTAAAATTATTATTCTAGATCATTCTGTCATGTGACCAATCTTTATATATACCATGTTTAGTGGACAGTTTTTGAGTTTCGACATTACTATCAGTCTTGTAAAGAGCTATTACAGTTGTGGAAAGTCATTCCAAATTCTAAGAGAGGAATTATTTTAAATATTCATTGGATTATAACAGTGCTCATAAACTTTTGGATTTTGGATTTTTAATTGATGATTTTGGAATTTATGTAAACTTATTCAGAAATATTTTGGAGTACTTCATTTTGACATCAGCACATTAAAGACTACTAGTACATCAGGACTTTGGAGACCATTGGCACATCATAACATTCAAAGACACAGCCGTGAATTCAGAACATTCTATATTTAGGACTTGTGATTAGAACAATCATTCTTTATTGGATTATTTGGATATTAATACACATTACGTAAGTGACCTTTTGATTTTTTCATTTTAATTATCTAGAAATAAATTGCTTGTTGATTTTTACTTGATTTGTTGGTTTCACTTTCTTTCTGTTAAATTTTTCTTAGACCATAGAGTCGTAACAATTGTTTAATTAGTTTCCACGTTTGATTCATATAAGAAACTGTATTATCACAATCATAGTAAAGGTGTCTTAAATACTGTTCTTTTCGGTAATATAAAATTGTGTGAAAAGATCCAGCAAATATGTTACGCTTTAAAAATTGTCTTTAGGCATGATCAACAAACCAACTAGAAATCATCCACAGTAGAAACTGTTATTTTCAACAGTTTGCATCGTTTCTTCAATCTTTGCAAACGTATGTACGATTTCATATTTATGTCAGAGGTTGCCATTTCCATGGTTGATTCGAAAACATCAACATCATATACTGAATCACCATCTACTGTTTTTATTCAAACTTTGTTTTCCTTGAATTATATCTCTGTCTTTTCTAAATCGAGGTAGATTGACCTTGCGAATACTTTGAGTTGTACTGCAAATTTAGCTGAATACAAATTTGTATATTTACTCATTCTGCTGAAAATGCTGGAATAGTGCCAACTTCCGATCTTTCACTCTTTCGATGATTTTCTTGAATCCGTTCAGGTCTTTTCTTATTGTATCTTTTTAAATTTTTTAACTTTTTGTTGCCAGTTGACTTTTGATATCTGCAGAATAAAGGACGATAGAATAGCGAAAGTATCAAAGGTAGGAATGACGGAAAGAACAAGCAAACGGGGAAAACCAGCAAGAAGATGGCTAGGTGACATAAAAGAGTGGTGCACCCGAGCATTCAGGAAGAATGGTACAAGAGAGAAGAGGCTTTTTGATTCCATTACGAGAGAGTGAGGAAGGCTCACCGTTGGCCTCGACCGTCCTTTGGATGGCTGTAGAGGCGATTGATTGATATTTACTCACGTCACGTACTCTACAAACAATCTTGGTATCAGGATTAATGATGTTTATCTCTATGTTATCATTAATACATGTGATCTGTAAATCTTCATCTTTTCTAAAACATTGCAGGATATCATTTTGGATACTTGAAATTAACAAATCAAATTTGTATTCTCTAGTATGTTATTTTGTAATACAATTATATTTGACAACACGTCTCTATTCCATCCAATCTGGTAAATAAAAGCATGTTACTTCTTGATACTTAAATTGCTGCATTTATGTTAAACTCATTAAATATTTATATCACCTCTCTAAAAACTGTTGGATGTATGAAAATATAGCTTTGCGCCATTATTGATATTGAAAAAAAAATAACTCGATAGTATGCGCATATAGTAGATTTTTCAAGTGTTTTATAAAATCGATCCATGTGCATTGACAAAATTTTAGAAGTGTTTCAGAAATCCGATTGCGAATTACAAATAAAGTCTGGTAGCTGTCCTTTTAAGAAAGTGGATTTCTTAAACACTCTACCATCGAATTGTTTGAATACATTTTACAAGCGTTTCAGAACTGGCCACATATATATATACTTACATTCAACATTTTCCCTTTCACTCCATATTTAAATAATTTATAGAATAAACCATTCTTAAAAGCAAACAGAAAGCCTTTTAAAGCACAATAAATCCCTTTACTGTTGCTGACATACATGTTTATAAGACTATGTAGTATAAATATTGCATTAACAATTCCAAACCCTTTCTTAAATCCAAACTGATAATCAATAATTCTATCCTATGTATTAGTCAATTCATTAATCTTTTGATTAAAAATGATTTCAAAATAAATCTTTAAAACACAACTCATTATGGTAATACCTTGATAAAATATCTGGATTCAGAATTATCCCCACCTTTAAATATTGGAACAATCATTCCCTCACTTGAAGAGCCACTATCAAATATTGGATTAAAAAGTTGACTTAAAATAGGACAAAGTATATCTTGTCTGACAATAATGAACTCATTAATCATCTCATCTATACTGCCTGTCTTATTTTGTTGATACTTTCTAGTAATAATTCAGCACCCCAACAGCACTAAAAAAAGTCATGTTTTACATTAATCCGCGTGCTTATTCAGCTTATAATTTTGGGGCGTCTGTGCTGAGATGGCGTTGTCACATCCCGCTTAAAATAAAAGACTAGCGGGTAAAAAGTAAGGTTGCTACATAGCTTTTGCAAATTATCCTTGTTTTCATCGGCATTTAAGAAATAAAAGTCACGTGTCATAGAGATCAGTAGAAGTGGCACAGAAAATCAATATATCTCTCATTTTCATCATATTTTTCTGCAAATTATCCCACTAGATCGCAATATTTTTAAACACCAGAGATATTTTGAAAAGCAATTTAAGAAACGGAGGCAGGAATTCAACAGAAATGGTTAGTTTAACAATGTAAATTTTGATTACGAACAAATCCGAACATTGACATTATCCATCCGTATATCCGCAGATGACGAAAACTCCGTATAATGCAGAACAAAATGCATACATAGTGGTCAGCATGTACAATATAAGATGCTGTACAAAGCAAGGAATGTCGAATCTTACTTGTAACGTATTGTGTCCCTCAGTGGCGGATTCACCTGGGGTGGCCGATGTGGTTTCATCAATCCTGACATTTTGCCTTGGAGAAGGTGGAGGTAATTCTGCAAAGTCCTCTCAAGTTAAGTGTACTACAAGTGTGTGAACTGGGATCCTCCTAGTGTATATCATTTGACAGAGGTGTGTGATCTTCCCAATGTACATGCAAAATACACAAATCAGTCAAATATAAATGTATTCTTTCACAAAATGTTGACCCCAGAGACATGTTCTTGTGTAACAGCCAACAAAATTCACGATAAGGGAAGCGTATAAATGCCTTCCTTGAGGTGGACCTGCTAATGAATGTCGATTTACAATGTCCTCCTAATGTAGGTAATGCATGCATGTGTGTGTGTGTGTGTGTGTGTGTGTGTGTGTGTGTGTGTGTGTGTGTGTGAAACACAGAGAGAAAGAGAGAGAGATAGTTAAAGTCAAGTTATATACTATGCAGTACCCAGTTTATTAAATATTCAGCCTTATCAAGGGTCCTACTCAACAGACCATACAAATTATTATTATTATTATTATTATTATTATTATTATTATTATTATTATTATTATTAAGTGTAATAAGAAATACAAGAAGGACACCATTTCTGACGAGAAATTGACATTAGGGTATCATATTTTTATGGGTTTCTAAAGACAAGGGTAAATTCTAAGTTAGATACGTTCATTGGCAAATTAAGTATCTGAAAACCAGGGGGATGGTTTGTAACAATGTAGCAATAGGTAACAGTCTTCGCTAGAACATAAATGTTGTATGACGTCAGAGGTTTATCATGAGTCGTGACTCTGTCTTTTTTTTTTTTAACAGTGCTGCGTGTGTTCGGAGGGAAATGAGAGGGCGTCTGCTTTTAACAGAAAGGAATATGATGCCATTGGTTTATCAGAATGGAGAGAGAGAGAGAGAGAGAGAGAGAGAGAGAGAGAGAGAGAGAGAGAGAGAGAGAGAGAGAGAGAGAGAATTAATTTTTGAAACAAGACACACAATACAAGGTAAATCCTATGTTAGAAATATTCATTGCCATATTTTTTCATTCATCAATTTATTAAAAAATGGTGCTCGATCTATATTTATTGTCAAATGAACATATTATGATTTCAAATGTACTGCATTTAAGACTAAATTTGCTCAGCCAACACAACATGTAATATTGTTTGAAAAATATGTCACAACGCATACCCTACATTCTGTCAGCCAAGGGCTGTGTAGTTTCTTTTACATCGTACACGGCTTTGAATATTTTACCTAGGCGCTATATTCAGGGTAGTTTTTACATCGTACGCGGCGTCAAAATTGTACCTAGGTGCTATATTCAGTGCACTTATAAATTGTAAAAGCACACAATTTCTACTTTTTTGAGGTAAGGGCAGCACTTAATTGTTTTCGTAAACTCCTGTTTTTGGGCCAACATTGAAGCAAACTAACTGATTTTGGAATCACGCTTAAAAGGTCTTGTACTGTAACATTGTTTCTCGGCACGCTAAAGATTTGTAACATTTATCGGTTCCCTTTCTATCAGAACAGCAAACATAGTATATAAATTGTTCTCGTAATACGTGTAAACTTATGCAAGTTTCAAAAACTGTAGTCACATAGCTTTCTTTTTTATGTTGATATTTCCAACTAGGCACATTTTTGAGAGGTATCTTAAAACAGAGAACAGATAAAATTATTATTTAAATCTAAATCATTCTATAGGAAGATCAAGTGCGTCTGTCTGTCAATATGTGCTTGTGATTTTGTGAAACAGATTGAGAGCGGGAGAGAAAGAAGCAGAGTGAGGAAGGGAGGGAAAAAGGTATGTTGATATATAGATAAGTCACCCATCAAATAGGAACGATGTTTCTGGTTATTAGACGTTTTAGAATTTATATTATGCGACTACTCTAGTCAGTCACAGACGGAAGCTGAATGAATATATTCACTTACGTAGGAGTATTATTAACAGTGAGAGAGAGAGAGAGGGGTATCCCAGGTAAATCAAACACGATCAATTTTCAGTCATGAAAAAAGCATACCGTTTTAATCAGAATTCACAAGGAAACCATGACGAGATTCTATGTCGCCTCATACGATAACAGACGTATTTAGCCCAAGTTCACGCTTGATTTAAAAAAAACACGAGGGATTCTGAGACAGTATCACAGGATTGAGAGAGTCTAGAGCAGTCAAAAAGTTGTTCCATAGCTGCCGAAGATTATTTTCACATTTGAGAGACACAGCAAGTGAGTTCCAGAAAATTTCGAACGACGGTTTACACTTACACGGTTAAATTTAAGCTGTACAATGTCAGTCCTTTCACTTTACATTTCATACGATGTTTGCCTAGTTTGTTGCTGTATTGTTAGACGTCAATTTTAGGGCCCCACGTACAAACTCACAATAGTGTCTTCGAGATGTTCATCAGTTCAAGTGCCTAAACGGGACTCTTCGAAGCTTGAAGAATAATCGCCAGGTCGATCGATGTCAATGCGTCTATTTTTTGTGGTTTAGTAAGCAACTCTGTTTCCTAGAGGTTCCATTTTACTATAAAGCTGGCATAATTTTTCATTCATAAAAAATCTAAGATATGATAGAGATATGCTTTTTATAAACTAACTTACTTCAGTTTACCTAAGGTGTGGAGTGAAATCACAACTGTAGCTGCAAAGCCTTCGCAAGGGGCGGGTGACAAGGGCGACAGCCCGAAACGCCAAAGGTGGGGGAGGCACCATTTCGCAGAGCATGTTCTTTGGAAAAAAAAGGACGCCCATTGGCATGACTGTGCCAGTCGGTCTAGGTTCAGTACTTTAGCAATTGCCCGATAACCGGTTCAGTGGGCTCTCTGTGCGAAGCACTTTACATACACTGTCGTGACAAAGCGCATGTCAGGCAGACAAGAAGCGTGATAATGGCGTGTGCCGTGTTTAGTTAGTATCTTGTGTTGGACCTTGGACGCGTGACTAGTAATAAAAAAGTATCTCTTAGCGCCCGACAAGAAACCGCTACTTCTTCCTTCACCGACACCATGGCGGCGATGGCATCGTGGTTTATGTCGTAGGGCGTGCAGTTGGTTTAGTAGAACCAGTGAAGGTGCATGCGGCTGTCACTCTTGGTCCAGATGTCGTCCCCGGCCGGCTTAAACTCCAACACAACAAATACTAGTAAGTACTTATTTCGTTATTATTGTTTCCGGTATATTGATCGCGTGTGAGAACTTATATTGAAATAAAAAATAAGAATTTTATTGTTTTTTTTTAAATTGAAAGTCTTATGGTATATGTTTGGGGATAGTCTTATCTCATTTAGAAGTAAATATTTCTTTATTGGCTTTTTTTAAAAATATTTCCTTTTCAAAGATATTTTTTTTCTGTCGGAAGAGAAGTTATTAGTTTTGGAATCTGTTTGAAATTTGAAAGTTAAACACTTATGAAATTATTAGAAAGGAATTTTTTTTGAAGTTTTATAACTAGATTGTTAAAGATTTAGTTGCATTCAATTAGTAACAAATAATGAAACAAATTTTTACAGGTGTGTCTTAAATTTGAATTTATTAATTTGAATTTTTCACCTTTCTTTTGCCAAAGAGAGCCTGTGTTATAAGATTTATGTGTAATTTAATTAAAAAATTTACTCATCAGTAAAAATGGGTAAATAGAATAATATATAAATGATTACGTAAAATTATTTAAAGAATTGGATTTAATTAGTATAAGTTAAAAACTTTAATTTAAATTGAAAGTACTTTACTAATTTTTTGTCAATTAGTCTCAACAACTGTTACTCAGTTTATTCGAACTGAATGTTTGCATCGTTCAGACCTTTTACGAACTGCTAGACAACAAGCATGCCACATAAGAAGCTCTCTGAGCCGCAAAATAAAAAGCGCAATGCTGAGCATGAGGAAATGTTGCAGAAACTCGCAACCTTTCTAGGGAAATATTTTCGCCTCGGGGAAGAATTGTGTAGTAGCAGCAGTACTAGTACTTTTGACTGTTCTAAGCCTAGCGCAGAAGAAATAAAAGAAACAGTTGACGATTTGGCCGAGGCAATGAATTTCACGGACATCGTAACGTCATGGCGGTTTGAGTGGTAACGCCAGTTCTCATGGCGGTTTGAGTGGTAATGGAGCTGAATCTGTCGCACCTTTAAATGTAAATAAGGAGACCCCGAAGGACAACACGTCCACTATCCATGCATTAGATCATGCCTTGTGGCCAGCAGTCACCAATTATGTGCTGAAAGATTATTTTATTTTAAAAGGGCCTGACAAAATTGATGCTGATTTGACCTTTCCAGCAAATGATGAGAAGTGCCGATTTTCGACCAACCTGTTAGAAAGACAACTCGACAATGGTGAGAAGTTAATTAGGCGTTGGCTTGCCTATTCTGCCTCTGCTGACAACGTGTTTTGTCTTTGTTGTAAACTTTTTGACAAGAATTCCAAATAGCTCCTTGCGCAATCCGGTCATAACAATTGGAAACACATATCAGACTATTGAAAGCAAAATGAAAGATCACCAAGTCATTTTAAGGCTTATTCTGAACGGTTGGAAGCCAAGAGAAGGCTCGAGCTTGACAAATGTATTGATACTCAACACCGGGGAATTGTTGCGTTTGAGACGGAACATTGGAAGAATGTTTTTGAGCATCTTATTGCTATCACTCTTTTTCTGTCTGAGGGAAACATAGCGTTTCGTGGATCTTCTTCAAGGTTCTTCACAGAACACAATGGGAATTTTCTTGGTTTGGTCCAGCTCCTGTGCCGGACGTACGTCGTGCTGTTGTAGGCGAAAAAAAGACAACAAAAAAAAAAACAATTCAGCCCATTACCCTGGCTCGGAATATCAGAATGAGTTGATTACCCTTATGGGCAACAAAGTCCTTGAAGACATTGATGCGGCTGAAAAAAGCGAAATAGTATGCCATAATACTTGACTGTACAACCGACATAAGTCACAATGAGCAGATGTCATTTACTGTGAGATGACGACTGTGGTGTAATTCGTGTTAAGGAACATTTCATTGGGTTTAATAATGTGACCTCGTCCACTGGTGAAGCCCTAACTGAAGTTCTGACTGAGACTCTTCAAGAAAATAACATAAGTGTCTAGAATTGCAGAAACCAAGGATAAAGGTGCAGATATGAAGGGAAAAGAGCAAGGAGTCCAGACAGAATTCCGTTATTTGAATTTCTTTATCCCGTGTGGGTGTCATTCACTCAACCTTGTTGTGTCTGATGCAGCATCGTCGTCTATACCATCGGTTACTTTGTTTGGGGTGCAGCAGAGTATCTATGTGCTGTTTTCTGCCTCTGTTAATCGATGGAAGATTGTCACGAACCATGATAAGAATTTCACTTGGAAGCCTCTCTCTGACACACTATAGGTGAGTCGTATGGACAGCGTAAAATCAGTAAGGTTTCAGTTGTTTGAGCTTGAGGCCGCCTTGGAAGAATTGGCTCAAAGGAAGAAAACTGATGCTGGAATCCGCCACGAGGCGCAGTGCCTTGCAAACACTCTCACAAGCTTTCAATTTCTCATATCGATTGTGGTTTGGTACTATGTCCTCTTTCAGATAAACATCGTCAGTAAGAAACTCCAAACTGAATCAATGGGCATCGCATTGGCAACTGGACTCATGGAAAAGTGACTTGACTTCGTCAGCCGTTACAAAGAAGCATGATATGGAGAAGCTCTCGCCACAGTGAGGGAAATGGCGGAAAAGCTGGGAGTTGAGCCCGAGTTCGAGAAGGTTCGCGTCCGTCGGAAGTAAAAGCATTTATCTGCGAAGGCTATGACGAGCATGAGGTCCTGGATGACGAAGATGCTCAGCTGCTATTTGCACGAGAGGAAAGGTTCAAAGAAAATTTCTTTGTCAGGTTCATCGACTTTGCTATAGACGGCCTGATGGAGAATTTTGCGCAGCTGGCGGAACACCAAAAAAAAAAACAAACAAAAAAACAAAACAAAAACATTGGGGGCATCTGTACGAACTCATCTGTCTTCCGGGGAGAAGGACGCGCTACTGAAGAATTGCATGGGCTTACATCTAGCTTTGACCGATGGGGACCACTCCGACATTAATGGCGTGGATCTTTGCAATGAACTGAACCACCTCCGCCACATTCTGCAGACTGAAGTGCGCTCCCCGATTCAAGTTCGGCAATTTATTCGATCTGCGAACTCTAACAATGTTTTTCTTAACGTGTGGGTCGCGCTGCGAATCTTGCTAACGCTGCCTGTGACCGTTGATAGCGATGAGCGCAGTTTCTCAAACTGAAACTCATTAAAATTTAACTCAGATCGACGATGGCCGGCGACACATTGAGGTCATTTGCCATTCTGTCCATTGAAAATGACATTGCTCACTCCCTGAATCTCTCGGGCTGTATTAAAGACTTTGCCAGGAAGATGGCTCGAAAGGTTCCATTCTAATGCTCTATTGTAATTATTCTATATTTTACTTAAATCAACGTACAGCTTTTTTTATATTAAAATAGTATTATTATTCTCATGACTATTAATAGATTTACAAATAAACAGTTTGCGGTGTTTTTTTTCCAAGGGTACGGGTGGCGGTAGAGGTGGCAACGGTCGCCTGGGGCGCCGTTTCGTCCAGCGACGGCCCTGTGTAGCTGACTACCGCTGAATTTCATTTCTATCATAAAGATTTTAAAAAAAATGTTATTCATCAATATCTTATTATAATGTCAGTAGCATGATAGACACACGGGCACGTCGTAAGTTTATCGTTTGTTGTGAAGTCAGGCAAATTGTATCAGTCTTTTGTTACAACAGATATATTTCTTTACATTTAGAAATCTATTCATAGAAAGAAAGAAGGAGGTATTCATTATTGTTTGCATAAAAGTACACAGGGGAATCCTATGTAAACATAATGCCACCTCTCGGAAAATTTTTTAATTACCTTCGTTATTTTTCCTAGCATTAACGAACCATTGTAAAAGTATGTGAACATTAATAACTTTGTGTCTAGAAGTTTGTATCTTACGGTTGCGTAGTCTACATTTATTCAAGAACATCTAGTGATATAAAGAGATATTTACTGCTAAAAAAATCCAGATAACTACCGTTTCTTTATTATTTGACTATTTACTTTTCATTTTCAAGACATAGGAAGTTAGATATATTGACAGCATGGTTAGTGGTCAAAGTATTGAGAGATAGTAGGTGGAGACAAAATATAAAAAGAAGGGATATGCGAAAAGTCTAGTCCACGGAAATTGATATGGAAAAATTCTAATTTCAGGCAGTAGGGAATATATGAGAATTCTGGACCACTAGTTTATTTAAAATCAGTTTCTTCACTCAATCAATTTACTTTGCTTTACTCCGTTGTCAATCGAAAAAAGTGATTTGTGTTCAAAGATACGTTTGACAAATTCGGTTTTGCTTGAACAACAAGATCCAACAATTATCATGGTAAAGGGGCGGCAAAGATACAGGTTGATCAACTGTGATGAGCTGACCTTTCGTCTAGCACATGGAGAACGGCGGTTGTAGCAATAACTCTCGAGATGTGTTTAGAATTCTGACATTTCATCAATGACAACTGACATTTTATATATTTTATACATTTAATTTTTCAGGGACTAACAGTACCAAAAAAATATTTCACATTTCAAAAACACAAAGTTCATGTTTTTAATTTCTCTGATCAAGCACACACAATGCCTTTAGCATAATCAACAACTTCCTGTGCTAAAGTATCGAATCCAAGACTTTTCTAGTCACACACATCTTTCCATTCATAAATCTGGTGGTGTACCTAACTTGCTATACAGGCGTCTTGGTAAGTAGGAAGAGTAGATAAAGTGTAACAAATGTCTTCTTCACAAGGAAGTACACAACTCGTATTCAGCACTATTTCCGCAACACTTTTAACACAATAAGTTTTTCATGTACAGATACAGTTTTGAGGCTCATGTCTTTGCATGTACTGTTTATAAAATATGCCACAAAGAATCTGCTTGTAAACGAAATACTTAAGAATTTTCTATCTGTAAAAATGCTTGTCACACACAAGCAAAGGAGGAATGCTTACACACACTATACCTACAAACATACTTATATACTATCCTACAAGAAGGGCAAGGGGATTAAGTTTTAGTTTTTTTGTGGGAGAAATAGGCATATACAAACATAACATACATATATTGGCAAGGATTAGGTTTCTCAAAAAAAAAGGTTAGATACATTCATTTTAAGTGTTTTAACTCTCTCAGAATGTCTTGTAACAAACTAACAGTTTTGTTTTTACTCTCGTCCTTCTGTTATTTGTTCAAAGTTTTGCTCTTCTCCTCTTGCTGCTTTCTCCTTTGCTCTTCTTGCTATAGAACAAATATATGTTGTTCTTCTTCTTTTTGGCGCTGCAATAGCGTCTCTAACTCTTCCTTCTGTTTCTTTCTGAAATCGTTAGACACTGGTAAGGATGGAGAAGGAGGTGAAGAGGGTACTGCCAGCAAAAATTCTTGCGAAGAAGATAAGAAATCGCACAAAGACAAATTGACGTCATCCACTTCTAAAAGATTACATGCTACAGCATCATTAGTCATACTATCACTCCGAATATAAGATGTATTTTCGACAATAGCACCCAAACACAAAGTCTTCATTTTAGCCATATTATGCAATACTTGAACTCTACCGCAAGGGTACATAGTAGAAGCGCTCATGGGTATATATATATATATATATATATATATATATATATATATATATATATATATATATATATATATATATATATATATATATATATATATACCTTTTTGGTATTACAAGTGGAGTTTTCCATATATAATCATTCAGTGTGTCAAGATTATTTCATGTTAAATGTTGGGGTGTGAAATAATGCTTCATCTACGAGACTGTAACATTGATTACTCACTTTTATTCATCGCTGATAATGGCTACTATGTGTGAATAGCTTTTCTCTCTTCCTTCTGAACATATGCCACCCCGCCCACTCCCCCCCCCCCACCAATTCTTAAATCGCCATCTATATTTTCTATGGATGTGTATTCTGTATTTTTTACTAAGTATGAGTGTAAAAACTTGTTCCAGTCGTTACATTTTCATACTGTTGTGATGAGTATCGAGGAATTCATTCGATGGCATCGATTCTACAACGCCCGGCAAGTCAAGAACAAATAGAAAGAAGTTCGCATGTTGGACGTTACTGTACCCTATTCGTTTCCAAGTCGGACCACGTGTGCGTCATGCAGGAATTTCTCAGGAATAGTTTATGAAATTAATTATCTTACCGTCTTGAAATATGGTATACCAAAGCCAGGAACATGATATTAGTCCATAAATTAGTGACTTCAACCCTCTGGTGGAGTGTCGTTACAGACGCAGGATCACGATACATGATCATGTTGGAATCAATGTGCCCAGCCGAAGAATCACATTTTTGTCGGACGTTTGCTTCAACAATACTTTAGAACTGATGTTTGTGTTCTCTATTGGAATTTCTTACTATGCAGAACTTGTTACTTTTTTTTAAGGTTCAAAATAGTATTGGATTGATAGGGATTATCTTGAACCGCATTACGATTCATTGCATCATTAGTAGGTTGTACTCTCGCTCGATTCACATCGAATTTCACTTGTTCGTTTTGTTAATTTTTACAGAATCACAGGTATGAATGTATAAACAAGACTTAGAGTAAATACACACACCACTGACATTGAGAGGACAACTTAATTCGGCATTAATTTTGTGTTCAAATTCATTTTTCTGTAAAGTTCAAACAGTTGACTTGGTTACCGCCATAGCTAGCCCTGAGACGGACAAGCATCGATTGGCTAGCAGAGGTCGTGTGTTGTGAACAGGAGTCTATAACTTTGGGTGCAGACAGTATAGAGGCAGATAGCTGTCAGAGCGGCAAAGTATGAACATCTAATGAGAAAAGAATTTCGGCCTTGTATTCAGAATCCAATCAGAAACCATACGTTATTATTACATAACTAATATTAAATTTTTTTTAATTCTAGAAAACTCCAAAAGTAAATCAAATTATTATTCTCAAGTAATTTGAAGTAGATTTATTATATGATTGCCATTGAATTTGACTGCGTTATAACTATAATGCCATAATTCGTTATAAAGCCGCTGCTGTCTCCCACCGCACTGCTCAAGTACACTAAGCACTAAAATAAATTTTACATTTAGAGATCACGCTACTATGTAAGAATATGTTACAGTCAATCCAATAAATTAAGCTGGTATTGTGCTTAGGAATAATATAAAATAATTTCAATATAAAATTGCGTATTATAACATTGAAATTTGGCTTCTAAATAATAGTTGTGAATTCCTGAGTATCAGAAGTTGATAGTGTTGTGACAAACACTGTGCTGATATAACTGACTATGCTATATTGAAAGGCATGTTCTATCACACCTTTATTTTTTATTAAATATTTTACATCATGAACACTGGTCTTTTGCGATATAACCCTTAGGGGTGTCACAATATATATATATATATATATATATATATATATATATATATATATATATATATATATATATATATATATATATATATATATATATATATATATATATATACTACAACAGTAGAAGTCAGTTTTGTCGCTAAAATGAGGGCTACTGTAAGAGTAAAAGTTAGTTTTCTTCTCTAAATTTTAAATAACAGGAAAAAAGACTGTAATTTCCAGCAACATGAGAGAAAATATGAGTTTTGTTTTACTCTGAAAGAAAAAAAGCCCCGGATTATTGTTGTTTGTCTATTGAAATGTGAATTTGTTGCACCGTCAAGCAAGACACGAACTTGGATGTTCTTTTATTGAAATGATGTAAATTGTGTTCGAAAGGATAGGGCTATACTATTCTGCCTCCGAAATATAAGACCATCCATACCCCAGCCACGAAATACGCTCCGTCATGGAAATGAAAAGTAACAGCAACATAATAAAACGATTTCCAATTTACTACCACGCAAAGTTTGGAAAGAATAAGACGTGTTCAGATTAGCTGAGTCACCAGTAAAGGACTCCCTACGGTTAGCAAAGTGCCAAAACTAATCTCATTTTTGTCCATGTAAAGTACATTGTTTTTGCCAGTCTTGCCATTTATCGTTGAACTGTCAAGGTGGTTATTTGAAGTGGTGGGGATCTTCTGAGCAGTGTGCAAGATCTGCTACCAGCGAGAAAACCATCGATGGCGATGACTTTGATGCACTGTAGGAGTTCCCATGGATTGCTCTACAACATTACGGATCAGCAAATAGAGAAAGATTATCAGCTGCAACAGGAATATGAAAAGCAGCAGGAACAGCAACATCTTCAAAGTGAACAGCAGCAGCAACAAGACGTACAACTGCCTATTTGAACGAACTATCAAACTGAACCTTTCGGTCGTTTTCTTGGTGAATCCACGGCGAGAAAGTCGGTGGCAGCTGAAGTATGCGGTCTTTGGAACCCGACCACAACGTGGACATATAAAACAGATGTAGACATTTCAGGGCTTCGAAGTACTCTAGAAATCTATACTAATCATTAGTACAAGTTTGTATGGTTTGTGTTGCTATATGTGTGTCTGCAGTTGTGTGTTTATATGCGCACAGACACCATTTTCTTTACTTCCCGTATCCTTTTGGTTGAATGTGTGTGAGTGTTGTATGGTAAGAACGTGTGTTAAAAATTATATGATGACAAATATGGATATTTGTATGTGTTATTCATCATATACTAACCCTCTTCACTCCTTTTTGCATGTGTGATTATATTATGTTGGATTGTGAGGGCATATGGTTTGAATTGTAAACGCGGATGTTTTTATGTCTGTGTTTGTATGTTTGTTTGTGTGTGTGTGTGCGTATAAGAATAGGTGTTAGTTCTCTTAATCCAACCCCTTGCTTTGGTTTCCCTCTTAACTATGCGTTTGTGTGTAGGCGAGTGTTGGTCAGTAAATATAGGTCTTGGTCATTACGAATGTTTGTTGGTCAGCAAGGGTGAGTGTTTGTGTGATATTAGGTGTGTCCGACCAAACTCTATTAAATTTCAAAGAGTCCTGGAACAGCTATTACGTTATATTTTTTTAAAGAGTCACAATTGTGTGTTTGTGCGTATTATAAAATAAAATAGCCTTATAGTTAACAGCGGACTCTACCCATATTGGTGTAACGTTTATGCATAGTTTAGTTATAGCATACAAATATGTTCGTCCCCTTTACAGTTATGTTTAATGATAGAAATACAGAATCTACTTGGACACGTGTTAAAAAAAGAACGAAAGCTGGTTTCATTAGTGATATCTCGTTCTCTGCAAATGCCACAGTCATATAAACAAACTAACATTTAAATACCTTAAATGCATTTTTATTATAAAATTGTATGTTTTCAACACAACTAGCGATAAACTAAGAACAATTTTGACAAAGCAAAATGATCAAACAAATTGTTATAAAATTTTTAAAAAAAACAGACTTCGCACACAATATTGCCTCTATAAGTGCACGGTAGTGTTTCGGAATACTACGTTGCTTGAGCGGAACATCTTAAAGTGATTTTATGAGTATTTGTTTTTTTTAAACCTCTGTCTCTCTCTCTCTCTTGATCGATAACAATCCCAGTATGAATAATATGATCTCTTTCTATCTCTCTCTTTGTCTCTCTGTCTCTGTCTCTGTCTCTCGGTCTCTGTCTCTGTCTGTCTCTGTCTGTATGTCTGTCAGTCTCTCTATCTCTCTCTCTCTCTCTCTGGAACAATAACACTGAGTCATACTACACTTAACTATTCTGGCAAGTTTATAACTTGTAACAAATGTTTTAGCAAAGCATACATTAAAATATTAGTAAGTTTCAGTGTGGTTCATATCAGTCAGTTAGACCTATATTTGTCTATCTATCATTCCTGTTAAATTTCCGATTAGGGTTATAGGGAACCAAGTTCAATGAAACATTTCCCTATGGGCTATATATAGCTATACCGTCCCGAATGTATCGTATTGTCAAACTTACTTAAAATACGGAAGCGGCCCTAACGAATTGCTTAATTTATATCGGGAGTCCTAGTGCCGTCCGTGATGTTAAAATACCCCTAGGTGGCCATACAATCGAATATATTGGACTTAATGTTGATTCCCACAGATCCACATGCTGACCCAAACCAAATTTTAATATCCCATACATCTTCCTAATGCCCAATAATGTTAAATTCTCTACATCTCCATTGTGCCTCAGTAATGTTCATTCCCATACATTCCCATAATGCCCCAGTTATCTTAATTCCCATATATACTCACATTGAGTATATTACAGCTTAAGTAACTCTAGAACTTTAGCACTATGTATTATGGATAAATTCGTGACAATTGTAGAAACTTTTCATAAAGGGGTCAGTGACAATTGCTGCCTGTAATGGTGTAAAACTCCTCCTGTTTTGCTTTGAAGTTAGGTAATTGAAAATGGGGCTTAAAACGCGCAAACAACCTACTTTGTTAATTGAGCACCAATTTCATTAAAAACAATTATTTAACCACTGCAATAACTCTAAGGTAATGCATATAGACATATCACATATAGTTGTGTTATTATTTTTATTTATTTTCTCATCGAATATACACAAAGAACAAGTATACTTTCCCTTAAGAGATATTGTTTTGATAGTTTCTTGTTATTGTTCGAAACTGTTGACACAACAGTCACAATTTAGAATCCGTCTTTTTCTTTTGAACGTATAATTTGCTGTTAAAAATGTTACCCTTGCTTTTCCTTTCTTTTTTCTGTATTTTTTTGAGGGGGGGGGGAGGTTAGATGTCTTATGAAGAAAATTAAAAAGGTTAAAACATTTCTTACAAAGAAGTAATCTCTGTTTTCCCTCTTGATAAATTGGCCGTTAAAGCGTTCAATGTGAAGAACATATCCAGTGGTGTATAAACAAGGTTGCATCGGTTCATGGGAAAATCTCTTAAGCTGTAAGCTAAAAATTTAACCCATTACACGTTCGTTGAGACCATAAAACGGTTTTGAGCAAAACCATCCAAATATTTGAGGAAAGACATTTCCACATATGCGTATATTGAAAATATTTACTGATTTAAACTAATAGCTATACCATCGATGGGAAAATTTTATTAAAATCTAAATGGTTAAATTATATACTTTGTTTTGTTCTTAGAGTTCTCTTTCTTTTATCTTTTATGTACGATTGCTTTGCAACGTTCGTCAAGCGATATATATTTGATCGTACTACCATACTTGGATGTAAATCTTTCAACAGCCTTTCGTTTGGATCATGGGAATTCAGTGAGTGTTAAATTCAACTATCTAATTAAAGCAAGTCAGATATATCTGAGTGTAGTTGAATTTGATAAATTTGAAAATGTAAAATAATGAATGGTAGACATTCGTCTATTGTTTTAGGGGATTTCAACCTAATGAGTATCTAAATTAATGAATTACTGGCCACGCTGCTGTATTATGACAACTCTATGTCTTAATGATTTATGTATTAGAGGTTATAACCTCAGAGAAGTTGTTTGTGTGGCTTAGAAAGGTCTGCGGTCAGGAAATACAGAGTGTATAATTCCGGAGTTTCATAATTCAACTAAATCATGAACTATCACGCTATTACACCATTACATATTTACTCTCTGACTTAATGCTTTGTTTATTATACTCATGTTTATGTAATTCTTCTTTAGCTTATTATCTCTACGTTTTATATGTTCATCTTGTGTTTAGGACTTAGCGTTCTCTTTCTCGTATTTTGTATTTACGTTTATTTTGTAATGTTCGTCAAACGACATATATTTGATCCTCCTACCACTTGGATGTAAACATTTCGTCATCAATGGCTTCTGATGTAACATAATAATTAATCGAATATCCAGGATCTGTTTCATGTTTGTATGCGCTTTGTTTACACCTGCTGAAAACAGTTATGCATTTTCCATCTCTTCTACATTCTTCGGCTTTTCACAATTACTGCATTGTACAGTTTCCTTCTTTAAAAAACTGATCTAAATTTACAATAGCAGAAATACTAGAAAAGATGGCTGGTTGTCTTCGATTAAAAGTATGCTCTAATAGATACGAGGGTGGGTGGAAAATGTTAATGTTAAATTAATGACGTGTTACGACTAGGGGTAATGTAACAAAAGAAAAGACGCAACAAGCCTTCAAGATTTAAAATACAAATATTTAATTTCCTAAAATATTAAAATATTTCAACCAACAATCAAAGTGAAAGAATTAAAAATAACTTACAGTATAGAATATCTTTAAAAGTCCTAAATTGTTCTAAAGTTCACTGATCCGGAAGATAATCCAAAATGTTCCGAACGAAGTAGGTTCCGAATGAAACCTCCACAGTACTGATGTGCTAACAAGCATATACAAGTGTTATTAATTCCAAGTAATCCTTGTGAATATGGAATATCACAAGAGTTCTAGAAATGTTTCCGATTATTCCTCGGAGCTGTATAGTTCCTAAAGTTTAAGTAGCAGTACTGAATCCAGAATGTACTGTATAATAATAATAATATCACTGAATCAGAATATCCACACACAAAATGAACCAATCTCGTTTATGACCTCTAAGGCTGACAAACTATGCTAGAATGCCAAACACTGTAATTAAATTCAATTTTATAGATTCTGAGCTGAGTAGAACAGAATAGGGAAAACCAATTTAAACTGTATTTGCGACTTAAAATAAATTTTAATCCATCTAGAAAACAACCTTCTCCGAACCAATCAGAAACTAGGTTGTACGCTAAAGTACCTATGCACTGACGTTATTACCAGTCAATAAAGTATTGACTTCTTATAGAACATAGAATCCAGGTCAAAAGTTCAACAATTCTCACACTCTAGGTCACGTGATATGATTCATGTTTAACTGACAAAATGTCCCAAGACCAATGTACCGAGTCCCATTGAAATACCATATATGTACTTTCTGCAAGATTACAGCTGTTAGACTTTTATGCAGAGATCATAAAACCATGCTTTTATTTAAAAACAAAATTTTACATAATTCCGTAACAGATGTTAAATTATTAATAACCGAAAGAGGTGAACCAGAAAATATAGCCACCTAACTGGCTCAAAACAGTAAAATGGTTCAACACATGAATGCAAATTCTGTCTAGTGAAGTGACAGAGAGTCTAAACACATTGCTTCTACTTCAATAATAAAGGATGTCTGCAAGGGTCGGAACCAAAGGACATTTACAAAATGTTTATCCGGAACACCCATAAATAAAGATCTGTTGTCAAATAATAAAATTATTCATCAAAAACCCGTTCAGATAGAACTGGACCTTCACAAAGCAAAGCTTCTGGTACAACTTGCCAAGCGGAAAGTTTGACCAGTGTCGGATAAATTTAACTACTGAGCAGTATTATATCTCTTTAAACTTCAAGAATAAATGTAAAATTTCAAGTATGTAAATAGGGCGCTTACCTTAGCAAGAATACTATGTGTCGCGTTCTTTGCCGTAGTATAATCCAGAATACTTGCACATTCACTGAAACAAAAAAGTAGATCACTGTGATTTTAGCAATAGGTCGTTTTGATGATTAATATTGTTAACATTCAAGGAATTGAGCTAAATGCAACAACGTAACATAAACACGGGTGCGTAAAAAGTAGTACCCTTTAAGACGAATACACATCAATTAAGTTTCATGACTGTGCACACAACGGTATGAGATAAACTAGCCAAATGCAAAACGTAACGTAAGCACCACAGCATGAAAAGTAGGGCGCCATGACCTCTCTTTGCACGTGGTGAGTAGTACCATCCTAGACTAAAGCAATTAAGTTTCATGACACTATATATTATGGTGTCAGATAAACTGAGATAAAGTAAAAAAATAAACAAAATTAATGTGATCAATGGAGCATAACAGTACGTCATCGTGACATATAATTTGCTCGTTGTAGATAGTGCCCTCCAAGGTGAATGCAGTCATAAAGTTCTGTACATGCAATGGTGTTTACGAAATTGAGTTCAATGCAAAATCTCAGCGTAATCGGTGGAATATGAAAAATAGGTCACCAAATATAATTTGTATAATCTTGCCCGTGTTGTTTAGAAACCTCGAGTGTTTTGACTGTATATGCAATTGTGTCAGAGAAACTGAGCTAAAAGAAATAACTCAACATAATCTCTGGAGCGTCAAAGATAGGTCACCATGACTTACTTTTGCACATGGTGGGTAATAAAGTTTAAGATGAATATACCCATACATTTTTACGATTGTACATACAATGGTACATGGTATGTTAGATCACATCAGCAAAGATACACTTCATCTGAAATCAAGTGTTATATTCTGTCATACTAGTTCAGGTCCATATCCACTACTAGCCTTATATATAATGGTTTGTCCATTGTCCAGTCTATTGCATGTGTAGACCAGTCTTTCAGTCGTGGTGTTCAGATGTCAAACAGGTGTGTTCACTATGTACGTGTCGTTCATATTGTTCTTCAACCAGGTTATGACAGCCTGGGGTTTCAGAAGCTGGCCGTATATTCAGAGTTCTTGTCTCAGACTCTCTCACAGTCACCATTCAGCTCGGCCAGAGCTGTATCCAGGCGACAAAACTGAAATAGACATATTAAAACAAAACAATTTAAGTATAAACGTTGATATATAGGCATGCATTTTTTTGCAGTGCATAGGTTTTGTTTGTTGCTTGAAACATATTTTATTGTCGTTTTATTTAACAATATAGGATTGGACTCGAGATGTCTAACTCATCTAGGTCCTTATCCATAACATAGAAAAAGTATCCAAAGATGTGATTCCTTTTACAAAGATTTCATTATATCTGAAAGACAGGGTAACAAAATTCATATATTAGACGACTTGCAACATTTCAAAGGAAAAACAGGCAAAACATATGCATTATATACTTAAATAAAACGGAAATTAATGAAAGAGAAAGAGAGAGAGAGAGAGAGAGAGAGAGAGAGAGAGAGAGAGAGAGAAGACATGACACTAGTTACTGTTACTGTTATCCATTTCGTCTATCTTACAGGTTGTATTACCTAATGTATAATTATAAGTATTAAAAGCACATAGTTTCGTGCATATATTTCAAAACATTAAGGAATATTACAGTTTATTTTTTTTTACTTAGTTCCACAAAACCTTTTTAATAATAAATATGGACTTACACAATGAGTGTGTTGAAAAACTGAGCTAAATAGCTTGTATCCCTAGGTATCAAAAAAAGGGAAATAGAAAATGTATTCAACATCTTGATGATCATAACCAAATGCATATATGGGAGATTTAACTTAATCCACTCGGTAAAGGTGGGATTTGAGGGGAATACATGCGTGTCTAAGTTTTGTATTTGGCATATTAAGGTGACGTTTGCCAATAGCAAAATATGGTGGTGGCCGAGTAGTTGGATTAAATAAGCATTTTGTTGTAAGTAGAAAGATTAGAAGAATTTCCAATATCATCAGGGAAAAATTTCCAAAGACCAATCGTACACGGAAAAAAGAACGTCTGGAAAGTGTAAAGTCTGGCAGGGATTGGTGTGATAATTTGAGAGTTACATAGACGGTAATGAGATGCCTCATATCTCTTTTGTGGGAGAAGGTCGCTTAAATAGATAGGTACTTCATTGTGCATAGTCGAAACCATTCTGCACATTCTCTTCTTTTTCCTTCGTTGCGCAAGAGTTTCCCAACCACTTTTCTCATAAAGGGACACTCTAGAAGAATAAATGGGTAGATATATATCAATTCGTGCAACTTCCATCTGATTTTTTTTCTAATATTTAATTCAGCAATTACAGACTTCAGAAACATATTAAAATTGGACGTATGAATAGTGTATATTGTTTATTTATAGCTATTCTGTGAAAAGAGTTATTAGTCGCGCGCAACAAAGATAAATACATATATGAGTTCTGAATGATCATACTAATATGATTAGTTCATTTAGGGTCAGAAGATACTGTTAGTCTTAGGTGTCTATGATTTTTGACAGGAACCAAACTCATATTATCAAAAGAGAACTGCAGATTTGTCTGTCTGTAATTAATAAAATGTCTCTTATCGAAGATTTAGAGGTCACAAGTCAGTCGTTTGCCCATGCATTATGTTTTTTGAAGATCATTGTTTATAATCATTTGTACTTGTAAATGGTCTATATAAGAAGTTCCAAGAGAAGAATCTTTAGCAAACAGCTTTGCAAGCGAGTTCGAATTGGCTGCTATATTGTTGATATAGATAAGAAACTTGAAAGGGCCTAGCTCGGAACCTTGGAAAACCCCAGCAGTTAGTTGAAATTTTGTAGATGCCAAATTTCGATAGAAAACTCTCTAGTAGCAGTTTGTTACATAGCTTACAAGTCATGAATAGAGTTTTACAGGCGATTTGAAGTTTATCAATTAATACTTTTATCCATACTGGACAAAAACTTTACTGACATCAAGGAATGTTAACCACATGATTTCATTCGATTTAAGAGAAAAGCATATTTTTGCGACAAAGTTCAATTAGTTGATGAGCTCTTGAACGGTCTGGAAGAAATCCAGATTGACATATATATCAAATAATTTTGTGCACAAATTATATAGATGCTTAAATATAATTCTTCAACAACCCTGGACAAACAGCTCAATAGAGAAATTTTCCTAAAATTAGACCGATAGTGTATTGTCTCCTTTTTAACATGCGCTAGCTTCCACTGTGCGGGGAACACACTGGCTTTAAGTAATTTATTAAATGTTTGCAATGGTACAGAAATTTCTTCAACTATATTGTTATCAGTTTATGATTAATTTGATTGGGTCTAGCAGCTTTGTTTATGTCAAGACATGTTTATATATATATATATATATATATATATATATATATATATATATATATATATATATATATATATATATATAATTTCTTGTCTATGTATAACGATGTCAGAAATACTAGTTAGATTTTTTTTTTTTGTTATTTCATCATTTCCAAAAAAGTCGATGGTTTGAAGATTTTAAGGAGGCCAAATTTTCATCAAGTTAAAAAAGAAATGTTTCCTTATTAAGCAAAGTTTATATTCAGGTATCACATAAGCCTTGTTTTACTGAACAATTCAAGCCAACATAGCTGAGGCTTGGTAGTGACTCTCATATCCAAAAGCCTTATGTCTGTTTAGACTCATTTTGAACTTAGCTAACACTGATAGCAATATATTTGTTATGGTGATGAATTCTATGTATCATTTTACCGTTATCGGACCTGGACTGTACTTACAGTACATCCAATGAATGGGTTTACTTTCTGTCTATAGTATACATTTGCATTTGTGTTCTTGGAAAGAAGAAAATGAATGAATGTGTGCAAGTAAAACAGTGTTGCTGTCCAATATCTGAAGGTAGGTAATTGTTTCACTATCTTTTAAAATTATCATCTAAAAGAAAAAAATCAAATGTTCTTCTTCCCCAAATTTAGTAGAATTTGAATACCTAGTACTTTGAGAAACTCATCTATTACAAATACCTATTGACAGGTCCACACAAAAACCCAAACTTAAAAAGCTATATTTTTTTATTATTTTAACATTGCGGTAATAATAATAATAATAATAGACATCTGCATTTTTCCTTTTCCCATTCACTTTTTTTACAAGCATGAAAATTGAATGGAATGGAAAATAGCAATATATATACATATATATATATATATATATATATATATATATATATATATATATATATATATCTATATATTATGAAACATTTGAAGACAATTTGAATATCATATTAATAGGGAAGATAGAAAATAACTTTAAGCTAGAGGTTATTTGCTTATAATTGTGATAGAAGTATAATTTGTATTCAAAATAAAACAAAAGTCGTGTCAATATGTGTGTAGTTATTATTTATCCCTACCTTCTGACCATATCTTGGTTGAAGGACATGATACAAAATCAGACATATTTCTAGTACAGACCAGAGGGAAAGGGGACTTGCTCCTGGGTATTGACTTGGAAATGATTGAGATTCCAAACCTATAATTATATATAGGTTTGAAGGGCATGAGGAGACAAAATTAGTCATATATCGAGCACAGACCCTGGGTTGTGCTCCTTGTGTTAGAAACTTGACTCTGGCTCATAACTTGGAAATTTTTAAGATTCCCATGCTACAACTATATATCCATTGAATGGTCACACGGTGATATATGCATCCAACAATGATCATCCATATCTATTCTTGTTCCAGAACTCTATCTCAGAAATTCTAAATGATAGTAATAGTGAGATGAAACTTTGTATATTCATGCATCATGACCAAAAGACATGTCACATAATCCATGTTTATGATCCATTTTGCAAGATTAAGGCCATGTTTCATGGTTGGGCTGAAATTCAGAAAGTGTTTAAATAATGAAAATGAAATATTTTGGATGGTGTGTATTGTACCACTATTAAGATCATATCTCCAAAGTTAAGGTTACAGTCATCACTGTCACGGAATAAGGCAAGAAAATTATCCGGTTTTGCATTAAACGATGACAATGTATATTTGACTTTGTCGACGCGTACAGCGTTAACTAGAGTAGCTTGTTTTTATTACCTTGACGTATAGTTACTTAATGAGTACATCTCGTTGTAGGTCGTTTGCTGTGTGATGCCCATGTTTCTCGACATGCACGGGTACTTTACCTTTGGGTCTTGAATGTCTTCTTTTTTATATAGTACAAATAGTAGGGTTTTACTACAAGCGGTACATCATCGATTGGATCTTGTCAAAGAGTGTCGGTTTCGAACCACAAAACTGCAGCCATAGGAGTAAGTGATAACTGTTAAAATAATTTGGATTCCCTTGTACATTTATGCTTTTCAGTGTGTTCGTGACATTCTTATATTATTATTATCGTAAATTTGATAAAGCTTCGATAGATAAAAAAACCTCGGTTAACAGACAATTCACTGTTAGAATTTATTCCTTTTCACATGTAGGACTCAGAGTAGAAAGTCACACGTAGAGTGCAGGTTTAATGTATTTTTTGTGTGTATAAACCATTAGGGTTTAATGGACTATAGACATTTGTTATGTGGATATTTATTTATATTTATTTAATGGACTATAGACATTTGTTGAGTGGATATTTATTTATTTCATATACATACATTTGAGTATTTTGTGTGATAGCGTATTTCGTATTATACGCTACCAGTTTCATCTATTTGTAGCTGAAACTGGTGGGAGGAGGTGTAGTTGAACCAGACTGAAACTGGTGGGAGGTGTTATTGAACCAGACTGAAACTGGTGGAAGGGAAATTGAACCAGACTGAAACTAGTGGGAGGTGTAGTTGAACCAGACTGAAACTGGTGGGAGGTGTAGTTGAACCAAACTGAAACTGATGGCAGGTGTAGTGGAACCAGACTGAAACTGGTGGAGGGTGTAGTTGAGACAGAGTGAAACTGGGAAGTTGAGCCAGAGTGAAACTGGGAAGTTGAGCCAAAGTGGGACTGGGAAGTTGAACCAGAGTGCACCCGGCGTGGGTTGGAACTGTGATATTTTGTGTTTTTTATTGTCATTTTTGGTTGTATGTACCATAACATATCGGTTATATGAACCGTCCTCATCATTATCATTAGTATTTTCAGTACTGTGTCATCATCTCAATCCTCGTCATTATCATTATATATATATATATATATATATATATATATATATATATATATATATATATATATATATATTTCTTTCCTTTGTGAATGTGGGTAGGGTGTGTGCGAGAGTCTGATATTGTATAGATTGTTTCATATATTATTTGTTTGCGCCATCATCATATCGTACAATACATACATATCGTCATTCACATACATTGTGTTTGTGGTATTCATTTAGTCCAAAGCTCACTTGGTTTAAATTCTGTTACAATCACATTGTTGCGTAATTGTACTGTCTTGGCTGTAACTTTAAAATCAATTAAAGTAGTATTATCAAACATTTTACAATTTTACATCTTGATTTTTTGTGACTTTCATAATCTTAGCCTCATGGTTATGGTCATATGCCAATATGCATATTATTCTTGCTAATTCTAGCGGCCCATATTAGAGACATGAAACTATATATGCTCATATCCGTGATGATCAGACAGTGTTTCAACAATGAAAAGTTTTTCATCAAAAATTAGCCTGTTATATATGTGGACTTGACGTTGTTTTTATTATTCATAGTAATACCCTCTGCCAATAAGGTTAAGATCAGCAACAAGGGAAGTCAGCGGAAGTCCAGGCTGTCACTTTTTAACCACTTCAAATATTTTAATGAAACTTTACCCAGCTCGCACCTTATTATGCATATGGCGGGTTTCTAGCTCAAAGGTCAAGGTCGTTGGTAGGGAAAAGGACATACGATAGGCATAAAATATGCCGTGTGATTCTCTTGTTACTTAAATCCTCAAGGTTGTGTCACATCTCATTGTTTTGGTGCCACCTTCAAGATCAAAGTTTTAGACTTTGAGAGGGTTATTCAAAAATTTTTACCTATGTGACACTGATGTGAAATTGTAGATGTTTGTTTTGTGTTTGTGCGTCTTAGCCATGTTTGTCGTGTAATTTTCACTAACTTTCTGTGCATGGAGCTAAAGTGGTATGGGGTTTTTAATGTATAAAAGGGAAGAGCATGTTCTGAAGATTTTTGTTTTAAAATAACATTCCTTAAGTTCGATATGACGAAGACTTTGGTACGAAAGAACTCCTAACATGAACATATTTGTGAAATAGGCTAAAATATGAGGAGTGTTCTAACTGCTATAAAAACTTCATAGTGAGACATGAAACATACAATATCATACATTATTCACCTGTACTACATACATATCGGGAGTGACAGAATCTAAGGTTGCATAACAACCAGATCAAAAATATATTCTGACATCTAAAAAACAACCATATTTGGTCAAACTTTCCAGGAATATTTTAAGCCAAGTTATTTTTACGGTTTCCATAGGAACCATACAAGCTCCATAGCAACCAGGTAGAATATATATTTTGCACATCTCCCCAGAAATTAAACTGGTAAAATTGTAATAAAAAAATTAGAGGAAACATTTATCATGACATGATCTACACACACATGTGTGTATTTCGGCCTCGATGACGGGCGTGTGAGAAACTTAATGTACATCTTCTCCAAAAGCACATCAATTAACTTTCAGTTCCATCTAACATATTCTAATTAATGTTATTTCTCATAGTCTTCATAGCAACGATTTATCTTTCACATAAGCCAGATGGAAACCTATTTGATTATTTCAATGTTTTGTTTTTGTTCTTTAAAAGAAAAAAAAAAAAAAAAAAGGTTTTATTTTCCTTTTCACCTCAAGATAATTAGTATTCTTTGACTATTATAATGACTATAATAGGTTATTGCTTTTCACAAATCAGAGCAAGATTATTTTGTTAAGTTATTTGGGTCCCGTAAAATGTTTTAAAAAAACTCCATCCCCTCCCCAATCCTAAATTTAAATAGTCGGTCCTTAAGTTTAATGCAAACCAGGAATAATATCTGGACCTAGTTTAGTCTGTAAACTGCAATTAGTTTTTGCTTTTAGTTGAATGCAAGCCTAGTGAGCCATTTTATGCTCGCTTGGGCCTCTACCACTTACTTCTTTTTTTAAAGGATATCTCATTAACCTTTGTACAATTCAAGTCATTTATTTGGATAAGAACACAACCCTTTAATAATAGTCATTATTCTAGAATTGCATCCTGTTCAAAACATTTCCTTT
Source organism: Margaritifera margaritifera (assembly GCA_029931535.1). NCBI lineage: Eukaryota > Metazoa > Mollusca > Bivalvia > Unionida > Margaritiferidae > Margaritifera > Margaritifera margaritifera. Next base: position 916,478 of record JAQPZY010001292.1, read on the forward strand.
CTATACTTTCATGTCAAAAAGTGTCCATCTGTGTGTTTCCATCTATCTGTCTTCCTTGTCCATGCTATAAGTCTTATACTGCTCAACATAATAACATTAAACTTGCGCTATGAGTCAACATGTGTTGAGCACGTATTGTGTACCAAAACTGGTTTACTGTGACCTACTTTCCAGGATTTACTGAGAACCGACACAATGGTTAAAATTGTGTCGGGGCTCTAATTATACTACTTATTTACCTATTGCCCCAAAACGTGGATTAAAGGTGCATCTTATGATGGATGTATGATTCTTACCAGAACTAGATTTGACTAATTTCCAGGACATATTAAAATTGCTTAAAAAATTGTGTTCCTCTTTCATGCCTGGGCTGTAACTCCTATATTAAAACATATTGAGATAAAACTTCCTCTGGATCATTCCCAGCTTTCTACCAGAATTTAGTAACAGTTGCTTAAAGGTTTTATCCATGCTATAATGCTAACATTTAACCTATTGTACCGAAACTTCAACTGATAGTGCAATTTAGGATAGGCATGCTTCAAACAAAATTGGGTCGCTATAATTTACTTTTGAAAATTGTTATAAAGAACGTGTCTATTCTCAATGCATTTTAGACCATTACATCTATTGATAAAAAGTTTACCCTTTTGTGTATATTGGTATGGGATGGGTGTGTTGCTCACCAACACTGGGCCACTATGACTCTACTATTTAGTACAAAAATGTGGTGACAATTCTTTATTGGCTCCAATTCCAATACCTCATTATCGATTGCATTAGAAATTACACTAAGAATGCATCTCAGAATTCAATCATTTCACTCATTTTCAGGATTCTGAGTAATACTAACATTTTCAAGAACCCCAAGACTACTGTCCTGGCGAACTGAAGAGTTCTTAAAAGCGCGAATAACACAAATAATTTTCCTCTAATCAACTAACGACCACTCATTTACGACATCCTGAAGTCACACTTGGATATTCTCTCTATGTGTTTTTCCTTATCATTTGTATGATTTATCAGTAACTTCTTCTAAGCCTCAGATTGATATTTCATGGCACGAACTACAAAGAATGACTCAAACTCTTAAAACACAGAATTAGTCTTACTTCAAATGACCAAACACTTGTACGTGAGAATATCCCGAGAATTCGTAATGTTTGAAATTAGGAAGGGTCTTTTATATGAAACTAATCCATGTTACTACCAAGTCTCGTAAATACTGTACATTAGGATGTTTTCTCCCAGTAATTTCCTAATTATTCGATAAGAGAAATATCTTTCCAACACCAACTCACCATTACCAAACAAAATAATCGCTAAAATCTAACAAACCTATCAGTAGAAAATTAAATACAAATAGCACATGCCCTAGATTTGTTACATTACCCACTCTTCTGAAGGACTCACTGTAATAATTACATGGAACAACTGTGAACCAGTCAAGAAATAATTGAAGATAAAATAGAGTATATAGGGTTTTGGTGGTCCATAATTGGTTAATACTGAAAAGTAAAAATTTTTGTAAAAAATTCTTTTGAGAGCTTATCCTGTCTGTACCTGAAAAAAATACAAACAATATTATATTGATGCCATTTTAGTATTTTAAAGACTTGACTTAGGAACAGTCAATTATAACAGTAGCACCTGATTCATTAGGTGCAGAATGGATAACACATGTTTCATGCACGTGTAGATTCAAAATATGGTTTTCTTCACATAGAATGATGGGTCTATACTGATAAATATAGGTTCGATCATGAGCATTTATAAATTTGCATTTATTGAATTTATAATATCATGGTGCTTCAATAGGTTTACTATGGGAGTTGAATTAGTACTGTGAGTCTTATATGAGCAGTATACCATACCAAGAGCCTATTGTTTCCATGGTTACGACGTGCATCCAGGGTATTGTTATGGTGGTATTTGGTTATGAAATTCACAATGAAGTCTTTTTTTCTTCATAATTTGCATATGATTTTAAAGAACAAATCTGTAAAAATCACTGATGAAATGGGTTGCATGCAATGGACAAGGGCGGTAGATGGCTCAGGCTATGAAAAAAAGAGAATAGCATGGCCAGATGGTAGAATTTCATATGTTGGTGTCTACAGATTTGTTTATATGTCTGAATACCATTTAACATGTGCAATGATTCCCACAAGGAGGGGTGGGGGAGAGATTGTAAGCGTAAGCCACATAGGTCACAATCGCTTATGTGTCAATACTGATCATTTAACTCTAGAAACCCATTCAATGAATCAAAATCAAGGACTGTGCACAAAACTGAACATGCCACATTGCACCGGTCTGTAAAAACGTGCTAAAATGGAGGTGGCTTATGGTAAGAGTGTTCATATATTTCTTTTATTTTCTTAGCCACAGCACACAGCAATTTGCCTTTGTCATAATTCTTTTCTTATTGATATTTCTCATACAGTTTGTAAAGAAATGCCCTTTTCTCAGATCTATTTGGCTTATATACCTTACTTGATTTGTACATTTTATCTCTGAGAGACACATCTTGTTTGGTTTTCAGATGCTCTGCCACAGAACTACAAGCTGAAATCGGACAACCGATAGATTTACATAGCTTCACCAGAGATTCTCCAGCTCCATTCTTACAATTATGACCAGCACTATGAGCCCAACCATGGAAGTTTCTCTTGAAGGTTATATTTTTCGATGACCTACGTTTAATCCTTCGATTGACTGATTCAACTTTCTGGTTGTTTTTGTTCAGTTTTGTTTTCAGCACTGTAGATTTACCTAACCGATACTCAACGCACATGCGTAATGTAGACTCTTCACACTCACTGGACATTTTCAGCTTGAAATGATTTGTCAAGAATGTGCTTGTATATACCCAGTTAGAACTATCTACACAGCAAACATTAGATCGCTTGTAACAAATATTATAGTCACCTTGATAGCACTTAACTATTGCATCTGTTGCATAGGATAAATGACTAATTAATTTTGGTGTACATTTACCACATTTATTGGAATGATTTTTCAAATTCAGCCTGGCACCTCTTACTCAAATCGTATCCAAAGTTGTTCCACATCTATTCCCTCTGCTTTTAGTTCTTCCTGGCATCGAAATCATGAAATTTGCTCTGTTGCTTTATAAACTTTGCATGATTTTGACCAAGATGACCTTTATTCAACATGATTTCCTGGTACTGTTTTTGTCTTCCTCTCCCGCCGTTTGCTTGCGTACACTTAGACATGTCCGCACCTCCCGACTCTAGCACCACAAGCCGCACATCTCCGACTTCATCTATCTCCACCACAAGGATTGATGGAGGTGCGAAAGGCGGAGGGAAGTCGGGTGGCTTCATTGTCCCAATCCTCTGTTTGAGGGACGGCGAATGTTTGTCTTCTCCTTATATACACTCTTCGCCTTCGTGGATGCTGCGGATGCTGTTGTTGCTGCTCCTCCCGATCCCAGTTATCTGTCTGGGGGACAGTGAACCTCCTGGGTGGTTGCTGTTATGGGGGTTGCTTTCGCTGTCGCTGCGGCTGTGGCTGTGGCTGAGTCCTCATCAAGGGCTGTACTTTGTAGATGGGTCTCATCATGATATGAGGCAGCAACTTTTCTTTTTTCATCTTCTCCTCTTCTTGCTTTTTTTCTCTCCTCCTCTAGAGCCTCTTCCTCCAATCTCTCGAGCACCAGTCCATCCAGGAGGCGCCGAACATGTTCCAGGTGTACCTGAATCTCAATTAGTTTTCTTGTGATATTCATCTTCTTTGTTGTCGGGGTCAACGGAGGTATCCCGACTGGTGAACGCACCACTTTATATACTTAAAGCATGGACGTGAAGGAAAACATCCCTCACACCAGAAATACATCTCACACACATAAAAAACACAAACACCAAGTGCGCGGACCTAAAAAAAACTTGTTTAACATAGGAAGAGTAATGGAGTGTTTATAGACACACTCTATACAAACGCACAAAGGAAAGGAAATTTGTTTTGGTTTTAAAAGGACAGACACAAACATACACAAATTGTTTAGGCAACCATGGAGTAATCTTATCTATAGATCTGAGTGGCCCTGAAAAGAACCGTTGTTTTTTTGTGTTTTTTTGTTTGTTTGGTGAGAATTTTTAACTTTTGGCAGGAGGGCCACGTTTCACCACAGGTCTTACCGCAGCACGAGGACGCTTTTTTTGTGAACGAGAATGCAAACTCATCACAGTCCATCTTTCAGGACACTTCTCCTTCTTGTTGCTTCTGCTGCTGCAAGAGTTGTTGTTGTTGCTGCCTTTGCTGCTGCTGCAGTCTTTGTCTCTCCTCCCATTCCGCTCTTTCCCTGATGATCTCTTCTCACAAGACTTCTTCCACCAGATCTTGTGCCAATTGCAGGAAGATCATCGTCTTCTTATCTGGGTTCTTCTGAATTAGGTTATGCCTAACCCGATGCACGTTCACCATAGCTTCATTAAGTTTACTAATCTTTGCAGTCATGTTGAGTTGTTGACGAGTCAACGAGAGTGACCCGACTGGTGAACGCACCGGTTTATATGCTGGAAGCGCGGACGCGATGGATAACATGACTCAAATTGATATAGAGATACGTGAAAGAGTAGGAACCTCAGATCGATAGAGAAAGGTTAAAGAGCATATACATTGAACCACAACACAATTTTTTTCAAAAATCAACATGTTTTAATAAACAAAAAGAAGCTTCTTTAACACAAAATACAAACATACATTTTTAAACATGAACATATTAAAAGGGTTGAAAACGTTCTGAAGTTAAACTCGACTTCCACTGTTCTAAGTCATTTTGCCCTCGATGCACACTACGTTTCTGAGCTAAAGACAAGAGATAACCATAGTGTTCACAAAACCATCTTTCTACTTTAGCATCGTTTCTTGTACTCCCTATCAAAACAAGTCACTAAATGTTCTAAGGGAAATCCAAGACTACGTTGATGAAGAAAATACACACAATATTGTCCACAAACCATGGAATATGATCCTTGTAATCTCACATTATTGAATCGAATCGAGACAGCATTTCTTCTTATAAAGTCAATGATGTCGTCTTCCAAAGTAGGTAATCCATAAGAATCAAAATACTCCACACTGTGATCGTTGGGAAAGTACACTGCCACCCAATGGGTTCCTGGTCGATGACTGTCGTCGGTGTTGATGACATAGGCTTGCACGTCTTTAGGTTTGCGATGAGGAAGTTCATCTTTAGCACACACCGCAGGATTCCAAGAAGCGGTGTACGAACTGCGAGTCAATAGGTAATGAAGTTCCCAGGTATCCATTTTTTTCACAGGTAATGATAAATCACCAATTCATACATGACTTTTTGCTTGAATATGTCTGTCAAGTAAGTCGATGAACCACGGCGGGTAGTCTCTGCACTATGTTACAAGAGAGCTTCGATGCGTTGGGTCTCCAGAGAAGTTAATGGAGGTAAGGAACGATCCTGCAAGTCTTTATACCACTTTCTCCGCACCTTCTCTTCTGGGATCAGAGACCATGCCTCATCTAGATACTCTTCCAATTTTTCTTCTGAACTCATCATCATACATTTCCCGCGTTGTTTCTGACTCTGATCATTTATTTGACATCCATAATAATGTTTTCTGGTTAGGCTTGTAATTCTTTTAGCCAAATCAGTAGCAAAACTGGAGACTAAATGTTGTTCTTGTTCTGGCCATCTTTACATCATGACTGTCTCTTTTTCTTCTTTTGGTTCTGGATCAAACACGTCGTCATCGCCTATCTCCATAGGTTCTTCGCGTTGCATCTTTTTCTTTTAATAGTCTAGAATCACTTCTCTCAAACTGTTGATTTCTAGAGTATTGTCAAATTCTGCATACAAGATGACGTTCACAGTGTTGACTAGAGCTGTGGCAAACTGAAGTTCCACACGAAGTTGGCCTGATTTTATAGGGTGGAAATGTTATCCGTCGCTGCCTTGATCGGGAGTGAAATCAAAATCCCACAAAACATATCCTCCTGCATAATCCTCGTACGAAATACCATGGCTGCTGTTGGTTCCTAACTGTCCTGTGGCTTCAAACAGAGTCAAGTAAGATCTCAAGTAATTTTTCTGGGGAAAGTTAGGTTCAAAAGGTCTGGTACACAACGTCTGGCCATTTCGAGTGACTTCTATCTTGGAAACGTTGAAGTGTTGAAAGTCGAAAGGATTTTGATCGATGGCTCCGTTGAGGACTGCATTACTGACAATGCCGATGGGCAAACCTTTGGCGAGCTGTCCTTGGAGAACATGATATTCGATTTTGGATCAGAGTCCAGAGGCAATGGTAAACGTTTTCACTTCCACTCGTCGCACAGGATACTTGGCGGTGGTTCTGCTCAAAGTCTGACTGATGTCGTTTGCTACTTTAGGTAACACTTCTACACGGTGCACGTAAAGTCTGGCTTCTTCGATGATGTTTTTGTACTCGTTCGCATGAGCCATCAAATTGAAGATGGTACTACAGCGATTCACTCTCAGGCGTAAATACACTCCGTTTAACAAATACTTATCTTGCAACCACATGTCCAAATGCAAACGATCCATCAGTTCTAAAGTGCGCCCTTGTCTGATTTTCTTTCGACGGTCGTTAAATCCCACATTGTGAGCATCGTCATCTCCAGTCAAATCTTCCTTCCACGGAATTCGTTTCACGACTGAAGACAACGGTCGTGGCATGGTTCGCTTTTATATTACTCCTTCACAGCCACGTCTTTCTTTTTTATGAAATAGTCACACAATTGCCAAATGGAATCTGATGGTAAAGAATATCCAAGACATTCAGTGATTACCTTACTACACCTCAGACAGCGTGAAGGCGTTTCGTCTTGAGGTGACACTTCTTTTAAAAGTTTTTTGTATTCCTCTGAGTTTGTAACTTTTTCCTGAATCTTCGTTCCATCGAATTCTGTGTAACAGTACAACATTGTAGGTTGTGCCATCCAAACTCTTAAAAGTGTCATCTAGTCCTTCATGAATGTCTGACCATTTGAACACTTTGAAACCAATTAGTACTTTATAGCATTCAGATATCAATGGATAAAACGTCTATGTCGTAAAGGATGTAATTATTCTTTGCATTTCACTTGAATCCGGACCAACTCTTGGTAAATGCGTTCTCGCAGCTCAGGAGGCAAACGATGAATGTGCTCTTCTCGAATATCCATATGGACTCATATTCTTGACCCACCAAAGGCAACGACAGCTCGGAGGCCACCTGGAATGTTCCTGGTAAGCTCCATCTTTATCCTCCCAGTCGTGAAGTGTCACACCGCAACCGAAACACTGGACTTTATCTCCTTCTACCAGGAGTGGGTCCAGCCAGATATTTGAACCATTTATCTTTGAACGAGTGTAATCGACTTTCAAAATCTTCATAGCCACGCAAAGCCACGGGAAACACGTATTCAAAATGTATGGGTGCCAGTAATGACATGTGAGTGTGTGGATGACGATCCACGCGAACGAAACGATTAGGGGAGCGAAGCCGTGCTGCATAACTCTTGTCATTGTGAGTATGTTGATGACATCCGCAGATAGGTACACGCTTAGCATCACTTTGACCAGTAAAGCAGAAATAGCGTCGTGCTGCATCGTCGCTTTCTCTAGTGGGGCAATAAAGCACAGGAACGGAATCGCTGTCGATGGTCACAGGGGAGTGGCAAGGTTGTTCTGCATCGCTGATGTAAAAGCGTACTGCATAACACTTGTCGCAAGGTACCACAACGCACTTGAGTTCATGATCGAACTTGGAGTCCACAGTAGGTCCCTCACTCGGTGACTGTGTCGAGTTCGTTAGTATAAGTGCCAGTGTACTGGCCTCCACATTGAACTTGAAGTTCACAGTGACTTCCTCACTCAGTGACTGTGTGAAATTAGTATTCATCTTCTTATTCTTGCTCGGTCAACGTTTGAAGTCACAATGAATTGCTGGTCTTGGAAGTTGTCCCTTTTTTATACTGAAGATCGGCGTCTGCGTAAGGTAAAGTGTTGTTGTCTGGAAGTCGCACTCGTTTCTGGCACACAATTTGGTATACTTTTTTCTAAACGGCGACTGACGAATTTTGGTGATTTGGCAAACGTACAATTTTGTGGGGCTCTAAGGTTTTCAAAAAAAAAAAAATGAAAAATGGCACCAAGAGCTACCTCGTTTGACGCTTAACACTAAGAACTTCCTTGGGCTGGACAGGCAGTGGGCAAGATAAAAAACTCGCAAGGGAAGGTTTAAGACACTCCCGTCTCCACGAGTCTTCCTACCTATGGGAGAAATAGGGTGGTGGTAACATGACATCACTGGGCGGAAGTCTTCCAAGTTGAAGTCAGCGGCCAGGGCGAACCATATAGTAACATGGATATCGGCTGTGGTCTACAGCCTGGAGAGGGAGGGGCACCCCCGCATTACTAATGAGCGCGCCATCAACTGGACACAAGAATGGAGGTGACAAGTATGCTACTGGTGCAACTACCATCAAAGTGAACATGGAGTCGGGGTTATGGTACACAAGGACATTGTGAGTGCAGTCATGGGTTGTCGACCAGTGTATAACAGGATGATTACAATCCGCGTGAGGGCATCTCCCTTTAACATCACTATCATACAGGTCTATGCCCCAGCATCTGACCATGATGACAAGGAACTGGATGAGTTCTACGACCAGCTTCAAACGCTCATAGACCAGACACCCAAGAAGGATATACTGGTTATTCAAGGAGACTGGAATGCTAAGGTAGTAGAAGACGCACAAGCAGACTGGCGAGAAGTCTGTGGTCCATACCGTAATAGGCAGACCAATGAGATAGGACTCAAGCTCCTGGACTTCGCCACATACAATAACCAGGTGCTAACGAACACCCTTGGCCCCCACAAACTATCAAGAAGATGGACTTGGCACAGCCCAGACGGAAAACATCACAACCAGATTGATTACATCTTGGTGAGAAAACGCTTCCGGTCTAGCGTAAACAATGCCAGAACACGTAGCTTCCCAGGAGCTGATATAGGAAGGGACCATGACTTGCTGATGATGACTATCAAACTTCGTCTGAGGAAGACCAATCAGCCAAGACAAGTTACGATCAGGTTCGACCTTGACAAATGTAAAGATCCAAGCGTGGCACAAGCATTTGAAGCATCAATAGGCGGCAAATTTGCACCACTCACAATTCTGGGACATGAAGAAATAAACCTAGACTCCTTGATCACCACCTTCAACAAGGCACTAATATACACAGCCGGAGAGATCGTTGGCAAGCATCGTAGAATAAAGAAACCTTGGGTCACAGCAGATATCCTCGACCTCTGCGATGTCAGGAGAAAACTGAAGCGTTTACGAGGAGACCATGAAGGAGCAAAAAAATACAATGAGACTAACAACAGGATTAAGAAGAGCATAAAGAAAGCAAAATAAAGCTGGTTAGAGGACCAATGCAAAGAAGTCGAGAAAAGCCTGAACCAGAATGACAGTAAAAGGGCATACCAGTTGGTGAAAGACCTGACAACAGAGAAACAGGGGAGATCTAATACGATTCAGGACAAGACTGGTAAGAGTCTGATAGAAAACCAAGACATTCTTAACAGATGGACGGAATACTGTTCGGAGCTTTACAACCAGGAGACTTCTGGAGACCAAGCTGTACTAAACGTACCACTGACCACATCTGGGGTTGACCACCCGATCCTCAGGGACGAAGTAGGGGCTGCAGTAAAGGCGCTAAAGAAGGGGAAGTCAGCTGGGGTAGACAATATACAAGCAGAACTTGTTAAAGCAAGAGGAACTTACATGATAGATGTCATTACAACAAGCTGCAACCAAATCTGGCAAACAGGAGAATGGCCCACCCCATGGACCCAGTCTCTGATCGTGACTCTTCCTAAAAAATGGGAATCTACAACTGTGCCAGAATTACCGAACAATCAGTCTCATCAGTCACCCAAGCAAGGTTATGCTTAAGATCATCCTCAATAGACTGAAACCCTAAGCAGAGCACATCATTGCGGAAGAATAGGCAGGTTTCAGAGCAAGACGTAGCACTAGAGCAAAGATCGTCAATCTTAGAATCCTCTGTGAAAAATATATCCAGCATCAACAGAACCTCTATCATGTCTTCATTGACTTCAAGAAGGCTTTCGACAAGGTAGGGCATGCAGCCTTGTGGGCCACCATGCGGATATACAACATAAACGCAAAACTAATCCGCACTATAGAAACCCTGTATGACAAAGCGACTAGTACAGTTCTCGTCAATGGCAACATAGGAGACTGGTTCAGAACCACAGTCGGAGTCAGACAGGGGTGCCTTCTCTCACCCACGCTTTTCAACATCTACCTGGAAAGGATCATGTCCGACGCCTTGGAAGACCATGAGGGCAGTGTCAGTGTTGGAGGCAGAACAATCACCAACCTGCGCTTTCCTGATGATATCGATCGCTTAGCAGGAGATGAAGAAGAAATGGAAACCTTAGTGAACCGTCTCAATCAAGCATCACTAAGATATTGGATGGAGATCAACGCTGAAAAGACAAACCTAATGACAAACAACCCGAGTGGCATCCAAAAGGAAATAAGAGTGAATGGACAGAAGCTGGACTGAGTAAGAAGCTTCAAGTACCTAGGTTCTATCGCCTCTGATGAAGGTTCAAAACCTGAGGTTGTTTCCATGATTGCGCAAACAACAGCTGCTCTGGCTAGGCTGAAGCATATTTGGAAAGACAGCAACATCACGCTTGGGTCCAAGATCAAGCTTATGCGCTCCCTCGTCATGTCCCTATTCCTATATGCATGTGAGACATGGACCCTAACAGCAGAATTAGAGAGAAGAATCCATGCCTTAGAGATGAGATGTTATCGAAGGATCCTGAAAATCACATACTTAGACCACGTCTCTGATGCGGAGGTGCGCACTAAAATCCAAGGTGCAATTGGAACTTATGAAGATTTGCTCACCACTGTAAAGAAACGCAAACTAAGATGGTATGGTCACGTCTCACGCTCAACTGGCCTGTCAAAGGCAATCCTACAAGGCACAGTGAGAGGAAAGAGAAAACGAGGCAGACAGAAGAAGAGATGGGAAGACAATATCAAAGAGTGGACAGGCATGGACTTTGCAAAGTCCCAAAGAGCAGTGGAGAACAGGGCGAAATGGAGAGAGATTGTCGCAAAGTCATCAGTGGCGCCCCAACGACAATCAAGGTTACGGGAGAAATGAAGAAAAAAATGAAATGAAGGTTTTCACTCGAAAGTCTTGAGCTTCTCCAGACTGTAAAGCATTTTTCAATACATCAAAGTTGGCTCGTTGACTCGCTCGATAATTCAGTCTCATTCTATTGACTTTGCATTTGGTATGAAGTTCGATTTGTCGTTCTCTGTATTGGCAACCGTAATTTTTAGGGCCACTGCTGGCAAAACTGATGATCGTCTCTTGGGGGTGCTCGTCCGTCCATGCCCCTAAACGATCTCCTTCGACGGTGGGGTGTTGGCTGCCAGGGCGATGGATGTACATAAAACTGTCGGTGTCAAAGTACAGGACTCGATCTCCCAACCCTTCTAATTTTAAGCGAGCATTGGCTGTCATGTAGGCTGCAATGACCACATTTCTAAAGTCGTCGGGGAGTACAAACTTTGGCTCTTCTTCGTAATTGACCAAGATAAAATTGTCACGGATGATTTCCACGTGTATCATCAGTTTCCCTTTGTCGTCCACTAGTTGAAAGTAGCGGCTGGAATCTGCCAAGTATTCCGTCTTGGGCAAGATCGGACGTTGTGCCAATTTTCCCCACAAACAATTCAACATGACTTTGGCAAACGATCTTCTTCCTTCGTTCTTTTCTACGTCTTCCAAAGTGATACATTTTACGGAACGGTACTGTTCTTTGAATTGGACTTGGTCTTCGGGAATCGAACATCAATAGGGATAGCCACTGGCTTCTTGTTTCAGTTTTAGAAATTCGTTGACGTAGCTTGAGAAAATGCCTGGATTCGAAGCGTCGTTCTTTTGGTATTGTTCGGTGATAGAAAAGTGCCAAATTTCGGAAACGTTTAACAAGCGGTATCCCCGATCCAGAGATTGAAACAATTCGACGCTGACCCACGTTCCTGTCAAAGCGCGCTCTTCCTCCGTGTGGTGGCAAGGGTGATCTTGATTACATGTTTCAGCACACGTACGGCCTAAAGGAAAAATCAGTTTTCCTTGGCAATAATGGGGTAATACAGGATTGTACAAGTGGGTCGGGTGTAAAACTTTGCATTTGATCAATCCTTCGTATTGACGAATGTGTTCCACGTCAATGTGTTCTGTCATGATTTCAGGGAGTCCGGTAGGGAATCGCTTGTATTTGCACACCAGAGGATACAACGAACACACGTCGATGTATTTGATTTCTTCTCCTCGAGATTCGTCTACGTCGTACAGCAAGCGTGTGACATTGGTTCGTCCTCCAAACAAACAGTGGCGTGGGTCCAAAGGTTCGATGTCTACCACGTCGTAACTTTCGGCAATGCGTCTAAAATCTGGATCGGTTTTAAAACATCGATCGTACTCGTGCTCCCACATTACTACCACTTGGTATCCTTGACTTTCTAACTTCAGATGTCTTTGGTATGTGTGTTCGTACAACTCTTCCATGGTGATCCGTGAAATAAACATCCCTGAAATTCGTACACCTTCTGAGGGTTTTATAAATCCCAACCTTCCACAGAAAGACAACCAATTTTCTTTAATCCCCCGTTTCTCGCATGTTGTATCCATTTGTCTTCCTTTTCACACAAGTAATGGAGCCAACGCAATGCTTTGGGAGAGTATTGACGGCTGACCGAGAGATAAGTGTTTAGTCGATAAGATGCCTAGTTGGTTCTAGCTCATGATCTTTTTTCGGTACACTAATCCACACGCTTTGGCCAGGGTACACGCTTCCTTCAAAGGATCGACTTCTCCGTGATTTAGAAATAATTGACGAAATTTTCCACAGCAACGGCGTAAAATGTCCACATCGGATCGAAAATACTTCAGCATTTCTTCTTGAAAATCAAACGGGTCTGAAGCGTGTGCGTGGTACCAAGCGTAGAAGGCTTCTCGGCGTTCGGTGTGCATCCCATCGGGATCATAATAGTGAAGATCAGGCAAATGCGGGAGCACTACGTGTTGATAACCTTCGGTATTGAAAAAGTGGGGAAAATACCCTTTGGCCATTTCTGTCATTCCAAATGTTTTAGGCATTCGATTCAAAGGCATGGTCAAATAACTCATGGAATCTTTGAATTGTACTTGTTCCACTTTCATGTAGATGAGTTTAGCTCCGTTCATGGTGACCGTGAAACATTTGATGCCTTGTTCTGAATAATATTTCAGAAGCAATTGTCCATCGTATCCCGAGAAATTGTCAGCCATGTGTCACGGAATTGTATAAATCCCTTTTATTAAATACATGTACTCGGGTTTCGTTTTTCAGTATAACAACGATACCCGAGAGTGAGTTATGTATATTGTACAATATTTCGAAACAGTGAGTTCGGTTCACCACATGCCGCACGTGCGAAGTGCTTTCGATGGGAAAAACCGAATGCATCAAGCGTACGGACGATGTAGAACTGCATCGTCTGTGTATAAATGCCTCACCGTAAGACTAAATCTTTACATTACGGAACGTCTTTTCAGTGAGCAGTCTACTTAAGGATTTGCAGGTCTTCAGCTGTAGAGGTACGTAAATTATTTATTAATTTATGGTGTATATTTTCTATGTAGCTTCGGCTTGCGTAGTACAATGCAAATATTTTCTATTCTTGTTTGTATATTTTCTATTCTTGTTTGTTCTTAATAAGAGCTTTATATTAGCAATATAAAGTGGCATTTTTGGGAAACGTTTAGTACCATAAGATTCTTATCGGACACGTGTAGGTTCACTGCTGAACTTGTTTATTGCTTTGTAATGTTGTATCGATAATGTAATTTGTATAACTTACCGTATATAACGTCATTACGTGTTATCGTATATGCCCGTGTCAATCATACTACACGGTGTTAGATTTATTTTCAGCTGTAGAGATCAGAGTCGACGGGGTCCCAGCTATAGAGGGGACAATAGAAGTTGACTATAGCAGCTGTAAAGCTAACCATAGCAGCCGTGGAGCCGAATAAACAGTGTGTTGATTGAATACCAGGTGATCGGGCGTTGTTGACCCATTGGTGGGCGTGGATCGCTTGATTGACCAGTGCAACTAGCAGCCAAGGATGCTAGTGACGGAGTGTTTTTGAGTCACTCCATATATGTAATCTTTTAGCCGTGGGCTAATTTTGGGTTTTTGTGATACCCAGTGGTTTGGGAGTGTAAGATATTTTGCATGATATCTATCCCATTTGTTTACACCACATTTTATTATTTGAATAAAGTGCCTCGTGTTTCATTATTTGAGGGTATACATTTTTGCTATATGAGTAAAAATACATCATTTTTGCTATCTGAGTAAAACACATCATTCCTTTCATCGTATGAGATGAATCATTAGACTTTTTCATTGCAATGTGTATTTATTTATTTGTATTTATATTTGGGTTACCGTATTAGGTTCGTGCGGATTATGTTAATTTGTCCAATATTTGGACCCTATACACGCACGTATTAATCATAACCTTTCGTCCCATTCAAGTCATTCATCAATAAACATTGCATTTTTATCACCATCAACAGTGTTCTGTTATAAATCCGAAATCCAACCCGGTTATCTTGTTACACCATGACAGTAGCATATCGATGACAGGCCCCGTAACGTTGAATGTCCTCTTCGCTCCAAGTGTCGTCGATAGGATCTAAGATCCATTGAGCAGAATCGGCAAGAGTGTTGGGGCCACGAAAATATTTTTCACGTCCTCCTGAAATCCTACTACAATTGGTACAGTGAAAATAGATAGGTTCTTGTGTGCATTTCCCACAAGCCCGATGAGCGACGCAGAAATTAGGGATGTGTTCCCGTCTCTTGCATACATTCAAAGTCAAAAAGATACAATCCACGTCTGTCTTCTTCTTCTTCTTGTACTGATCACCCTTTGATTCTTTCTGCAGTGTATTGTCATATTTTTGAATGTGACATTGATGTTCAAAGTCCTCGATTTGGTCAAAAATACGACATCTTTTCTTTCCGAGACAAACGTGTGCCTAGGGGTTGTTGGTTGGAACCAGCTGTCCACACTTGGAGCACAATCTCAATAAGTCACAAGCACTTTTTGCTGGTGACCTTGTGTCATGCTATGTTGTTCCTGTCAAGAGGGGTTGACAGAGGTTCTCTGGCAAGAAGAGCAATGAATGTGTTCTTCATGGTTTGGAAGCTAAACAACCCCGACATCTCTTTCCACAATGAATGTGTTTGTCCCGACTTTTAAATCCTTGATCACATTTCTCGTGTAGTAAGAGTATCCAAGAAATCCTGTGATACTAGTGATGGCATCGAATTGTTCTTGATGATGATACACGTGGATGTATTTTCCATCGGGGAAATCGGGTCCTCGAAACACCAGAGCTCCGCGAACCACTTGAGGGTATACATTCAAGGTATACCGAGGAGCCAAGACGTCTTGACGTTGTTGCATTTCCGCAATGCCACACACGGTCTCTTTCGATATGCCTGCTTGGTGTAACAGGAGTTCTGCTTCTTTTCGTTGTTGGACTCGGCCCGATTTACGAATTCTCTCCCATGCTCTTTTCCATTCTGCGGTCTCGTTCTTGTCGGCATGTGTTCGCCCCACGACGATGGCACGGGCTAAGCACATCTGGTCTTGGGAGTTGTCAATTTGGACGATACTGTGTTTGGTAGTGCGAATGTCGTCCACCAATAACACTTTGCGTGGCCCGCTACCACGAGGAGGTGAAACGTGGGTCATGTGAAGTGTGGCTTTTCCATCGGTGATGGAAAATTCCTCATTGGATTGTTGAACGTGTTAAATTTTGTCCATGACTTTAGACGGTGTTAATTCTGCCGGCGTACTAAACTCGATCCAGACAGGAAACTTCAAACTATCGTGATGGATGGAAAATCTCAACCGATCGTCCTCTTTCGCTTGGCATTGTCGTTTCACTGTCTCTAACAAAGAATCCCACAAATCGGCAATGAAACCTGCGGCTTTCTCGGAGGGTTCTTCAGACTTGAACTCTTTAAAGTTGACGGTGTAAGTGGAAGCCGTGGTACACAATTTTCTGGATGTCACTTTTTGTGTCTCTCGAATGTGATAGTAATTTTCCGGAGCAACTGCACGACTTTCTTTTTGAGGGATTCTAGACTCTCTTGGTCTTGAGGAGACTGACGGTGTGATTTCAGGCTCACTCATATCCTCTTCAAAATCGCTGGCATGGACTTGGGCTAACACTTCAGCTAGCGGTGTATGCGGCGGCACGGCAAGTCGTCGCCGTGGCCTCTTAGTTTCTTCTGGTTTCTCAATGAAATTGCGTGATCGTTTCATCTTGGTGTCCAACTTTGATCTGATTGAGTTTTACACAGGCTCTCTGCCTATATATAGAGAGAGCCTCTTACCCTCAGAGTAACTATTCGTTATTCAACTTTCAAATAGTGAAGATGTAAGAGCAGTCAGAAAGCTTACCCTTCTGGTCAGAGATTTAGCACAACAGACGGCCGTTGCTATCAGAAATTTAGAGAGTCCCTGGAAAGTATACCATTGTTTCCAAAAAGACTAAGAACTACTCCTCGTCTCGAGATAAAAGTCAAGATACTTGCTATATCTGCCAAGAAAAAGGACACTGGGCTCCAGAATATCCACAACGTCAAAGCCAAGGAAAAGAAAAGAGAGACAAAGGTAAAGATACCGGTTATCATTGTCAAGAAAAAGGACATTGGTCTTTTGAGTGTCCTAAGAAAAAAGAGAACCAGGAGAAGAGGGAGGAGGCAGAGGGCTCTTCAGAAAGAGAAGAAGAACCCATCCCCGTCGTCAAGAAATGTAAGAAGTCAAGACGACTGGAAGACAGTAAAGAAGAAGAACCCATGATGCCTGTGAAGAAATTCAAAAAGAGAGACAGACAGTAAAAGAAAAAAATGGACTTGAGTGATGTGTTATGAAATGTTCATTGCGATTTTTAAAAGAGAATATACCAAAAAGGAAAAAAGTAAGTGTCTCCTGGTCTTGATTTTGTTTTATATTATGGACCCACACACGCACTCATACACAATCAAATGATGTGATTTAAGTTTTACTTGATTTGGCAATTTGATTTCTTTTCTAAGAAATGTGGGTGGCCATGAAAAGGACCGTTGGGGTGTTTGTTTTTAACAAACTTATGGACTGGACATGATGAGCTTTAACTGTCTCAATCCCTTTCCACGGCCAAGTCCTACTCCTGCTACAGCTGCTTTGGCAGTGGTAGTAGTAGTAGTAGTCAATGGTGGTAGCATCTCAGTAGTGGTGAGAGTGTATGATGTGATAGGCTTAGAATGCATAGTCCGTGATGGTATCTTTCTCTTGGGTTGAGTTAAAGAAGTCTGACACATGTTTCTCAGATTCTTTAACTCTGCTAAAATATCTTGTGTCAGACTCACCGTTGGATTGTCACCACTCCCTTCCTTCTGTCCTTCATACTTCAAAGATTTCTGCTTATCTTCTTCTTCTCGCTTTCTTCTTTCCTCTTCTTGCTGAAGAAATGGTTCTTCTGCTTCTTTCTGAGGCTGCAAACATTTTTCCAATTCTTCCTTCTGTCTCTTTTTAAAATATTCTATCAAAAGTAAGGATGGAGAAGAAGAAGAAGCTTGTACTACGGCAGTTGTTTCAGGCAAAAATTCTTGCGATGACAGAAAACAAAAAAATCCAAATTAAAATCGTCTGAATGAATGTTGACCACTACCGTCGTGGTACTATCACTCCGAAGATAAGCGGTTTTCGTAGCAGGCTCACCCCAATACATCGTCTTGGTTGTATCAGCCATACTCAAACTGCCTCAAAAGGTTCAACCATACAAACGCTGTGACGCCTATATACTGAAGGTGACGTCACACACCCGCTCTCTTCTGATTGGAAGAGAAATCCTACATTTTTGTAACTCGTGTTTGGATTGGTGGACCATTTTGATCCGTTTCGATCTGCTCTTTGGCTATATATACCAGCATTTTTGATACATAGTTTCACCTGTTCTCATGACAAGATGTATACTTCAGTAGTATCTTCAAGTATCGTATCAGGCATGCTCTTCAACCCGGACTATCCCATGTATGTCAAAGCATCATGGGCTATTACTAAGATTACAGCTACAGCTATTTGGAAGAGACGAATCTATGTGGAGAGACAAGGGTGTCTGAAGCGGGTGCTAATCTACGGACCTGAAGTGCGTATAAGTTTGATGAGAAGAAGACCAGTGAAGAGGTGTGATATATTGTAACTACCTTTGGTTAACAAAACTCCAGCGGTCCTTTTCAGGGCCACCCACATCTCTTAGAAAAGAAAATCAAAAATTGCCTAGGTGTTTTGTGTTTGATTGTTTGTGTGTTGGGTGTATGTGTATATTCTGTGTTCATAAACACTTCTACCCTATAAACACTTCTGACCCATAAAGTGCTCCATCTGCCCCCAAGTATCCTCTCCATGTTAATTTCACATACATGCCCCACAGAGCCCTCTCCATGTTAATTTCCCATATATGCCCCGTAGAGCCCCATACTGCCCTATTTACCCACATATAACTACTAACGAACTCTATGAGTTCGATGATCCGTACGGCGCGGACATGAGGGAGACATACAAAATCCAGATTGGTTATAGACTCCATACCCAGGTGGACAAAACACTGGGATGGGTGAAGATCAAACTTTTCCCAGTTCAAGAGAAAACCGAGATGATTCAAAAGGATAGGAGATCGTTTCTGCCCTTGAGATGAATACATCTTACCAAACGTTTTTGGAGGATATCATCCAGATACGCCGCCGTTGCTGTAGAGGAAGTCATCCGGAACAGTGTGACAGCGCAATCCATAGTTTCGGTAAAGACCAAGAGACTGATGTTTAGA
This sequence comes from Margaritifera margaritifera, assembly GCA_029931535.1. NCBI lineage: Eukaryota > Metazoa > Mollusca > Bivalvia > Unionida > Margaritiferidae > Margaritifera > Margaritifera margaritifera. The sequence goes on from JAQPZY010001292.1 coordinate 935,485, forward strand.
CTGAACGGAAGAACTTGAAATTGGTAAACTTTGTAGTGATAAGCAAACAGAAGAAAATTTTGCAAGACTGGGTGAATAGGAACAGGATAATATGCATCGGTCAGATCGATACTGATGGCATACTGGTCCTTTCTGATAGAGAATCGCACAGATCGCACCATCTCCATCTTGAACCTCGGCGGCAGAATTAATTGGTTGAGGCGAATCAAGTCTAGGATCGGCCTCAACTTGCCCTGGCCTTTTTGATAAGGAACAGCCGTGAATAGAACCGTGGAAACTGTAGTTTTCGCACAATCTTCACTGCTCGTTTGTCGAAAGCGACCGTATCTACTGCTGAAGAATATTGTCTTTCCCCCGATCTGACGAGACATCCGAGAGAAGGGGAGAGTAAGAAAGAGGAGGGGGTTGGATAAAGAAATCCGAAGCCCCTCTGAAATCACTTGGATCACCCATTCGTTTTGTGGAAATGGGCTGACCCAACGTGGTTGGAACTACAGGAGTCTGGCACTCACAGTAGACTGCCTGAGGATGGTGGGGGTGTAAGTTAGCGGCGGAAGAAGGCTGGCATATCTAATTGTGCTGCAACATATCCGTATTTGGCTCCTCCAAATATGCCGAGCTGATAGTGGTAGAAGACTGTGTCCGTCTCGCTTTAAGTGTTGGGATCACGGGGGGAGGTAACCCAGTAACGTCCCCTACAAGGTTCGCAAATGATTATGTATTTGCATGGATTCTGAAAACATCAGCGCTGGCCTTGAGTGATTTTCTCCTCTTCTCTTTGCCTTTGGTCGATTTTCGAAGCACATTCGCCCAGATGTTCTCTGACCATAATGCACACATGCTGCAAAGAGAAGATGTACACTTCGTACATGCAAGGCATGACTCATGCGTGTCTTCCCTGGCTATAAACTTCTTGCATTTTGTCACTTAGTAGTCATGTTTCATTGAAACGATAAATAATAGATACAACATAGATAAATTAACACCTCAGCGTGCTAATACTTTGCTACAAAAACACCCATTATTAACAGAGTGAGCGAAAACTTGACTCACAACATATATAAGCGATATGCGATGTTGTACCAGGCGGTCAAAAAAAGAAGACTAAGTTAGAGAAAGTGACAAAATTCACAAAATATTTCGCAAATTCAAAACAATATATATATATATATATATATACCACCTGTTTAGGGATGAATATTACACAAAATAAATCCAAAATCGTCTATGGATGGTTAGAATTCATAACAAAATTTGGCTTGGATTGACTGGTGCTATATCGTACAATGTTGCTGTACTGAATTGAAGCATAAAAATAGCGACACCTAGTGGCAGCAATAGGAGGCAATGGACAAGAGTTATTGTCCTTTGTCTATATGATATAGACATAAAAGACGAATTTTTGTTGTTTAGTCAGGCTGGATTTGGGAGATAGCAGGCTTATATCCTAATATTAATATGGTCGGGGAACGTATTCGAAGGAGAAATTGAATTTCCTATCTTAACCCTTTACCGTGCATCAGTCTGGATGTTGAACTGCCCGATTTGCACAGGATTTATCCATTCATTCAACAATTTGGCATTACTTTTGAGTTTACTTCTTGTGCAATAAAAAACTTTTTTATAGTGGGAAATGTGTTGTTGACACTGAATGGATATTGAGTATACTTTATTTCAGCATACAGGAGATGAAACGGTTGGTTGCCATGGCAACCAAATCCAGCCGAGAATGTGTACAAATCATGACAAAATTACATATTTTTCACTATTCATTTATATTAAGCTTACTATTTTCTTGCCAAATCAGTCATGCTTTGAATGTTTTCAATTTTGGATTGAGAAAAGTGAGAATTTCTAATTATTTAGCTTGGATTGTCCAAGTTTGACCAAATATAGGCACAACAGGTGCTTTGTTTTGCACAGGATTTATCCATTCATTCAATAATTTGGCATCACTTTTGAGTTTACTTCTTGTGTAATAATAATTTTCTTTATAGTGGGAAATTTGTTGTGGACATTGGATGGATATTAGGTATACTTTATTTCAGCATACTGGTGATGCAATGTTTGGTTGCCATGGCAACAAAATCCAGCCGAGGGTGTGTACAAATCATGAAAAAAATTACACATTTTTCAGTATTCATTTGTATTAAGCTTACTATTTTCTTGCCAAATCAGTCATTCTTTCAATTTATGATTTAGAAAAGCGAGATTTTCTGTTGTTTTGGCTTGGATTGTCTAAGTTCCACCAAATATAGGCACAACAGTGAAGTGTTAAGATTGAACACTTGGAGTCAATACAGTTTTGGATGTATATTCTGTGCTTATGTTTTGTTATATACTCACATGGTCTTAAACATTTCAAATATAAAAAAGTATTTTGGTCTAACATTGAATTTGTTGAAATGTATACCAAATAACTCTGCTACTATGGTAACAATAAAAAAATGCAGCGATAATATTAAGATATTAAAGCTGATTTTATACCATATCTCCAATATATGAATGCCTGCATTCAAGTTCAAAAGAAGTTGAAAGAAAACTGAAGAATGACAAACAATTAATAAAAGGCATGAAGGTAAAAGTAGTATAATCAATCTTATGCATATTTATTCATATATATACATATGCATGTACTTGAGGTTCTTTCCAGGATTGCGCAGACAACAGCTGCTCTGGCTAGGCTGAAGCATATTTGGAAAGACAGCAACATCACTCTTGGGTCCAAGATCAAGCTTATGTGCTCCCTCGTCATGTCCATATTCCTATATGCATATGAGACATGGACCCTCACAGCAGAATTAGAGAGAAAAATCCATGCTTTAGAGATGAGATGTTATCGAAGGATCCTGAAAATCTCATACTTAGACCACGTCTCCAATGCGGAGGTGCGCACTAAAATCCAAGGTGCAATTGGACCTTATGAAGATCTGTTCACCACTGTAAAGAAACGCAAACAAAGATAGTATGGTCACATCTCACGCTCAACTGGCCTGCCAAAGACAATCCTACAGGGCACAGTGAGTGGAAAGAGACAACGAGGCAGACAGAAGAGATGACAATATCAAAGAATGGACAGGCATGGACTTTGCAAAGTCCCAAAGAGCAGTGGAGAACAGGGCGAAATGGAGAGAGATTGTCGCAAAGTCATCAGTGGCGACCCTATAACCAGCAAGGTTACGGGAGAAATGAAGAAATGAAAAATATACTTAGGTACTGCATTATTTTGATCCAGACACAAGGAATATACCACGATGACAACCCATGATGAAACAAGCTCTTATATCCTAAGATATAGTTATCTGTAGTTTGTTTGGAAGCACAAGGTTTTAATATTTGAGTGTCGGAGAACATAATCAGAAAATAATTAATCATGTACTCTTTTGACTTTGGGATTTAGAAAAACAAAACAAAAAACAAACAGTTGTCAAAAGAAAGAAAGAACTTGACTTGCACCAGTTGCTGAAATAAATATTCCATTTCAAGATCGGATAGAAGATTCAATATATAAATATCTCTCTCTCTCTCTCTCTCTCTCTCTCTCTCTCTCTCTCTCTCTCTCTCTCTCTCTATATATATATATATATATATATATATATATATATATATATATATATATAGTGGGCAATGGAAAGAATCTCCTTAAAGCTGGCTTATTTAAAACCAAACACTCGAGTCATATAAAAATAAAATAATACAAAAATCAAATTTCGGAGGGGTATGCAAGAGGGGCATCTTTTACAAAAGTAGCACATTTTTGGGCAAAGGTGTAATATTTTTAGCATAACAAAAAGGGCATACTGGTATAGGTATTTCTCTACCCAAAAACACACTTTTGGTCACAATATTTAGGATGTTTTTTAAAAGATAAAGAACAAAGAAACTTCCACTCATAGAAGTATTCTATATTAAATAAAACATAAAAATATATGAAATTATTTGAAGATAGCACAGTTTTATGTAGGTTTTTTAGTGATCTGGACAATGTGGGATGGATGCTAGAAAGGACAGATGGGAGGGCATTACAGGAAAATATGGTAGGACCATCCCTTTCTTTATATCTTGTTTGAGTACTGAGTGCCAAAGATGTCAGATCTTGAAGGATTATTAAAAAATATGAACTGCTGTATACACATTTATTTTTAAAAATGTCTTCATAAACCATGCAATATTCCCAAAGATCAATGTCTGAATCACGCTACTCTGAAGTAATGATCTTTCATTTCACCGTGTCATTTTGTGGATTAGGAAGAAAACTAAGACATGTAGTTAGCATATGATTAATCAAGCATATTAGATTATTAGATGTTTTGCTTATTGGGAATCATTAAACATTTTATTGTGAGAAAATAATAAAGATGATGAATATCATCATTACTTACACATGGAATAAACATCAATAAATAATTTTCAATCAAAATTAACATTAAGAGGAAGAATATCTTAATTGGAGACAGTCAATGGTAGTGGGAATGTGTGTCTCTAAAATCATGACAGCCAAAATGTGTGTAGAATAAAAATGTTTAATATAATAGCCATCTGAAATGCATTCAGTTTATACCTGTAGCACTTTTTTTTAAAAAACTTGTCACATTATTGAAAAGAAAAGCACATAATTGGATGTTTTTAAACAAGTAATTAATTAAAAGTAAAATATTGTACAAAATAGTTATATTTCACAGTCGACAGGCTTGCATAGGTATATAATTATTGGTAATTCTGTGTAGTAAAGCTTGAATGAATAGGACATAATAATGATACATGTATCTTGAAATAATCACCAACAATAATTTTATAAAATGAAGCCAAATAATGAGTGGATAAATTATTTTATTTGACTGAAACTATTTCAATGGTTACCTTGTTAGTATGTGCCCTGTACCATCTGTGACAGATGTAAAATCATTACTTTAATTTTTTCCCCTTTCACTAAAATTTAGATTCACTGACCAAATTATGTTTTGCCTGCTGCTGAAATGATATCTCTTGATTGCACATATAAGTCTATTGTCTTTTTCAATTCTCAAGCTTTCCTATTTGGATTGTTTAAAATTACTGTATTATATATTTTATTATATGTTATGTACTGTAACTCTAAAACCGGACAGTTTCTGTTAAGCGAAATCATGAAACTGAAACTTAAATGATAACGTGTCGTATATACCTCACTATAGTTTTATACCCATGTACTATGATAATTATTGTTGTTGAGTAAGTTATTCAGAAACCAATATGAAATTAATTTATCCCTTATTTGTATCCCTTATTAAGGAAAAAGCATGATGCTAGCTTAGTTTTGTACCTCTGTGAATTTTTCTATGCCGAAAAAGGTTGTTGAAGTTTCAAAATCGTAAAACCCACCATATTACTCTCTCATTGTCAATGCCGAAGCAACTTGAAATTTGCTCTTGGGAGCAGTAATGAAATTGCTACTGATTAAAAACAGGGTGGTGGTGTTGGGGTGGCATTCGATAATGAAATCTGTATTGATGCGCAGTATTTAGCATATTTGACGATTTTAATGGTTTTCTACATGTAAAGTGTTCGATTCACTCATTGGGGTAATCGCTATCGTGCATCAACTTTCTTGTGAAATTCAACAAATTATGAGCTATAATGATTTAAAAATGATATGTGACATTAATTAATGATTTAAAAGTATTGACACACATTGCTCTAATGGCAAATCCTAAATTTTACCACGATAAACATGCACTATCGATTAGTGGAGTAGAGCAGAATTTGCCGTGCCATGTGACTAATGATTTTTCCTGGTTTCTAAAAATATACGAATATTCGAGGACTTTATTTATTTCTTTTTCGTGCTGATTATTATTACAATTAGCGAGTAAATGTCTTTTAAATATGGAAAATCCATATTTTTGAGAAATTGGTGATTCTTGGTCATATCTTTTGCTGAAATGATGGATATGATCTTAAGAAGTGAACACATAGCAGTAACTAATTTTTAGTGTATAGCCTTGTTCCAAAGTTTGAAGTAGGCTCTAATATTCCTCTTTTTTGGTGAAACCTTGATGATAATAAACTGGACTAGTTTAAAGAATGGCATATTCCCAAAATCTTTCAATTGTAATATTCAAAATTTCAGATGACTTCACGTCACAACTGAGAGATGTAGAGCACGTTTACAAATGGCGGATACACTGTTACATACAACGAATCCATGTAAATTGAACTGCGCAGTTGCTTTAATCCTGCAAATAAACTAATGATTTGCTTCATATTTTTTTTCTAAATTCATTCTCTCAGTCATATAAGTGATAGTTATGGGTACAAAGACTTAATTTTGGTAGTTCTGGGTATCTTAATCGGATTTGTCATGAAAGGCGTCAAAAGGCATCATAATGCAGTAAAGGGGTTGGCGTCAAAAGGCGTCATTATGCAGTAAAGGGTTAAGGGGTAAGTCGTTAATAAATAAAATGAATAACAGAGGTCCGAGGATATAGCCCTGTGGTACTCCACAATTAATATTTTTACTTTCAGAAAGGTAACCATTAGAGATACTTTTTGCAGTTAAGTAAGAAGTAAACCAGTTTAAGGGGTTTTCATGCACTGATAGATTTAAAGTTTTTCAAGCAAAATTGCATGGTCTACACAATCAAAAGCTTTACAAAAACCAACCATAATAGTGTCCAACCATTTTTCTTTAATCTAATGCTTGTAACCATTTATCAATCATAGATATGAGTGCAGTTTCGCATGAGTATTCTGATGCAGATGTACAAGCCCCAGTATGGCCAGTTCATATTTTAAAGCATTCCTCTCTTGATGAACAGTGCCATAGCAACCAGATGGTAACAACATTAGATGCCAGATGTCAGGTTCTCATTCTATGAAATAGCATAGAAATTTACTGGAATTTGTCAGTTTAATGTTTTTATGGTTTTAGTAATTGCAGCAATATTTGAAGATTGCCAGAATTTGTATAAAAAGATGCTACTGCTCTCTAATCATTTTCATTAAAATTGATAGGGCCTTTCCAGAAAAGACATTGAAAATACTTAAATTAATATAGAATGGCTTCCAGAATAAAAAAGGAATTGCTTGCTTGTCCTTTTTAAATGAATTTAAAAGTTGTGTACACACAATATCAGGTTTAATAAGAAGAATCACAAGAAATGTAAAGTGAATACATGTTGTACTAGTAAATGTACTAGTAATAATACTACATTGTTAATCCCGAAACCCATGTAGTAACAATACCCTATTTCCAGGCACTGATTTTATGATCTGCAAACCTGGTGTAGTAATAATACTACATTGTTATCCCGAAACCCATGTGGTAGCAATTCCCTATTTCCAGACAATGATTATGTGATCTCCAAAACCTGGTGTAGTAACAATACTACATTGCTATCCTCAAACCTATGTAGTAACAATACCCTATTTCCAGGCACTGATTTTATGATCTGCAAAACCTGTTTCAGTAATAATACTACATTGCTCCCCAAACCGATGTGGTAACATTACCCTGTTTCCAGGTGACAGTGTAAAACCGATTTTGATATCTCCAAAACCTGATGTAGTAATACTACTACATTGCTATCCCCAAACCCATGTAGCAACATTACCCTTCCAGGCACAGATTTTGTGATCTCCAAAACCTAATGTAGTAACAATACTACATTGCTATCCCCAAACTCATGTAGTAACATTACCCTATTTCCAGGCAATGATTTTGAGATCTGTAAAACCTGATGTAGTAATAATACTACACTGCTATCCCCAAACCCATGTAGTGACATTATCCTATTTCCAGACAACAGTGTAACACTGATTTTTTAAATCTTCAAACCCTGATGTAGTAACAATACTATATTACTAATCATCAAACCAAGTAGTAATATTACCCTATTTCCATGTGACAGTGTAACACTTATTTTGCGATCTCCAAAACCTAATGTAGTAACAATACTACATTGGTAATCATCAAACCCATGTAGTAAGATTGTCCTATTTCCAAGGTAACAATGTAACACTGATTTTGTAATCTCCAAACCTTATGTAGTAATAATACTACATGACCTCAAATTCATGTGAACCCACAATACTTTGAAGAGTCACTTTCCAGAAAAATTCCAGTATATTAAATCAAATTTAACCATATTATTTAAGGCGTTTCATAATAATATTGGCTCTTTGCACTCATGTTTTGGTACTGATGCCAGTAATAAACAACAAATTTTCAGATGCAGTTCTAGCATTTGTACCAATTTATGGGAACAATCCCAACTTTGAACAGGAAAAGATTATGGAATCAATTCCGAGTATACTTTTTGGGATTAGTCACAAGTTTTCCTGAAAGGAGTTGTTGTGAATCTATAATAAATTTGCCGGCTAAGACATTTGGCATTTTGGATCCCAAGTTAACTTATAAAGAGGTATTTGGGATCGATCTCAAGCTTACCTGAAAGTGATTTTTGGGACTGATCCCATATTTGCCTGGTAAAAAATTGCTGGGATAGATCCCAAATTTGATAAGACATTTTTAGGATCGATTCCAAACTTGCTTATAAAGAGGTATTTGGGATCGATCCCAAGCTTGCCTGAAAGTGATTTGTGGAACTGATCCTATGTTTTCCAGGTAAAGATCAAGATCATCCCAAGATTTCCTAGCAAGCCTGGTACAATATTTTTGGGATCAATGCCAAGTTTGCCTGGTAGATAGTTTTGGGGATCAATTCCAAGTTTTCCAGGTAAAGGATTTTTGGGATTGATCCCAACTTTGACTGGAAAGAGATATTTACAGATGAATCCAAAGCCTGCCTTCTGAGATATTTTGGGATCAATCCCAGGTTTGCCTGACAAGACATTTCATGATTGATCCCAACTTGGCATGGTAAAAGTATTTTCAGATGATTCCAAATCTGTTCAGTAAGAAACATTTGAGATCAATCTCAAGTTTGCCAGGCAAGAGATTGTTGTGATCTATCCAATGTCTCTTTAATAAGGCTTATTTGTTTCAGGGGTGGGGATGAGGAAAGGGACTGGGGGTATCAATCCCAAGTGTACTTAATGAAAAAAGTGTGTGGTTAGGTCAGTCCTACAAAATGAAACTGAGTTCAGTTAAACAGTGTCTCGCCTGTGGACAGAATTATAATAACATGGTTTTCTGCTTATGCAGGTGTGAAAGAAACCCTAGAATACTAGAGTACAAAAGTAGTTGAGGGGGGGGGGTACTGAGGGTCGTGGGGGGGGCACTACAGGGTCCTGCGAGAATTTAACATTGGGGTGCACTACAGGGTCTTACGAGAAATTAACATGGCGGGGGCACTACAGGGTCCTACGAGAATTTAACATTGGGGGCACTACGGGGTCGTACTGGAATTTTAACAGGAAAGGCAATGATGGGAATAATTAATCTTTTCTTGTAAAATGGGTGGTCCTAAAAAGGACCGTTGGATTTTTGTTTGAGTGTATTTTAGAGGTGGGGGCACCTCCCAGGCTTTGCCCGACAAGTGGGACAGCTCCCCCTCCAGGTATTGAAGCTCATGCAGCGCTTGGAGCTGTTATTTAGGATAAAGGGAGGTTGGTCCGCTTCCGGATCCCAATTCTCCTTTTCTTCTTCTTCCATCATCCTGTGTGGCTGGATGGGGATATTCTTCTCCTCCTTCTCCTTCTCTTTCTTCTCCAAGTCTTGGAGGAGGTGCCATGCCACCTCTAAATGAACTTTAACTTGACGAATGGCTTCGATGTTGTTCATTCTCTTGAATAAACGGGATAGCTCGACTAGGGAAGACGTTGTTTTAATATACTAGAAGCGCGGACGTGAAGGAAAACATCCCTTACACCTTAAAAAATCAAAAAAATAAAAAAACATCAACCCTACTACCCACCTAGCGTCTGACGTCATTTTAGGCTTCGCGGATTTTGTTTGTACTCTCTCACCCCTGACTCTAAAAAAGCGCGGACCTAAAAGAAACTACTTTTTGATAAAAAATTTTTTATATATACAACACACACCATACAATCCATTTTTTTCCTTTTTTTATCAAACACACACCACACACCACAAAACATACAAGGGAAAAGGTTTTTTGGGTTGGGTGGACTATCACAAAACAAACAAACAAACAAACAAACATATAAAACAAAAAAAATATATATATATATATGGCAATATGAGAGTAGTAATCTTTTTCTAGAGATTGGGGTGGCCCTTAAAAGGACCGTTGGGTTTTTTTGTTTTGGGGTTTAGCATTTACATCTTTGGCTAGGTCTTCTTTTTCTTCTACTTCTTCTAACTTCTGGTCCGTAGAGAAGTACTCTCTTCAAACATCCTTGACGTTCGATGTAGATACGTTGTTTCCATTTGGTTGATTCTGTGATTTTTGTGATAGCCCATGAAGCCTTCACATACATTGGGAATGCTGGGTTAAACAGCATTCCCGAGACAATGTTCGATGCTTCCACGCTAACCCACATGATTTAGTCTTTTTGAGTGGTTCTGGAGAAAACCGGTGAAGCTTTATGAAACAAGCGGTGGTATATATACCTTACGATCGGATTGAAATGCATCGAAATGAACTACCAATCAAATCACGCGTTACAAGTGGGTCGGGTTTTCTTCCAATGGGAAGAGAGTAGGGGTATGACGTCATTTTGGGTATAAAGGTATCGTAGCGTTCGTTAGGTTTATTACTTTTTCGACAGCCTTCATGGAGACGACCGGAAAGACAAGTTTGTATTGGAGTGAGCCTTCAATGCTTAATGCGGCTTTGCTGAACTTCAAAATTTTGAGACTACTACTGCTGCTACTGTTGTTGCTACACCAGTGATGGACGAATTTAAAAAGAAGCAACAGGAAGAGATAGAAAATTTTTTGAAGAAACAACGAGAGAAGGAAGAAATGTTTCTTCTTCCGCAGCAGAAAGAAGAAGAAGAAGAAGAGAGAAGAAAAAGTGAGGAAGAAATCAGACAGCAGTTAGAAGTGGAGGAGACGAAGGAATCAGTAAAGGAAGGCATCAGTCCGGAAGAAAAAACGGTGAGTCTGTTAGAAGAGATATTATCTGAGTTAAAATGGATGACCAATGTCTATAAGTATTCTTTAACTCAGCCAAAACGAAAAAGGCCATCACGGGCTAAACATTCTTCCAAGCCTACCAGTTCTAGTGAGATGCCACCACCACCACCACCAGTGACTACCCCCATTAGTAAAACACCAGCAGCAGGATTTGGATTAGGTCGTGGTAAAGGACCACGACAATTGAAGTTGATTATGTAAAACTTCAAAAAGTTTGTTTTAACCCAACAAAACAAACACCCCAAAGGTCCTTTTAAGGGCCCCCAGATTTCTAGAAAAGAAATCAAATTGCCAAAATCAAGTTAAAACTTAAAAAATCCCATTGTCTTGTATATCAGTGTGAGTGCGTGCGTGCGTGCAACCATACTCTAAAACAAAATAACATAAAATCACTTACTTTTTTCCAGTCTGTTGTATTCTCTCCATTTTTATTACAAAATAATTCACCAATGAACATATAACACCAAAAAAAAAAAAAAAAAAGTTTTTTTTTTTTCACTGTCTGTCTCTCTTGTTCTTCTTGAATTTCTTCTTTATAGGGATCCTGACCGTCACAGGAATCATGTCTTCAATTTCTTCTTCTTCATTCTCACTGTCTTCCATTCTTCTCACTCTCTTCTTACTTTTCTTGATGATATGTTCTATTTCTTCTGCTAGGTTTGTTGTTGAATCGGCTTCCTCTCTCTCCTCTGGTAGATTTTCTTGTTCTTGTTCTTTCTGAGGGCATTCCGAAGACCAATGTCCTGGTCCTTTACAATGATAACAGGTATCTTTTGTTTTGTCTCTCTTTTGCTGTTGACGTTGTGGACATTCTGGAGCCCAATGTCCTTTCTCTTGACAGATATAACAAGTATCTTGACTTTTATCTCGAGAGGTAGAGGAGGAGGAGTAGTCCTTACTCTTACTGGTAGTATACTTTCGAATGACTGTCTGCAAATCTCTCACGAAAAAAGCAATCTGTCTTTTTGACTCTTCCATCTTTACAGTTTGAAAGTTCAATCACCAAAGACTGATTCTGAAGGTAAGAAGGTCTCTCTTTATATACTCTCCTCCCTCTATATAAAGGTACCTGGGTGAAACTGAATCAGTTTCAAAGTAAACTTCAAGATGAAAAGATCACGCCCCCATCATGAGAAACCAGAAGAAGAAACCAAGAGACCACGACGAAGATTTTCCGTGCCACCTGAAACACCCTTAGATGAACTACTAGCTCAAGTCCATGCCAGTGACTTCGAAGACGAGATGAGTGAGCCTGAAAACTTACCATCTTCCAAACCACCCAAAACAAAGCCTACCACCAATACCACCAATACCACTTCCAACACCAGAACCCCAGACCAAGAAACACCATCTAGTCCCTTGGCTCCTCCTGAAAATTACTATCGGATTCGAGAGAGTCAAAAAATTACCTCTCGAAAATTTAGAACCACGGCCTACACTCACACGGTTCACTTCAAAGACTTCAAGTCCGAAGTACCTCCCGAGAAAGCGGCGGGGTTCATTTCCGAGTTGTGGGGTTCTGTCTTACAGAACTTGAGACGGCAATGTGGAGCCAAAGAAGATGATCGTTTGAGACTGTCTATTCATCATGACAATTTGAAGAGTCCCGTTTGGATTGAGTTCAGCCCCCCGGCAGAATTAACGCCAGTCAAAGTCATGTCCAAAATAGAACATGTACAACAATCCAATGACAAGTTTACCATCACCGATGGAAAGGAAACACTCTACATGACACACGTTGCTCCACCTCGAGGAAGTGGACGAAGCAGAAAACCGTTATTGGTGGACGATCTTCGTACTACCAAACGTAGTGTCGTCCAGATTAACAATACTCAAGACCAAATGTGTTTAGCCCGAGCTATCGTGGTGGGCCGCACCTATTCTAACAAGAACGAGAGTAAAGAATGGAAAAAAACCTGGAATAACATTCGAAAGTCTAACAAACCCCAACAACGAAAAGAAGCAGAACTCATGTTGAAACAAGCGGGTATCCCTAAAGAGACCGTGTGTGGCATTTCTCAAATGCAGCAACTTCAAGATGTTTTGGCTCCTCACTATACTTTGAAAGTTCACCCTCAAGAAGTGCGCGGAGCTCTACTGTTTCGAGGCCCCGATTTCCCTGAAGGAAAATACATTCATCTCTATTACCATCAAGAACATTTTGATACCATTACTAGTATTACCGGATTTTTGGGATACTCTTACTACTGTGAGAAATGCAACCATGGGTTTAATAGTCGAGAGAAACACATTCATTGCGGAGCAAGATGTCGAGGCTGTTTAGCAGACCAACCATGCCTTCCTGAACAACAACAAAATCACGTCCATTGTGAGGTGTGTCGACGAAGTTTTGTCAGTCCTTCTTGTTACTAACAGCATCGCAAGACACAAGGTCACCAACAAAAATGTGCTTGCGAGTTATTGAAATCGTGTTCAACGTGTGGACAACTCATTCGTACCAACAACTCCAAGAGACACGTTTGTACTGGCAAGAAAAAATGTTCTATTTGTCATCAGATCGTCGATTTTGATCATCGATGTTTTATTCAAAAGTTTGACAAGACAGAGAAGAAAGAAATAAAGAAGAACAAGAAACAAGTAGATTTCATCTTCTTTGATTTTGAATGCATGCAAGAAACAGGCATTCACATTCCTAATTTTTGTGTAGCGCATCGGGCTTGTGATCAGTGTATTCAAGAATCGATTCATTTTCACTGTCCTCATTGTAGTCGAATTCCAGGAGGACGTGAAAAAATCTTTCGTGGAGTGAACACTTTGTCTGAGTTTGCTGAATGGGTTTTAGACCCTACCACCCACGACAGTTGGCGCGAAGAAGACATTCAACGTTATGGAGATTGTCATCGGTATGCCACCGTCATAGCTCACAATTTTTCGGGATACGATGGGCAGTTTTTACTCAATTATTATTTGAACCATGGAACCGAACGTCCTGAAGTCACCATGAACGGAAAAAAGCTCATCTACATGAAAGTAGGACAAGTACAGTTTAAAGATTCAATGAGTTATTTGGCCATGCCTTTGAGTCGCATGCCAAAAACGTTTGGCGTGACAGAAATGGCTAAAGGCTACTTTCCTCACTTCTTTAACACGGAAGCTAATCAACAGGCTGTCCTACCTCATTTCCCTGACCTTCATGATTACGACCCCGATGGAATGCTACCCGAACAGCGAGAAGCTTTTCACACTTGGTACCGCGCTCACCAGAACGATCCATTTGACTTTCAAGAAGAGATGCTCAAATATTGTCGATCGGATGTGGATATTTTAAGGCGTTGTTGTGGAAAATTTCGAGAGTTATTTCTTGATCATGGAGAGGTCGATCCTTTGAAAGATGTCGCGACCTTACCTAAAGCCTCTTCCTTAGTCTACAGGCAAAATTTCATGCCCGAGAACCAACTGGCCATCATCGACTCCAACACGGGTCTCTTTGCTAGTCGTCAATATTCGGTCAAATCTTTACGTTGGTTTCATTACTTGTGTGAAAAAGAAGACAAATGGATACAACATGCTAGAAACGGAGGAGGAGAAAAGAAGATTGGAGGTTATTCCGTGGATGGATTTGATTTAGAAAACCCGCACACAGTATACGAGTTTCAGGGTTGTTTGTTTCACGGATGCCCTACTTGTTATCCTGACCGAGACATGAAAAGCCCTTATTCAGATTCTACCATGGAACAGTTATACGAACAGACTTGCCAACGACGACTCAAGTTAGAAAGTCAAGGATACCAAGTGGTAGAAATGTGGGAGCACCAGTACGATCGACGTTTGAAAACCGATCCTGAATTTAAGAACATTACTCAAAGTTACGACGCGGCCGACATCGAACCTTTAGATCCGCGACACAGTTTATTTGGAGGACGAACCAATGCCACTCGCTTACTGTACGACGTGAATGAATCCCAAGGAGAAGAAATCAAGTACATTGACGTGTGTTCTTTGTATCCTTGGGTGTGTAAATATGCTCGTTTTCCCACCGGGCACCCTGAAATTTTGACAGAACACATTGACGTGGAACACATTCGTCAATACGAAGGATTAATCAAATGTAAAGTCTTACCTCCGACAAACTTGTACCATCCCATCTTACCTCACCATTGTCAAGGAAAACTGATGTTTCCTTTATGCCGGACGTGTGCCGAAACGTGAAACCAAGATCATCCCTGTCACCACACGAAGGAAGAACGGTCTTTGACAGGAACGTGGGTGAGCGCCGAATTGTTTCGGGCACTGGATCGTGGATACCGTTTGTTGAAAGTGTACGAAATCTGGCACTTTCCAACTACAGCCCAATACCAAAAGGACGACGCCACCAATCATCCAGGCATTTTCTCGGGGTACGTCAATCAGTTTTTAAAACTGAAACAAGAAGCTAGTGGTTATCCTTCGTGGTGTCAGACTCCCGAAGACCAAAATCGATTCAAAGAAGAATACCGTGACATCGAAGGCATCACTTTGGAAGAGGTGGAAAAAATTGAAGGAAAAAGATCGTTTGCCAAAGTGATGCTCAATTGCTTGTGGGGAAAAATGGCTCAACGTACGATCTTACCCAAAACGGAATACGTGGACGATCCTTATCGCTACTTTAAACTGGTGGACGACAAAAGTATACTAGTCAAACACGTCGAAATCGTCCGCGATGATTTGATCATTGTCAATTTCGAAGAAGAACCCAAGTTTGTCAAACCTGACAAGTTTAGCAACGTAGTCATTGCCGCTTACGTGACCGCTCATGCTCGCTGGAAATTGTACGACGAAGCATTAGAAGTCTTGGGAGATCGTGTCCTGTACTTTGATACTGACAGTTGCATCTACATTCATCGCCCCGGTTGCCCCCACCCTACCATTCAAGGAGATCGTTTAGGAGCCTGGACAGACAAGCACCCTCAAGACACCATTCTGAGTTTTGCCAGTGGTGGCCCTAAAAATTACGGGTACCGATACCGAGACCCGCAAAGCCAACTTCACACCTTCTGTAAAGTCAAAGGCTTGACTCTCAACTATCGAACCAACCAAGTAGTGAACTTTGAGGTTTTAAAAAATGCTTTACTGTCTGGACAAGTGGAAGACTTTCGAGTACCTACGTTAGAACCTTACAAGATTGTACGACTACCTAATCATCAAATCGTGACTCGACCTGTACAAAAAGTGTACCGCATCGTGTACCAAAAACGAGTGAGACTTCCAGATCACACCACTTTGCCTTACGGACACGCCAATTTGGAGGAGTATAAAAAAAGGAAACCGTCTTGAAAACAGAAAAAAAGACAACAGCAAAAAGATGACTTCAACATTTGCCTTGCCTGACTATTGTGATTGTACCAGTCGATTGAACACGTTTAAAAAATGGCCTAAAGGGGATCGATTACCCACTGCCATCTCTTTAGCCAGAGCAGGATTTGTCTACTTTGAACAGGGAAGTTTAGTGAAATGTTTCAGTTGTGGTGCAAGCATTCGCATGAGCCCTAAAGATTCAGCTCTCGTGGAACATACCAGATGGTCACCAAACTGTGCTTACCTTTCTTTAGCGTTTCCACGGATCACATTACAATAGTTTTCGGATGGTACAGTCGACAGGTATAAAAAAGGAACCCCTTCCAAGCCTAACCCTTCATTCTAACTTTCAACATTAACCAAGCAAGAAGATGAGTCACGACTTGGAGTGTGATGCAGTACCATGCGATGAAACGGATTCTGTACGGTTTGGCATTCCCGATTCACACGTTCAAACGGATTCCGTAGCTTGTAACATCTTGGATTCAGGACCCTCTCCAAGTCTCACCACCACCACCACCACTCATCGACAACCCTCTAAAGAGGCAGTACGGCCTTTTTGCTTCAGTGGAAATACTAAAGGAACTGGTATTGACGTTAACGACAACAAGGTCAATGTTGGTCAATATTCGCATGTCAGAATACCTGTGAGTTTACCTGGTTATTCCAAGTATGAAAGTCGACTCGAGTCATTCAAAGACAAGTGGCCAAAATTTCTAGAAGGACCTAAACCGGAAGGTTTAGCTAGATCTGGATTTAAATACACGGGAGAAGGAGATAAAGTTCAATGTTTCAGTTGTGGTGTGAAACTTCACCATTGGGAGCCTACCGACTCAGCTTACATTGAACATGCCAGATGGTCTCCGCACTGTCACTTCTTACCTTTAGTGGCCTTAGAAGAGTACGGGTACGATGAGCCAGATGCCAAACAAAAGAAGAAGAAGTAAAAAAAATTTCCATGGCGGAGGAGAATACATCTTTAGAAGAATACATTACTGGTTTACCTTTGGAGTTGCAAGAACATATTTTTCAGTATATACCTCCTACCTTAGAAGATCGCATTCGTGGTTTACCTTTGGAGCTACGAGAACGGATTTACAAAGAATTTGTTCAGATTCAAGTGAAACGTAAAGAACAGTTACATCCTTTACGACATACATGTTGTAACCATTGGTATTTAAAGGCGATAAGACATTTGATTGAGGTCGAGATATTCAAATGGTCAGACATTCATGAAAAACTAGGCTTCACCTTTAAAAGATTGGAGGGTGCCACCTACAATGTGGCAGTGGAATATAGAATTCGATGGAATGAAGTGAAGGAAAAAAATGTGACTAACAGACAAGAATACCAAAAACTGTTACAAGAACTGTCCCCTCAAGATGAATCACCTTTACGTCGTTTGAAATTAGATAGGATAATCACTCATCATAATGGATATCCTTTACCTACCGATTCCATTTGGTTGGTGTGTGAGTATTTTGTCACCAAGAAGACTACTTTAGAAGACCGCATTTGTGATTTACCTTTGAAGTTACGAAAACGCATTTACGATGAGTTTGTCCAAATTCAAGTGAAACGAAAACTTCAAGTCATTCCTCGATTTCAATGCTATGGCTACTTTCGCCGCATCAGAAGACTGATTCTGAACAACAACTATCACCAGTATCGTGCAGAATACAAAAGAGAGTTACTTCTTTCCAAATCGGAAACTTTACCCAAGTACATTTGTGGCATGCCTTTGAATGTGCGCGAAAGGATTTACCAAGAGTTTGTCAAGATTCAAGTGAAACGTAAACTCAAAGTCATTTCTCGATTTTTACACTATACCCTCTTCCAAGGTCATATAAGAATGATTATGGGAAACGTCTATCGCTGCTACTATCCTGAAGGAGACTGTCTCAAAAGGTACCAACCTTGGGAGCCTGGCTATAAAAACATGCCACCCAAGATACCTACCTTTGCCATCGACCCCTATAAAGAGGCGGCATGCCTGCACTCTACACGTCACTCGTGAAACGGATTCCGTGGAAGGAAGTCAACGATCGTCATCAGAGCTTAGAGGATTATAATGACTTGATACAAGAACTGCTGCCATTAAATTTTGGACGTTATGCAGTGTGTGTCTTAGTGACTGCTTATCTTGGAATTCGTTTTCCAGGACATTCGTTGTGGACTATTTTTGAGGACAAGTGTTTACCTTGGATTCTTTTGGAGGACCCGTGGTTGTTTTGGACTCAATTGTTGAGTTCAAAAAAACAATATGACCCTGTGTTCTTCTTCGGACTTAGTAGAAGAAGAAGAATATAAAAACTTGATTTTATCAGTACACGAAAGACAAATTGTACTTAAAGCATTGAGAGTGGTCATGAAAATCAGTGAGGATCCTCCATGTAAAGAAGACATTCGTCACACTTTATCTGTCTATAAAACATTTCAAGAAGTGTGTATTGCTAGTGAGTTACACCAACAACTTTTCAATTGGAAAGATGTACGCCCCTGGAGAAACCTTGGTTTCCAATCTTGGCTACAAGAAGTGGCTCAGTTTGCCAAAGATTTGGTAACATATCCATAAGGGTTTAAAAGTGAAAAAATGGGAACCTCAATGGGAAACCCTGAAAGAAGAAAAAAACAGAAGAACCTGACACCACTGTGGTCCAAATACCTCTTGAGGAACACAACCCTTCCTTACCACCGCCGCTGTCGTCAGAGGATTCAAAAACAAAGACGAGCAGAAGAATACCACCACCCCAAGCAGTGCCTAGACCTTCCATTTTTTCTAGGACACGAAACTATTGTTGTACATTGACGTGTTTATATGACAGTTTGATTGTTTCAGTAGGAGCCTTAATTGTGTACCTGATGATTTTACTTTGCTATTTTATCACTCGTTGGCTTTAGTGACTTGTAAAATATGTTTTGTTGTGTTGGGTTTTTTTTTAAAAAAATAAACGTGTATGAAACGTATAAAATGTCTTGTGTCTTTTATCTTCTTCTCAAAAATCTTCTTACCTCAATCATGGCTACATCATCTTATTCTTCTGCCTCGTCTACCTCCTCTTCTTCTGTGGTTAAAGTGATTGACGAAAAGTTAGATCGTCAAAGTTGGAATGCTTTGTATCTGCGCCATCCATTTAACATGTTGATTGCTGGACCGAGTGGTTCAGGGAAAACCGAATTTGTCAAACGTTTGATCGAACACAAAGCTGATTTGTTCAATCATCCACCTCAACGTATCGTGTGGTGTTACAAAGAGTTGCAACCGTCTTACACGTTATTGAAAGAAAGTCAAGGAGAAACCATTTCATTTGTGGATGGTATTCTTCACGAAGACGATGGAATCGTGTCTGACGTGAATCAAACCCATTTGGTTATTTTTGATGACATGTTAGGAGAAGACGAAGAAGAAATTAAACTTTGGTTTACACGAAAAGGACACCATCGTAATGCTAGTATTGTCTACATTACTCAAAAGTTATTTCAACTTAGTAAAGCCCATCGAACCATCAGTCTGAATGCTCATTACGTGGTCTTGTTTAAAAGCCCCAGAGACAAATCTCAAGTACAAGTGTTAGCCAAACAGTTAGGGGCTCCTTGGCTCAATTATGCGTACGACGATGCCACTCAAACCCCTCACGAGTATTTACTCATCGACTTAAAACCCACCACTCCTGACTATTTGAGATTTCGTGCCCAATTGTTTCACCCTTGGGGTCAAGAAGGTGGTCCTGTCATTTACACATCCCCTTCAGGCAATTTTTTAAAGAAAAAAAAAACTATAAAAACAACCACTACGTCATTTCTGTCTCACACTCTTTTGAGATGACTTCCTTTCAAGCTCATCCTTCGGCTAAATTGATTCGTGCCTTGTATGGCATCAGTCGCGAAAAAATGCACAAGTCCGTGCTCATTTGTTAGAAGCGACTCTTAAAGAAGTGTTACGATGGTTTACTTTGACGGCACGTCAATTACTGCAAGGCATCATTCACATTCCTCATCAAACTCAACGTTTTTTTTCAAAAACATTAAGAGGCATTGTCACAACTAGCCGATCCTAGAATCGATTCACGGACTAAAAAACAAATCATTTTAACCCCTGGTGGAAGTGGTTCTTTAGGAGGGTTCATGATTCGTTCCCTTTTGAAATGGGATCCTAATGCCCAAGCCAAAAAACCCAAAACTCCTAAAAAGAAGAAAAGTCCAAAGTTGAAGACGACCACCACCAAGAAAAAGAAGAAGAAAGGCAGCCCCCAGAAAAAGAAAAGTCGTGCCAAGAAGAAGAAAATAACACCTACCACTAGCACCCGCCGTAAGAGAGGTACTGCAGCCAGGACGCAAACGTACACCCGCAAAACACCACCACCATTACCATCACCACAACAGTCCCCAATGATGACGAGGTCTCCGTTTGCGTCCACTTCATCATCTTTGTCTTCTTCACCACCCTTCACAATGATGCCTGTCAAACCAGACTTAAGATCCGTGTTTCCTAATTTGATGCAAAAATGGAAACCTATTTCAAAAGTCACCCCGTCGGGACCTTCGACTTCAGCTGATTTGGCCATGGCAGCAGCAACCAACAAAGTACCATCCCCTAAAACCAAAGTCCAAGAAAGAGCTGGCGTGTTACAAAGTTTAGTGGATTTATCCAAAGAAGAATTGAGACGATTTAGTCCTTTGAAAACACCTCAACGTCGAGTGAGGCCTGTCATGAAGATGGTACGTCGTGCAGACAATCAGTGGAGACGTGTTCCAGTATAAAATAGAAGGGTACCCTGCCAGAGACTTCAGACTTGTTTTTTCTACCCTACTAAAAAAGATGACTCCTAAACGTATGCACCACCACCACCACCAAAAAAAGAAGAAAAGTAAAACAAACAAAAAAGGACGACTTCCACCTCGTCTGGCGAAACATTGGGATGTCTTGTCTGTCCTGACCAAATCCAATCCTCCCATGCGAAAACAACTCATTCAAACAGCCCCCAAAGAAATCATCGATACCGTGTGTGAATGTTGTTTGAACGTTTTGAAAGGAACGGTACCTTTGTCCAAGATACAGAAACAAAAATTAGGGAAACATCGGAATGTTCTTCGTCAAATGGTGAAAAAGAAAATACCTCTTCAACAAAAGAAAAAAATGTTGGTGCAACGAGGAGGATTTCTACCTATGCTGTTAGGACCGTTGTTAAAAATAGCGGGTCCTTTGTTAGGAACGATTGCTTGACCACTTTTGGGAGGTGTCATGCGATAACCAAAAAAGAAGATAAAAAGGACCACCCTTCTCTGAAAAGACCACACCTTTTTGATACCTTTGGATGAAATGGAAGGACGAAAACTGACTTTAGTACCTTACAAACGATGGATGGAATTTCATCGTTGGAACGAACAATGGATACCTCATTTACCACCCAATCCTAATCTCAACGAGATGTCCCAGTTACAACAAGAATTACAATCCCTGATGGAACAAAACAATGTGTCAGAAACAGAAAAATCGCAACGGTACGGTCAACTTTTACAACTTCTACAACTCTTTCGCCAAAAAGCAGTCGACGAAACAGCTCCACCCACTCTGAGAGATTTTAAGACCCTGATGAAAAGCGAACCTAAAGTGGCTACCACTAAAACAGACACCGGTACAGGAATGACCGTAAAAGAAGAAGAAGAAGAAGAAGAAGAAGAAGAAGAATTACCAACTCCACCTACTCTTAAAAAAAAAAAAAAAGTTAGCCACACCCAGTTGGATAAAAAAGATGTTGTCCACCCCATTACCCTCAGAAAAGAAAAAAAAAGAAGTGAAGTCAGAAGTCAAAACAGAACCGATAACCCCTGTTCAATCCACATCCACCTTTACACCAGTGGCACGTCGGACACGTAAACAATCCAAAAAGATATCCCACGAAGAAAAGAGCATTGGTACTTGGCTGACTTATTCTTGAGGGAATCATGGAGAAACTGTTAGCCACCATTTATTACAATCCTGGTCATGCTGCTGGTTACTGAGGAGTTCAAAAATTATATCGAGCTGCTAAAAGTAAATTGAAAAGTGTACGTTTGCCCGAAGTACGACGATGGTTACAAGAACAATCGACGTACACGTTACACAAACCCATTCGACGTAAATTTTCTAGAAGTACAACTCAAGTGGAAGGCATCGATCATCAATGGCAAGCCGATTTAGCCGACGTCTCTCATTTAGCCACTTACAATCGTGGTCACAAATATTTGTTTTGTGTCCTTGACGTGTTTTCCAAATTTGCTTGGGTCGTGCCTTTGACCTCGAAAAGCAGTACCGAATGGGTACGGGCCTTAAAATTGGTCTTGAAACAAAGTGGACGCCAACCTTTACGGTGGCAAACTGACAAAGGCACCGAATTTCTAAACCAAGATTTTCAAAAAGAATTGAAACAAAGACAGATTCATTTTTTTACTACCGAAAATCCTGAAACCAAAGCCAGTATCGTGGAACGTTTTCAAAGAACTTTGAAAGAACGTATGTGGAAATATTTTACACATCAACATACTCTCAAGTACATCGACGTGTTACCCCGTTTGGTCAAAGCGTACAATCAATCGTACCATCGTAGCATCGGATGTGCTCCCGAAGAGGTCAGCCCTGAAAACGAAGTGACCGTGTTTGATAAATTGTTTGGTTCACCCCAGAAAAAAAAGAAGACACCCTTGTTGGAGTTAAAGACGGGAGATTGGGTTCGTATCGGAAAAACCAAACGTACTTTTGACAAAGGTTATTTACCTAACTAGACCACCGAATTGTTTCGTGTCACTACCCCCGTCCGTGGTCGTGATCCTCCCGTCTATAAATTGGAAGACATGCACGGTGAAGTACTCAAAGGAACATTTTACTTGCCTGAGTTACAACGAGTGACTAAAAAAGAAGACGCCTTGTACGACATCGAAAGCATTCTCGAACAAAGAACACGTAAAGTAGGCAAACGACGAGTAGAAGAAGTCAAAGTACGCTGGAAAAGATATCCTCCTAGTTTTGATTCTTGGATTGCTGCTTCTCAAGTCGTCGACTATAAAAAGAAAAAGAAGTAACTCAACAACATGCCATTCAACACAGCAACCACGACTTCAACGACTCCTTCGCAGAGTTCTTCTCTTCAAGAATTACAAAAACAACCGCTTTGGGTGTGGTGCGGAGAACGTGTGCCTAAAAATCAAATCGTCTTTTTCTGCCAAATTTTTGTAGTGTATTGTGTCATCGGAGCAGCCATTGCCAATTTGAGTTTGCAACAAGGAGACAAACAATTGTGGACCATTTTACTTAGCAGTTGCATCGGTTATCTTTTACCCAGTCCCTCTTTGAAATTTACGACGACGACGGACAACAGCAGCCACAGCAATCACGGGCGTACGACCAACGCCAGTCCACCTTCTTCTTCCAGTCACCATAATACCAATTCTCTTTTAGAACCTTTTGAACATCATTCTTCTGTTCACTTGAGTGACTCCTCGGAGACCAGAACCACCTTAGAACTATGAATGACCAATTTTATTTAACTTTACCTAGTGACAGTTCCATGAATGTGTTTCCCAACATCACCTTATGTTGTTTCACCACCAAATTGCCTCAATCCATTCAATTGGATCACGATGCTCATTGGGAAGTAGGATTGGTAGAAATCATTCATCCTACGCAAATCATGAACATCAACAAAAGTCAAAACACTATCGTCGTGGAAATCTTGAACAAAAATATACAAGATGAATTAGAAAAAAACGATCCTAAAATCTGGAACGTAGACCCTGAAGATAAAAACAACATGAAGGGAGCATTCAAAAAGTTTTCAGATCCCCAAAAAAACCAGACTCTGACATAAGGGTCTTTGGGCAGTATACCCTGAGAATTCCTACGGGGTATTATTTGAGTAGCCGACATTTGTGGGACACCCTTGAGTCCACCATTGAAAACCAATTTGGTAAAGCCTTGGAAAAAAAAACAAAAACATGTACGAATCGGTTTAAATGAGGTGGCACGCCGTTTCCACATAGAATTTGCTATGTTGGATAAAGCTACTGGTGAATTCATTGACGACAAAACTGCTAAAGAAAGAAACATACCCTCCGAGGAGAGAAGATTCATGACCATCGAATTTTCTTCTGGATTGTATGCCATTTTGGGTGGAAATGAAAAGTATACCAATCGAAACATCTCAACTGACATAGAATCCGCAGATGCTTTTAAACACCCTTTGGAATTGAACATAGGACTGAATTTAATGTTTGTGTACTCCGATGTGGTAGAGTACAACGTGGTGGGACACACATCTGCTCCCTTACTAAGAGTCATTCCTTTCAAAGTGGATACTGCTGCTGGTGCGTACGAAGAAGGTGGAAACACGTTTCACGTTCACCGTGAATTTGAACATCCTCATTATCTTCCAGTCAGTAAATCGTATTTTGACAGTGTCAACATTAGTATAAAAGGAGATTTGGGACAAGATGTACCATTCATTGACCAAATAAAAGTCACGATGAAACTACATTTTCGAAAAAAAGTTCTCTAACGCCTTGTAACATCCCAAACAAAAAAATGTATCCAGTGTACCGAGGAGTGGCTCGACAACGAGGACATGGTTTAGGAGATATGTTAAGATCGGCTTTTCGGACGGTAGCTCCTATTTTGAAACCGATGGTGACTCGAGGATTTCATGCCTTAAAAGATGCCGCTTTGACACAAGGAAAAGATTTTTTGCAAAATGTCCTCATCGACAAACAAAATCCTAAAGAAGCCTTTATGAGAGCAGGCAAAAATGTGTTGATGACCACTGGTAAAGATCTTTTAGGTCTCCGAGAAAATCCTATAAATACGCTTCACGCTTCAGGCTCTGGCATTACTTCACAGCAAGGACAAGGCAGAAAGAGATGACGACAACATCTAAATCCTTTCAAAGTTCATAAAATAACACATGACAGCAGTTCCAAAAAGAATAAGAAAAGAAAAAGAACCATCAGAGAATTAGACGTGTTTGATTATTAACTGTGAAAATGATGCACCGAGATTCTTGCGAATGTACCAAGTCAGAACTGGATATGTTTACCATGCCTCCCACCATGATGACGATGCAAGAATCCCAATGGGTTTAATTTCATCCTGTATCGTCTTTGTCGAATTCAGCTCCTATCGAATTTGAAATCAAAGGACAAACCGAAGATTACATCGATCTGAATGACAGCTACTTGTTCCTGAAACTCAAAGTGATCAAAACGGCGGACAGCAGCCTTCCTGATGGTAATTCCAGAGTAGCTCCCGTCAATAATTTCATGCATTCCTTGTTCACTGGAATAGATTTGTACTTGAATAACAAACTGGTCAGCATCAGTTTGGATACTTACCCTTACCGTGCTTACTTGGAAAATCTCTTGACGTATGGAAAAGAAGCCAAGAACACTCATCTGGATGCTTCAGTGGTCTGGAAACCTGACACCGCAGGAGAGAATACCTTCAACGACACAGAGGTGTCAGTACCGGCCAGGATTGAGGGTGCTGATTTTGCTAATGCAAGAATAACTCCAGCAGAGCCGCACAATGTGGGATTTAACGACCGTCGAAAGAAAATCAGAGGGCACAGTTTAGAATTGATGGATCGTTTGCATTTGGACATGTGGTTGCAAGACAAGTATTTGTTGAACGGAGTAGATGTACGTCTGAGACTGAATCGCAGTAGTACCGCTTTCCATTTGATGGCTAATGCTAACGAGTGGAAAACTGTCATCCAAGAAGCCAAACTTTACGTGCTACGTGTAGAAATCTTACCAAAAGTAGCCAACGACATCAGTCAATCCTTGAGCAGAACCACTGCTAAGTATCCTCTTAGACGTGTGGAAGTGAAAACCTTTACTGTGGCCACTGGACTCCGATCCATAGTCGAAGATCACATCTTCCAAGGGCAGCTCCCCAAACGTTTGCTGCTTGGTATGGTCAGAAATTCAGCCTTCAACGGAGTCCACGATCAGAATCCGTTCCAGTTTCAGCACTTCAACGTCTCCAAGATAGAAGTCAGTCGAGATGGCAAGACCTTGTGTACCAGACCTTTTGAACCTGATTTTAGCGTCAACGCAAAACATTACTTACGATCTTACTTGACCCTGTATGAAGCCACAGGACAGTTAGGCACCAACACCAGCCACGGCATTTCGTACGACAATTTTGCAGGAGGGTATGCCTTGTGGGGATTTGATTTCACTCCGGACCAAGGCAGCGATGAAGGACATTTCCACCCTATAAAATCAGGCCCCCTTCGAGTGGAACTTCAGTTTACAAATCCTCTACCTGAGACAGTGAACGTCGTCTTGTTTGCAGAATTTGATATTACTCTAGAGATCAACAGTTTGAGAGAAGTAATTCTAGACTATTAGAAGAAAAAAAGATGCAGCACGAAGAACCTATGGAGATAGATGAGGGATTTTGTGAAGTGATTCAACAGTCACAAACTACCACAAAGGATGATGACGAAGTCATTCATTCAGTACCTCGAATAGAAGAAGAAGAAGAAGAAAACAATTCAGTTCCAAAGTTTACTGGATTTATGGTTTGTTGATGGTCAGAACAAGAAAAGCAGTTAGTGTCCTGTTATGCTCAGGAATTGACTGAAAGAATTAACAGTCTGATTAAAGAACAATGTTATGGATGTCAAAACGATCATCCCAGTCAGATACAACACGACCAATGTAGATGTTGACAGGTGAAGAAAAATTGGATAACTATTTGGAAACGGCCTAGTCACAAATCTCAGATGAACACGTGTTGAAACAGTGGTATAAAGTCTTGCAGAATTCTTCTTTTCCTCCACTTACTCTTCTGGAGATCAGACGAATCAAAGGACTCATTGAACAGAGTGCAGAGCCTATCAGGCGTGAATATTCCTGGAATTACAAGACAGATCAATTCAAGCATAAAGTCAGGTGTGAATTGGTGACCTATTATTTCCATTGAAGAAAAAAAGAAGAAAGAAAAAAATGGATACTAGAGAACTTTATTACCTATTGACTCGTAGTTTCTACACTTCTTCTTGGAATCCTGTGGTATGTGCTAAAGATGAACTACCTCATCGTAAACCGAAAAACGTTCATGCCTATATCATCAATACCGACGACAGTCATCTACCAGGAACCCATTGGGTTGCCGTGTACTTTCCCAACGCTCACTGTGTGGAATATTTTGATTCTTATGGATTACCTCCTTTGGAAGATGACATCATTGACTTTATGAGAAGAAATGCCGTCTCGACTTGATTCAATAATGTTCGATTACAAAGATCGGATTCAATGGTGTGTGGACAATATTGTGTACATTTTCTTCATCACCGAAGTCTTGGATATTCCTTAGAACATTTACTGACTTGGTTTAATAGTGACTATGCTAGAAATGATGCTAAAGTACAACAATGGTTTTGAGAACATTATGGTTATCTCTTATCTTTAGCTCACAAGCGTCAAGTCAATCAGAATGATGTCGATGTAGAAAGGTGGAGGTTTAGTTTACCACCCCAACGTTGTCAACCTTGTAAATATGTTCCTGTTTAAATAAAATTTTCTTGTTGAATTGTTAGTATTTTTATGTTAGAATGATTATTGTTGATTAAAAAAATGGTTATTGTTGAAAAAAAATGGTGTTGTGTGGTTTTTTTATTGAATTTGAAAAAAAATAATTATGTTCTCTCTCTCTCTCTTTCTATCGATCTAAAAAAATTACTTCTCTTTTTTCCTCTATCTGTGATCTCACTGTCGATCTGAAAAAACCTTACCATGTTTTCCATCGCGTCCGCGCGTTAAGCATATAAAGCGGTGCGTTGGCCAGTGTAGTCATTCTCGTTGACTCGTCAAGATCTCAACAGTTCCAAAAAGAAGATGGCAGCAACCAAGATTACAAAGCTGAATGAAGCTATGGTAAACATTATGAGGGTGAAGAATCATTTGATGGAAACCCAGCCGGAGAGAAAGACGATGACGTTCTTTCAAATGGCGCACGATCTAGTAGAAGAGGTCCTGAGAGAAGAAATACTTCGGGAAAGAACAGAATGGGAGATGGGACAACGACTACAGCAACTGCAGCAGCAAAGACAACAACAACAACAGCAACAGCAACTTATGCAGTCTAACAAACTACCTGACGGCGAAGTAAGTTGCAAGATTGACTGTGAAGAATTTGCCTTCTCTTTCACCCAAAAGAGACCTGCCTGCCTTAAAGCTGTGAGACCCATTGCTAAACGTGGCCGCCCTGCTGGAGCTGCTACCACTGCTGCTACTTCAACCCTAAGAAGTTAAAAAACAACATAACTTCTTAAAAACCCAACGGTCCTTTTAAGGGCCACCCCCAATCTCTAGAAAAGATTACTACTCTCAAAATTGCCATATATATATTTATGTTTTTATATGTTTGTATGTTTTTGTGATGTTTTACCCCACAACAAAAAAAAAACCTTCTCCCTTGTATGTTTTGTGTTTGATAAAAAAAAAAGTAATTTGGTATGGTGTGTGTTGTATATAAAAACTTTTTTTATCAAAAAGTAGTTTCTTTTAGGTCCGCACTTTTTTTAGAGTCAGGGGTGAAGGGGTGCAAAATCCGCGAAGCTTAAAAATGACGTCAGACGCTAGGCGGGGTAGTTGGTTTTTTAAGTTTTTTTTTTAAGTTTTTAGGTGTAAGGGATGTTTTCCTTCACGTCCGCACTTCTCACATATAAAGCAGTGCCTTCCACAGTTGCGCTATTCACACTTTCACTCTACAAGAATGAACTCTGTTGAAATGTTACAAGAAGCTTGGGATAGAATGGTGGATGTGGAGTCTTTGATGGAAAGGTTGGAGTATTGGTGGAGATATCCTACCACCAAACCATTTGTCACCAGCCAACTAGCGGCTCTCAAATCAGCGAGAAGGTTGGTGAATGATGTTTTGGTGGAGGAAAGACAAAAATCTTCCTCAACCCCTTGCCGTGTGGGGTTCATCAAGAAGAGTCTGGATTTACTGCATGATGTGGAGTACTTCCTTCACCTTGTTCAACAAGATGAATGGTTGTATCCACCCGCCAGTAACGCCAGGCGCGAAGAGGTGAACCTTCACATGGTGAAGGCAATTTTAAAGAAAGTTTTAGAGAAGGAAGTAGCCCACATTAAAATCTTGTGGGCTCTTGAAAGATCCAAGAAAGAACAGGCCAGAAAAGAAAAGGATTTTCAACGTCTGAATTTAAACTGGATGAAAATCGAGGATAAGTTCCGACGGATGAAACATCCTGACTGGCTACCTGATTCACCAACACTTCCAACCAAGAAAAAAAGAACTCACACCACCTTCCTAAGTTTCTTTACCCAATGTTGGAGGAAATAATAATCCTCCTCCAACGGTCCTTTTTAGGACCACTCATTTTACAAGAAAAGATTAATTATTCCCATCATTGCCTACCCTGTTAAAATTCCCGTACGATCCCGTAGTGCCCCCAATGTTAAATTCTCGTAGGACCCTGTAGTGCCCCCGCCATGTTAATTTCTCGTAGGACCCTGTAGTGCCCCCCAATGTTAAATTCTCGTAGGACCCTGTAGTGCCCCCCACGACCCTCAGTACCCCCCCTCAACTACTTACAAACATTAGGTTTATAGGCGTGTAGTAACATTATACCAAAGTTTAGTTGCATTAATCAGATTGGGTGCAAGAGATACAACTTTGAAAAGCTTTACCACAAACTCTTAATGTTTGTGCTGCCCATTCCAGCAAGACACAAAATAGTACCATTTCAGGATAAAACCCTAAGGCAGGGGTGTCAAACATACGGCCCACGGGCCAGATACGGCCCGCAAGATTCATTATTTATTATTATTTATATAAAATCTGACCCGCTATAGCAAATGAGTTTGACACCCCTGCCTTAAGGTATAATGCATGAATACAGAAAGGAGCTATATATTATGGCACCAAAAAATCCCAGAAGCATACAATTTGTTCAAAATTTTGTATTGTTCAACATTTGATAGCAACAGTTGAATACATTTATTCTCCTTTCGTAGGGGGATATATAACTATTACTAAAAAATGAATATTTGACTGATATAAAATTAGTCTCTTTTAGGAGGTTATAAACTATATAGACTAATACATTTTGGAAGGTGCAATTCAATAACCTTCAATATTAGGAGCTTCGGTAAGCTTACTACGTGTTAAGAAAGTTTTATAATTTCTATACATCTTCATATTTTTTAGTAAAGGTTTGCAGAGAGATAACCGGTTGAAAATGCTAATTATTTTGATATGCTTCAGTCCGATTATAACAAAACTCATCATTTATGCGACCATTTTTAAAAATAAATATCAGTTATTATAAAGTTCTATTATGTCTTTGGCTGTGGAAAATTACTTATGGCTACTATTTGGTATTCTAAAGTTTCAGTTGAATACAGCAACTGAGGTATATGATATTCAAGAAACTCTAACACAAAATCTTAAAGTTGATACTGTCCCTGCTGGAAAAGAGATACCTATTCTTAGGTAAGACAAAAAAAAAAAAATCTTTCAGTCAGATACATTTTCGAAATGACTTTGAGTTTGCCCGACGACGGACATATTTAACAAAAATTTCATGACTTACTGTTGACAGATGTAGTCATTTATTTATCTTATAAACGTTTTTGTATTTATTTTTAGCTCACCTAGCTGTAAGACCAAGAGAGCTTGTGATATGCATCTGTCTTGCATTGTGTGTGAATTGTTAGCCAAAAATTGAGTTACCACTCACCAAGTCGTATTTATCCAAAATTTGTATAGGGCTTGAAATATGGGCTTATATCATCAATATCTTGGATGGGTTGAGATTTTGAGCGAGATGCATGCATATTAATGAGATGATCTTGCATCTGATTGGTTGACGATTTTACCACTCTGGAAGCCATATTTCTGATCTGATTAAAATAAAACTTGGAAGATATGCTCATAGTATCACAATATCAGAAAATGTCAACAACGAGTGAAATCCATGCATATTAATGAGGTGTCTTTTGCATCTGGTTGACTGAGCTTGCTACCATTCTGGAAGCCATAATTCTGATCCAATTTTGATCAAACTTTGTACATGGGTTTATATTTCAAATATCTTTGATGATTTTGATAATGAGCAAGATCAATGCATACTGATGAGGTGACCTTGCATTTGATTGGCTTAACTTACTATTTGGAAGCCATATTTTTGATCTAACTCATTTTAATCAAAAACTTCAAATAAAGGCTTATATGACCAAGATCATGCACGAGTTTGATAATGCATGGCATCCATGCATATTAATGAAGTGATCTTGTATGTTATTGTTTGAGCTTGTTACCACTCTAGAGACTATTTCTGATCTGATTTTGATCAAACTTGATAAATGGGATTATAACATCTTTGATTGGTACGCTTATGAGCAAAATCCCTGCATATTAATAAGTTAAATGTGCACCAGATTAGCTGAGCCTATCAACATTTTAGCCACTCTATTTCTGATTATATTTGTTACCAAATCTGGTAAATAGGCTTTAATCATCAAGATATATAATGTATTTTATGATGATCAAGATTTGCGCATATTAATCAGGTGATCTTGCATATGACTGGCTGAGCTTTTAACCTCTAAGGATATTTCTGATCTGACTTTAAACAAATGGTCAAAAGGATAACATCATACAATTGTTGTAAGATTTGTATTATGAGTGAGACTTATGTATTAGATGATCTTGCATCTGATTGGACGAGGTTTTTACCACCCCAGAGACTGTAGTTTGGATAGGATTTTGATCAAAATTGGAAACAATACCCATGTCATCAAGATCTTGGTTGAGTATAATTATGATTTAAATCCACACATATTAATGACATGATCTTGCATCTGATTAGTTGAGCTTGTCAGCACTCTACCAACTATATCTCTTGTCAAATTTTAATTAAACTTATTAAATAGTTTTGTATTATTAAGATGTTGGATGAGTTTGATTATGAGTAAGACCTATGCACATTATGGTAATATTGTATCTGATTGGCTAAGTGAGATCTGCACATATTAATAAGCAATACTGCATCTGATTGAATGGTTAAGTGGATGAGTCTATCATGTGCATAAAGTTGTGTATATAGTCCACAGTCTCAGTTTTGAGGCTTGAAATTCATGCTCAAATTTACATCAACTGATAAACAGTCATATCTGCCTTGCTGTCTTGTGGGTATGCTAATATGTGAACAAAATATTGGCATAAAAAGAACCTTAGAAAATCTACACATACCTAGATATACAAAACTGATGATTCCACATCACCTTTGACTTCATCATCCTGGTCAAACAGTAAATGATAAAAAAAAATAATCAGAAGTATGATATTGAAGAGTCATGTAAAATGTAATTGCTACATCTGAAATCAAGTATGGTAGATATTACAATTAAATACAAATGGAATCTTTTGTGGTAAGATACTACATATTTTGTTCCTTTCAGTAAATGTGGATTTTTGCATCTGTATTGCTTCTATATCCAGAAAGCAACTGCTTGAATCATCCATCATTGTATGACTGGATTTTCTCTAGTCATGGCATTTTGTCTACATTAATTTGACAACTAGAGAGCCATTGGGGTCCCATTTAATACTCAACAGGTGCTGACATTTTGTTTCATAATCCCACACATTAATTCTCAGACAGGTTAGTTTTATAATTTTAGTCCAACAAAACACCCCCCATGTGTCTTGCCAATTCAGGCGAAACCATTGCTTCCCCATCCTCTCTAACTGCTATCAACTTTGATCTTTTCACACAAGGGATTTGCCCCTCTACTTGAATTATGAAAAGGAATAAGGTCACCACACCTGAATTTTATCCGTTTTTACATGTAGGCTTTTTTTTGGTTAAATTTTCCTTTATTCTTAAAACACTCAATTTTGTTGCATGTATTCACAATAAAAATATATTATTTGAAAGTGATATACTTATTACAAAGGATGTTGACAATAATGTACTTGCATTTCTGTGCTACTTAACAAAGATTACAGCATACAGACAAGAGCTTTGAGTATGTATGTATGTATGTATGTATGTATGTATGTATGTATGTATGTAGTATGTATGTATGTATGTGTGTATGTATGTATGCATGTATGTATGTATGTATGTATATATGTATGTATGTATGTATGTATGTATGTATTTATGTATGTATGTATGTATGTATGTATGTATGTATGTATGTATGTATGTATGTATGTATGTATGTATGTATGTATGTATGTGTGTGTGTGTGTGTATGTATGTATGTATGTATGTATGTATGTATGTATGTATGTATGTATGTATGTATGTATGTATGTATGTATGTATGGCACATGAGCACAATACTGGCCACCACATAAAGCCAAATTAATTTGGTAGTAATAATGGTCAAGGTACAATTTGCCAATAATTTTAGGAAGATAAAACCTTATACCTCCCACATAAAAGGAAGATATGTAGTCCTATCAGATTAAGACAAAAAATAATGATGTAAAAAAAGACTGAAAAGTATAAATAAAACATATGATAGAAAAGATAGAATCCTCAAAATACATGGCATTTAAGATTGGAGAATTTAGTTTGATCCATAATTCTGATTGCTCCAAACATCACATTATACCATGATCTTAGCAGACAGCTGGAACTGGAATACATAAACAACAAACAAAAACAGCAAATTCATGAATCCTCCACCCGACCCCCAACAAACATCATGGTGAGATCAGAAAAGTTCACTGTAATACATTCTGATTATGATTCATGAGACACAGCTGTAAAGATACTGGGCAGACTGAGTTTCATTGCTCCATATCAAAGGCATTAGAGGAACAGTACATAAGAGGTAAGGAAACTGATCAGTGACCTTGACCTAGAAGATAAACCTTGACAGTGATACATGAGATGCCATCAAACAAAGAAACATAAGAGTACCATGGTTCATCCCTGTACCTCAAATAGTTTATATGATATTACGCAGAAACTAAAGAAACTTTAAAATATTGAGCTTTGATCTTTACCTTGAAGATATGACCCAAACATGCAATGCAACATACTTTTTGTGACAATATATAATGGCAAGCTTCATCCATTTATCTTAAACTTTCATTCTCTCTCTCTCTCTCTTGTTGTCCAACCATCATTTTCAACATTAAAATATAATACTTAATTGAAATTTCAGTTATTAAAATGTTTTAAAGTATACAATAATAATATATTATAACAGAAACAAATCTGGAGAGTGGACGACAAGTTTACATCTGAAACAATTGTCAACTCATTCACATTTCACATCTATTCTCCTTTTTTCAAATGTCATTACATGTAATGAATGAGTAAATGTGTCAAATAATATCCCCAAATGCTTACTAAATGGGAAAATAACTTAGCTTGTCCATAATAATATCATATTCAACATGCTCTAAATTATTACATACAATTATTTTATTGTCTTCATACATAGTACAAAAGCAGAAAAAAAAATTCCTTCATCTTCCATTTTGTTTACACAAAAAGCATCTCTTGGGAGAATAGGTGTTTGATAATGTCCAATCTGAATTTGTACCATAGGTGTAAATCCTTGTAGTAGTGAAATTCTATAGTGTATAGTTGCATTGGTTTTTATTTACAAAGTAGATTATGCCTGGAATATTTAGGCCTTGACACTTATTATTTAATTAGGCAGAAAGATTGGTCAAAATCATCTTTGGAGTTAGTGAACAGCTGGAATTGGAACACATAAACAACAAACATACAGCAAATTGAGTAATGCCCAACCTGAATTAGAGGCTTCCAAGCTGGACTGTCTATGACAATGCCTTTGATCTTATAGTTAAGTTCAGGTGAGGAAATACACCTGCCATGTCCTGTTTAATCCAGGTAGAATGTGATTTGCACTCAGTTAAGAAAGTGATTAAAGTGAATAATGAAAACATAAAATCTATGTAACGGACCACTTGATTTCAGAGTACTGACTGCAACAAAGCAATTATTTCTGCAGCAGCAGCCATTAGCACCTCCCTTCAGGTCAATTTTAACTGCCTATTCAGATTTGAGCAAACTCTTGCGGGTTCTTTGTAGGACTGATTTAGTTTTTTTTCAAATTATATGTGAAACAACTCCCAAACCCAAGCCCCAATAGTGGGGGTTGGTTCATAATGTTAAAACCATTATGTAAAACATAGACCATCTCCAATCATATCCTAAGCTCTGAAGTCTAGAGACTTGAACAGTGTTGGAGGAGTTACACAATATTGTTAACACATGCACCCATAAATGTATCCATAAGCAGACATGCAGAATCACATAAACCTCACAGTTTCTTCAAAATGCATGGGTAACTAGTAGTTTTACTTTGTGGGATTTTTTGACATTGTTGGACAGCAGTAATATATCAAAGTCTAGACATAGTTTTTTTTTATTAAATCAGAAAATATTCTTGTTTTTTCCATTACCAAAAATATATTTAAATCTCTCTCTCTCTGTTTTTTTTTTATTAAATCAGAAAATATTCTTGTTTTTTCCATTACCAAGAAAATATTTAAATCTCTCTCTCTCAGATATTTAAGAATGTATTAAAGCCACATTGGTTTTTCACACCCTCCTGCTGGGCAACTCAACTAATGGCTTTTAGGACCACCTCCAACATGCTAACCACATCTGGCCTCCTGTTTACATCCCTACCCTTTCTTCAAAACAAGTGGATAACTAGTTGGTTCACTATATGAATTTGTGGACAGCAGTAACATCTTAATGCCTAGTGTTGTTCTTTTCTTTAAATAAAAAAATATTCTTTTATTCTCATCACACTAAAAATATCTATCCCCCCCCCTTCCATTATTTCTCTCCTCTATTTACATAGATTGATTAGATATTAAAGAATTTATAAAGCCCTCATTGGTTTTTAACACCTGCTGTGCACCTGTCTTTTACCATCATCACCATCTTGCTAAGCAAGCATCAACTCCCCAGTAACAAATTACTCAGTAGGGACTGTATGAACTGGGGACTGATGCTTATAATAACAGTGTGGTGTATGCTCTTCATTGTTAATCTATAATAAACTAATACATTTGCTCCATTCCATGGATTAAAGTATCTTAATATATTGGAACACAATAGCATTACCTGAGATCATATTAGTGGACTTTGATGGCTTACAAGTGTCTATGTTGTTACTGCTGGAAACTATTTGTTGCTCACAGATGAAATAATAATAATAATAATAATAATAATAACAATAACAATAATAATAGTAAACTCTTTTGAGAACTTTGTTAGCCAATTTACCACCAACCAGGAGTTTAAATTTATTTAAGAATAAGGTAATTATGTAAAAATGTTAGGAAATGTCCAGAGGTGTTTGCTTATCGAAATAAAAATGTTTGCAATCAAAAGGTCAAAGTTCAAAAGGTTTTTAGAAATGGTATTAAAACACTTGAAAGTCTGCTGTAATATACTGGTAATCTAATGAGTTTATTTACTTATAACCTTGATAAATTGTATAAAATTTTATGATTCTTGGTTTAATATTTTTGTTGTGCCATCGCACTAAAATGGATTTGGAATGGGCATATGGATGTATAGATATAAGACCATAGAAATGTTCTGATGGACACGAGCAAGATAAAATGTCCCTTTCTGCTATTGCAGTGGTGGTACCCACCCCCACCCCTACACACACACACGAAATTCTGATGCACAACGTGAAATAATTATATTTTCTCAGCATTAATTTTATTCCTGTTTTCCCAAGTTGTCTTATTGGAATTCTTGGCATTAGATCACATTTGCGCAAATGAACTTGCATTTATGCACGAATCCATTTGATATTTCCTAATGCAAGGTTTCAGCTTGGATACTACATATATTGAGATCACCATCTTATGACAGCATTTATAATCCTGTTATTATATACATATTACATATAGTTATTTGATATAATTTAGAATTATATTATGTGATCAGTAGTGTAACTCCAACTGTTAACTACCATTTATTTTGTTTATATGATTTGATGCACCTAAAGTTATTTTTACATGGGTCAGCTTTATATTTATCTTTACCAACAATATGGTTTTTGGTTGTTGTATTAATTTATTGGTTATTAGTATCCTACTATTGTTACCATTGATATGACTTAAACCCAGTCTGGACTCCTGCTGAAATCATTTTAATATTACTGGTATGTACCTTAGTGTACAGAGTATAAGATGTAACATTGATTTGATACACAGAGGAAGCTTAGTTGGTAGAGTGTAGGACACTTAATCCAAGGGTTGCAGGTTTGATACCTGCCTATGCCAGCCCGGGTCAGCTGCTTCAGTGTGTCCTTTGGAAAGGCACTTAGCTCCCATTTTCTTAGAATCATAAAGCCAATAATGTGTTAAAAGTGCCATTAAAAGCAAAAAAGAAAATTGATACAGGGAAATGTGAAGGAGTCCGATGTACTGATTTGTACTGAGACATGACTTAAACAGAATTCTAAATGATGAAATAGAGGAAGGAAAGGCTACACTTAAGGGTGAAGTGAGTAGAAATAAACATTCCGGCAATTCTATTGTTTGACTTCGACCTTTCTGACACTGAATGTACATGGATAGAAATAAACATTACAGGGAAGAAAGTAGTAGTTGGAGGAATATACAGACTGTCCAAGTGCGACTTAGCTGTTTGAGAGCGTCTCAAATTTAGTATAGTGAGAGCCCAATCCAACTAATCTTAACAATTTCACTTTAATAGATTTTAATTGAAAATTTTCTCCTTTCAGATTTTAAAAAGTCACTGTTGTGAAATTTTAAACTTAGCTAATTTGTACAGATACAGGAAAGGTCCCAGACTTGACTGGTTACATTTAATGCATATAAGACTGAATTAATGCTAATATCACAAAAAGGGAATCAAAACTGCCATCCAATATTTATACATGGCTGAAACAAACATACAAGAGGTTACTCAGCACAAACATTTGGCTATTTTTTTAGCTAATGATGCCTCATAGCACACACATATTCAATATTTTTCTGATAAAACATGGAAGGAATTAAAAATGTTTAAAAAGTTAAATTCAGACCAGATTGATTGTCTTTGGAAAAATGTACACAATTTCTATATTCTACCAAGTTTTGGGTGAACTGTAGTATCTCAGTTGGTTGAATTTTGGACTCGTAATCCAAGGGTTGTGGGTTCAATACCCGCCAATGCCAGCCCGGGTTGGCTGCCTTAGTACATCTTTGGGAAAGACACTTAACTCCCATTTCCTTGTCATAATATAGCTGAAAATGCATTAAAAAATGCCATTTAAAACCAACAAAAACAAAACCACAACATTTTTTGGGTATTATGATATGCACATTTGGGACAATTGTATGATACAATGAAAGAATTCATAGAAAAAAATAAAGAGGAAAATTATTTGAAGTTTATCACAGATTAGTGCCAGTATATCTTCAAGATGTGATCTAGCCTTTAGGTGTAGAACAAGAAATCTAATCCACTCAATCAATTCATGTCATTGGACCTCAAGTGTGTAGAAACAACATTATTCATTAATTCATTTTTGCCCTCTATAATTCAAACTTGGAACCTCTTACCTGTTGAAGTAAAAAATAATCCTTCATTATATAATTTAAAAGCCTACTTGAACCAAGAAAAACAAGTCACTCCTTAATACTATAACATTGCTAATGAAATGTCACAAGTCAAGCATGCTAAGCCAAGAACAAAGTGTAGTATTCTAAATTTTGATTTATATATTGATCATGTTAACTAACAATACATCTTGTTCCAGTAGTGAAATATAGATGACACAACACTTTCTATTTCACTCTCCAAAATATTCTGATTTGAGAGATCACATCTTATAGCATATCCCATTTTGCTCTCACAACTCAAACTTTATTTTTTGGCAACCCAATGTGTGCTACAGAAAATAACACCCAAATGTTCTTATGATGGCTAAAAAATTTAAGTAGTCCATACAAGTCGTAATCTTTTGTAACCACTTGTACCAGCATCCAGATTTATGATGTTATGTTTTGTTACTGTTCGGGAGATTGTTCTCTGATAAGCTTATACTTTCCACCAAATCCCTGAAATCCTATGTTTGTACTTGCATTTGGCTCAACTTCTGAAATAAATATAGTTTAAACTATATGCATATTTATTCAGCATATCAAGATAAATGCACATGTGCATACATGTACTAGATCATCTCTGAGGAATGAGTGCAGTACATATGCAGCTGATATCAACCTCTAGGACTCACAGTACTAATTATATGGAAGAATGGGAACCAGTCTAGAAATGGGTGAAGATAAAATAGAGTATATATGGGTTTGGTTGGCCAAGATTGGTTGATAATGAAAGTAAGATTTTAGTAAAAAGTATCTTTTACTAGTTGCAACTGTAAAAAATAGAGACAATGTTTTATTGATGAAATTTTAGTCCTTTTATAGACTTGACTTTGGAAAACTCATTACTGAAATTAGCACCTCACTATTTGGTGCAGAATTGAAAACACGTTTCAAACACGTTGGTCCAGAAAATGCCACGGCTCATATGGTTTTCTCTACACAGAAGATGTCATCAAGGATATGTCTATACTGATAAATATAGGTTTGACCATGAGCATTCAGAAATGTAAAGTTATTGAATTTTTAATATCATGGTGTTTGCATAGGTTTACTATGGGAGCTGAATTAGTACCATGAGTCCTCTATGTCTGCCCTTGCCTTCAGGGACCTAACCAAGCGGCTGAAACTTGAGGACCGAGGAAAACAAAGAAAAGCACATGGACATTTATTTTGTTGATACAGAAATATATTTTAGATAAGTTTATCACATGAGTACTATGTTATTTAGATTAATAAGCCCATATAATAATTTTCAACATTTTACACTTCATTTTTGAAGGCAAAAACATAATGACCCAGGCATCATAATGTATTTTAAACTCATTTCACAACACTATTCTGTGATTTTTCAAATAAAATCAGAACATTTCATCAGGTGATAATAAAATCTTATATTTTTGCTAAGTTTAAATAAAATTTATAAAACTGGTGGATATCATTTCCTTGCCAAATGTCAAAAAAGATGGCAATTATTTACTCGTTTCATAAATTCACCAGAGATGAGCACTCGTATAAGATCATCTACAGTGTATATATGCAACTAAAATGGATGAGAAAAATTATGAAAGCAGACCTTAACAAGTATAAAGAAGTAATGTGAATTTAGCTAAACCAATACTCACAACACTATTCTAACACAAACATTCAGCTCATATTGAGATATCCACATTTCTAAATTTGCATTAAGTCTCTTAATGTTTTAAGTGCAAATTAGACTTTATATGTAAAAACTGAAGGTATGATGTCTTATCAAGCTTGCTACTTTATGAAAATGTACTAATTTTAAAAAAAATAAAAAACTTAATCCAAATATTGATGCCTACATGATTTGTAAAGTGCGAGTGGATGTAGACTGCTTACTTCCGCAGTTCACATTTGTCATTATTTGCATTTTTAGGTGATGACCACAATATGTACAAAGTTTCTTGGCAATCTATAAAAAAAAATACAGGACTAGTTGTTTTAAGAGAGACTGTGTACCAGATGGGTGGATGGACACAAGGATTACTATATTAAGATACAGGGGTATAATGTACCAATCTGTTTAATGCATGAAAGAAATAGTCTTCCTTAATAGATATGGAGATTTTAACACAAAGTTATCAGTGTGTGAAAGTGGCACTGATTTGTTTCTTGTTTCAAATTGATTTTTTTGTTTTCATTCAACTTACAGAATACTACAATTAGCATACATTCCATGAATTCTGTATTATTCATAAACAAATTAAAGCTATCTACCGTTATGTACACTTTTAATTTAATTTATGCCTGGGTATGTATATCCTTTGAGATACCAATAGTGACAGCTGCATGTATGGATAATAAACACTAGGGCTGAAACAATTAGTAAATTCCTTAACTGGTTACCCATAATACATTAACCAAACCATAATCGGTTATTCAGTCAAAAACACCTCTTGTATAGAGTATGAACTGGCAAGAATTACAGCACAATCAAAGCTTCCAGTTTCTAAAGTCTATACATGTTACACTTGCCGACACAAAGATATTTCCCTCTTGTGTTTGCATGAGGTGTAGGCATGCATATCACCTTTAATTATTTTGTCACATTCTCTGCCATTTCATGCAGTAATCAGTACCAATCATATTGGGATTGTCAGGATCACTCAATGCACAACGTAAAGACTTCTGTATCACTAGTGTTAAAACGACTTGGACACAAAAACCATAAGATGCCATGCTACTACATACTATTGCATAAAGTATGAGTGAAGATGGTATTAATATTACTCTGTATCATATCTTAGAATAGCAGACCATGGTACATGTATAGCATTTGGCTTAATCCATGGCAGATGTATTACCAGTAGATTGTTTCAATTCATGTTTAAAGCTTGTTTTTAAATAAATGGCTGTGAGTGAGACATTTTATTCACATTTTCAATCTGTATATAAATTTTGTTCAGCTTGATAAATATGCTGGTGTTACAAAGCAAGGTGGGGGGGGGGGGTAACTGGTTACCAAGTTTTGTAAATGATTAACACTAATACTTTAACCATCAGGAGTTATCTAAGTAATCATTACGGTCCTAATAAACATGAAATATTTTTAAAACTGAATTTTATTTGGTGTCAAGATGGAGAGATTAGGGGAATGTGAGATTTTTAGATTGCTGTTCAAAACTTGATATGCATCAGAAAGAGCACATATTTAAATATAGTTATCAACCATCATTAGATTTACTTTCCTGTTACATATTTTCATATAATTTGTACACAATAAATATATTTTGATGAAAAGAGAGAGAGCGAGAGGTGATCTATGATTTTTGTGCACAAATGACAAGACACAATCTTATACATATTTATTTTCCAATAATTTCTGACATCAGCACTGTTTGTGGGAAAAAAAGATTTTGTTTGTAGTTGCTTTAAAAAAAATGAACAAATCAAAATTACTATATGATATAATCATTTATTAGTAAGACATTGTCCTGTGCATAAGCATGAATGCTGGTAGCAGATTGATGCACAAAAGAAGGTAATACAGTTAACAAGGGTTTTAAAAAAAAATAGCTACAGCATCGTAGCTTTGAGTACTACAATTACTTATTTTTTATAAACCAGAGGCTTAGTATATACATCAATGAGAGTGAGAGAGAGAGAGAGAGATCTTGGGCAGGGCTGAGCAAATCCCATAGCCCGACGTCCCGGACTAGTCATTTTTGAAGTCGGGCAAGTAAAATTTTCCAAGTCGCTAGTCGGGGACAAGTGCTTTTTAAAAAAGTCTATATCCACTTTTATTTGGCCAATCATGCCCTCCGGGCGTACTGAATACTTGATTCTACCCCTTTTCGTGTATACATTTACATCCTGTTACCGCTTGACTGCATATTGGGCTAAGCGACCAAATTATCGGCAAATCAAAACACGTCAAACAAAAGAAAGCTCGTATGATCAATTAGTAGTGTTTTAAGCGGCTTTGCTGCATTGGGTTGACTCAAGCCAGATTATCACGAGCGGCTCACTATGATTTTAATCCAGCGTGTCAGTGTAATTAAATTAATGAAAGGTACTTTACTGACATCAGTGTTGGTTTCTTTTATGAACTGATTAAATGACATTAATGATTCTTTAATTTTTAATTGATTATACAGATGATTAACTTCCACGTGCGATATTGCGTTTGAAGTGAAACAATTACACTAATTAATGAGCTGTCTCTGTTCTTATTTAAAAGACAAAATATATGTTATGATCACTTTAGAAGTAGTTGTCAAGCAAGCTGATAGTTACTCTGTGGATAAAATGAGTTCGCTAAATTATTTTCGCAAGGAAGGTAATAACGGCAATTCGGAGAAGGAAAATTTGTTTGAAAGTGGAGGGATAAAACATAAGAACGTATACTGAGTGTGTGGTAGCTATTTCTCCAAAGAGACATAAGCAACAATCTGTGATGGCAAAAAATGTCAAATATGACACTACTAAGAGACAGAGTGCTGGTGCAGGTGGCAGACATATACATGGACATTTTTTCAAATCCATCAGCTAAAACATATATACATGAACCTGAAGAAGCCAAATGTATAACAACCAATGTTTTTGAAAAATTAAATTCTTTTAAAAAGTTATTATGTTGAATATTATTTCGTTTGTTTTTTCTATGGATTAAGTACATACATCTCATCAAATCTCGGCTAGTGATTACCATTTTGGGACCAGTGAAATGTAAGGTGGGACTAGTGAAGAGTAAGGTGGGACTAGTGAATTTTCTGAAACCACTTGTCCTGGACTAGTGGTTAAAAAAAAATTTGCTTAGCCCTGTTAGGGTTTTGGAGATCACAAAATCTGTGCCTGGGAAAAGGGTATTGTTACTACATGGGCTTGGTGACCATGTAAAACTGTGAAATTTCCAGGGGATATATGCCCTGTACTGGGGTTGCTATAGCAATTTAGTATTGTTACTACATTAGGTTTTGGAGATCAAAAAATCAGTGCCTGTAAATAGGGTACTGTTACTACATGGGTTTGGGGATAACAATGTAGTATTATTACTACACCAGGTCTTGGAGATCACAAAATCAGTGCCTGAAAATTGGATATTGTTACTACATGGGTTTGGGGATTAACAAAGTAGTATCATTACTAGC
Organism: Margaritifera margaritifera; assembly: GCA_029931535.1. Lineage (NCBI taxonomy): Eukaryota > Metazoa > Mollusca > Bivalvia > Unionida > Margaritiferidae > Margaritifera > Margaritifera margaritifera. The sequence continues at coordinate 979,583 of JAQPZY010001292.1, forward strand.
ACATTTACTAGTACAACATGTATTCACTTTACAGTTTCTTGTGCTTCTTCTTATTAAACCTGATATTGTATGTACACAAGTGTAAAATTCCTTTAAAAAGGACAAGCAAGCAATTTCTTTTTTATTCTGGAAGCAATTTAGCTCAAAGTGAAAGGAACTCAAAGCAATTGTGTGATGTCTCTGCCTCAGCTAGTCAACCAGTTCATTTCACTGCTCTTCAGGATCTAGATGAATGTTCAAAGGTCTGTTAGTGCCCTTCTCAACTCTTTGATCTAAAAGTAAGAAAAATTGGATCAAGTTCTGGGTTTATTTATTTTGGATTTTATATTTAAAAAAAGGTCCTATAAAAAGTCATCATGTTATTTTTGCAACACATTTTGAAGTCCCAAATATATGTTCACACCTCTGGGACTCTCCATATTAGATCAGAGAGAAACCTTGAATTCATTGTCACATTATGAAGAAGTGGTAGAGACTGATGATAAATGGATAAAAGTGAACAAAGCAAACACTTTATATTATTATGATGCCAAATGCTAAACTCCACAAGTCAACAAACAAGGTTTTCACTACAAGTTCTAACTTGGGATGGGGGTAGTTGAAAATGATCATTACTTTCTATAAAGTGAATCCAAGGAAACCCAATTGTACACAATGTTCATACTAAATGGCTTCATATATATATATATATATATATATATATATATATATATATATATATATATATATATATATATATATATATATATATATATATGAAGTTGTTTCATATTGGCTAGTTTGTCACGACATGTGCAGAGCAGTGAAAAGATTTCTTTTCTATGATTTCAGCCTCTCTGCCACAGGTTTTGACAAATCTCAAGCATATCATAATAATAATAATAACAATAATAATAACAACTTTATTTAAAGAGGGTGACACAATTAGTTGCATGGAACTAATCCTCCTTGTGGGCCTCTGTTATATGCATATTTACATACAGAGTACATATACATAGTTGCATAATAATAATAATAATAATAATAATAATAATAAAGCACTGATAATAAGCTACATGTATATATGGACATAATAAACAGAAAGTTTTGTAAGAACATGATCCAACTAGGTACATTGTGTACATACAGTACAAAAATAGTGAGACAACAAAATGGAAGGTTTGAGAATTTATACTTCAAGTTGTAATGTATTTGTCAAATGAACATGTTCCACTTTTCATCGATTGAATTAGATAGTAAATGGATAAAAGTGAACAAAGCAAACACTTTGTATTATTATGATGCCAAATGCTAAACTCCACAAGTCAACAAACACATCACAAACACTGTTATTCCAAACCTATCTGTGCTACTGTGACCAAAGTAATTTTTATGTGAGGAAGACTAAAATCCAGACATCTGAATCTGAAGCAACTGACTTTTAGACTGAGAGAAATATTAGTCTCACAATTTACGCTCTCTTGTGACACATTTTGTTCCAATTTTCAGATCAGATTTGGTACGTTCGAGAATGTTACATAATATTCCAGCTTAGTACCAATGATTAGTGCATGGTATTCCATGGAATTTATTTGGAATTAGCACAAAAGTGTCACATTCTAGGCTGTTCCATATAATTCCAATTGAACAAGAGACTGAATTATCTGTTACAATTTGGAACAAATGAATACCATATTATTCACATACATACAAATTCATTTAACTTTGGAATTTATTTAAACTTTCTGGAACTTTTAATTGTTATTTATAGATTTCCATTTCAATATATTTAATCGAAGCTGGGGTTTATCGAGGCTTCTGACGTGAACCAACTAACATTAATTACATTGTTTCATTTCCCCTTGACTAAGGGATGCTACACTTGACTAGAGGAATTATACTTGTTCCAACAGGCACTACTGCCACGTGCCGACATTATAACACACGCTTTGACATCTTAACTTTAAACACCGAAGCCAAACTGACCCTGTTTTATGCCACTTTGTAATCCAACCATAATCAGTTAACATCTCTAATCCTGCATGAATTACGTTGGATCATACATAGTATAGACTCTAATCCATCTCAACAACTTGAAGTACCAAAGCAAAGCCTGCGGAGAGAATCAAAGCAATGCTAATTGTTTTATTCGGATTCAGCTCTTCAACAATCCAACCATAATCAGTTCATTTCTTTAGTCCTTTTGGAATTACTTCTGATAATAATTATTGCCTTCTCCCTTGTGAACTGCCCTCCAACTGTGTTGTCTGGTAGAGCTTAATACCCTAGCCTTCTGATTGGGCATTATTCTCCACCAAATAATACTATAGGAGAGCAGTTCCTTTGGCAGAGGGCAGTAATGGAATAGAAGATGTCATTCATAATTGAACACATCCAACATCTCAATGATATAAATCTGCATATACAAAGTTTTATCAAAATTGGACGAGAAATATAGTGCTAAAGAAAAGTAACAAGCTCAGATAATCAGATTCAAGATCACCTCATTAATTTGCACAGATCTTACTTATTGAACACCCTGTCTAGGACCATGATTGTGTAGGCTTATTTACTAAGGCTGAGGAAAACTTGATTGAAAATCGGACTTCATAGTTGTAACAGTGTAAACCAATTAGATACAAGATTACCTCATAACAGACTTGTTTACACTGACAGATGTCTATCAGACGTTTCTCAAAGTCCAATCCATAATTGTATCCACCAGTCTGTAGTTTGCCATACCAACAATTACACCTGGTATAACATTAAGTTTTGAAAACAAAAACTGACAAAGGATGCATGTGGCTATTGCTAGCAACACTGATCCTCTAACTGCCTGACACCCCCCTTTCTATACAAGTCACACTTTGTTTTGCGAATAGCTTAATTATATTTAGACATATATTGTTTCCTATTTTTACAGCTAAATTCCTATTACTTACAAGGATATAGAGATGCATGCAATCATCTTGTTTGATAATTCTAGCATTAACAGAGCTTGAGAAATACATTTAAAACACAATATTCATGCAAATCCTGAGAAGCATGAACTATGGATCAGTGATCCACATTTGTGATCAGGGTGTAGTACTTGCAAAGTTTCATGATTCTAGGTATAACAGTATGTATACTATGTGCAAACAACCTATTCTGTCATGAGCTAAACACAAAACTTAATCTAAACCAGTAAAATGTGAAATATTGATCAAAGTGACCTTCTTTTATTGTACAGATGTGGTACTAACAAACAGAAATGCATATAATCATTAGTTTGATGAGTCTAGCATGAACAGAGTTTGATAAATAAACTTAAAACACAAAATTCAACCAAAGTCATTGAAGTGTGAAATATGAGTCAGTGATCTACTTTTGCGATGCGAGTGTTGTACATGTCAATATGGATCCCCTCATCATGTTTTATGATTCCTGGTATAATACTATTGATACAGTGTACAACAAACCTGAACTAAATACAGGAACTTAACCAAGAATGTACAACTAATGTACATGTATGTACAAAGTTATCCCCCTCAGCCCCCTTCCAGGAGGTGGATGCTATGAAACCCACTCCAAAATGTTGCATACAACCTAGGAAGAAAGAATGGTTGTCATGAAGTGAGGCTATACATATATATATGCTTTTATCTGTGTGGATGCCGATGCTGGGGGTAGTACAAATAGACCCCCCCCTACTTTGTAGAGGTGAGATAAAAAGTGCAGCCAAAAAGTAATGGCATCCATACTTAGTGCAGATAAGCATCATTTATATCAATCTGAAAGACTCTGATGCATAACTGCTATATTTAAAGAAAATGGCGGTGGCTTGAGACTCAGTGCTTGGTTTATCTTGTCACATATCGGTCACTGCACTTCAAGTCAATAACTAATCTGACAATTAAAAGTTAATGTGCATTTAATACAGATAATTATCCATAATAGCCTAATTTTCAGGGACTTTTTTAAAAGTATATAAATATTAATAGTTGCTTAAAGAATTGAAGGAAACAAGCAAATTGCAGCAAAAATGCATCAATGCGCTTGTACTTTTTCATATCCATATAAAAAAAACATAAGATTACATCTGTAACAGCAATCGAGAATTAGTTGAATTGTTATTACCATCGTATGCTGTTTTGTTTACAAATATCACTTATAATAGAGACTTTGTTATTCAAAATTGTGACCACTTCACATTTTTTCAAGGAGAAAACTTGTTTGTAAGGATTTTTGGCTTGATGTAAGAACAAAAGTTCATAGCACATAAAAGTATTCATGAGGACTGCAATACTTAACCAGTGAGCTGTCTTTTTTTCCTTCTTCTGTATAACAGACCTGCAAGTACTGCAGCTGTTAACGCACATACAACAGCTACAAGTAATACTATAATGAGTTTCTCTTCAATGATTGTCTTACAATTTCCTCCAACATTGCAATCTGTTATATCTGAAAAGAAAAAAAAGAAAAACATAAAAAAGACAACCAAGCTCACTTGTGTTTGATAATAAAATCGATATTTCTATGCCCAGAATTATGTGGTACCCCCATTCCCACCACAATGTATGTATGTGTGTTGTTATGCCAATGCATGTTTGTGTGTTGTTATGCAACTCCTCTTCCTCCTGTAAATAAAAAAGTCATGTTTTATGCACATGATTTGGGTGGACATTACCTCAGACCAGTGAACTTCCAGTGGATATTTGGTCAGGACTCAAAACTGACATTAGCAGGCTAGAATTTAGCTAGTTACAATTCTGATAAGCCAGTAAATTGCTAGCTGGAAAAATGAACTAAAAGTTTCTTGTTGGTGATATTTTGTATTCATAATATGAAATATGCTAGTGGACATTGGAAATAGACTGACTTATCTAGCTGAAAATATTACAACTATCAAAATGCTTCTAGCACTGAAAAAAGAAAATTTTGAACCCTGTTGGTGGAATCAAGGGGTTGATCTGAACTTCAGCTGTGGAGTGAAATACATGCCTATTGAACCAATTGTCTGGTCAATAATGCTGTGGATTTGATCGATCTGGCACTCTTGGTGGTATGGTGTACAGTAGTATACTGCAGTGGATACAACAAGTCCACTGGTGATGGTATATTGCAGTACATATAAGAAACGTACTATCAGTTTTATTTTGCAGTAAATATTACAAAACCCACTGGCACAGCCTGTGGTTTTCAGCAGTGATTAATGTCTCTCTCTCATTGACAAAATATAATTTTATTACAAAGTTAGCAAATTGTGTTCATGTCAATCATCAGGGAATACATTTGTATATTTGATTTATCTTGATCAGCTATCAAAATAACAAAGACAACTTTTAATATTTTAGGCCACCAGCCAAGATACAATTCATATTACAAAATTATATAATTTGAGTAACTCAATACAAATCAGTGCTAAGTTACATTCTGACCACTAAAACTATTTTGATAAAATATGATATATGGAAACACAACACATTTGTATCTACATTACTGCTGGAATTTATCAAATTAGTCAAGTACACCAAACTCTTCTTTTTCACAAGCGTAGTAAATAAAATAAGATAAATATCCAATAGTATTAGTCTTATTAGTCTGCAGAAGTGAAAACAATTTTTCTTTTGTAGGTTAAAATGGAGAAATATTTATCTTAAATCCACACAATATAAACAGATCATGACCATGTGATATTCATCTTCTATTTGTAAAGAATCACACAAGGTATAGGTATGTTCATTTACTGGTATTTTATAGTGTTGTCATCTGAATAATTTAATTTTTATTTGAATTATTACTTATTCTGCATGCATGTGTATATGTTTTTTTTTGTCTTATATAATAATAATGACTAAATTACTTGCTATTTTAAATGTACTTATGAATTTTAAAAAAATATTGTAATGCTATTTTTATAGAGACTTCATTTTTATAGAGACTTCATTATTTTGGAATGTGTGGCATATAATTAAAGAAAAATGATAAAATCTTTATTTTACTTACATTACATTTTTATGATTCAGATAATTTTTTTCACTGTAGTTTCGTAGCCGTTATTTTTATTTTACTGTTTATAGTGGATGGTATTGTGCACGTTTTATACAGTATAAATGTACTGACTTTTAGTTTTACCTGTGCGAGCATCAGCGTCGCAACCATGCACCTTACGATGTGTATTAGGCAGTGCTTGTACTATAAATAGCATTTTCTTTAAAATTGCACACACCGTCAAGAACTTTATTTTTTAAAATTTAAAAAGCATGCATAGACGGAACAAGGTTTGGTTTGAAATTTTGTAAGGTATAAAAGAGCTTAAATAATCCTCAGCTAGATAGTAACTGGCCCAGGTAAATACTTTCGAAGACCGAAGGTGGTGTATGATTCAGAATGAAACAGGCCCATACTTAATCTCAGTTAGGTACAATTTACATAATTACATGTAGCTGTAAATAACTACATATCTGTTTATAAAACATGTATGCACACAGTGCAGACCCAAAAATATCTAAGTTCAAACAATTTACATTAAATTCCAAGGAAAATGCCTTGTCTCCTGTCCCGTTTGATTCAGATGTTTTCCCTTTCAAATGACAGTCACCTTGCATGAGGGTCAAAGGGAGGGTTTGGGTACATGAATGTGAAAGGACGTAGCCTCCTGATTTGGGACCTATGACCATACAGAAAATAAAAAAATAAAAATAAAAATAACTGACTTCATCAATATTTTCAAATGATTTTGACCTCGCTTTCTGGTAAGAAGGAGGATTGGGGTACATGGAGTTGAAAGGGTAATGTTTACCTATTCTACTGTAGAAGTAATATAGCAATCACTTTAATGATATGTGATATGTCATCGTATAGAATTACTTAAACTGAAAATTTAATCAAGATTTTCAAATGACGTTGACCTAGTCTGCTGGGGGGTGCCTGTAGGGTAGTGTGTGTGGAGATGAAAGGCCAATGCTTACTGATCGTACTGTAAGAAAGCTATCCCTCAAAGGGTTAGGGACCTGTTATCACATAGAAAAACTTTAACCAAAACTTCAACCAATGCCGAGTATGACACCACTGTCACTGCTATGTTGGAACGAGTGACCTCCTCTTTATCCTAAGATAAAGCAGGTGAGACTAAAACTGTAGGAAAATATGAATTAATGTAATAATGGCCCACAAATCTAATTAGGTCATCTATGTATGTATACAAATATGACAGCCAAATTTCATTTGTCTACCTTTAGTGACTTTTGCCCAAGTATGCTAAAAAACGGTTTCTAAAGTTAAAAAATGTGAAAACAAATACATAATCAAACATTACTGTAATAGACTGAAAATCTAATCACCATCTAACTATAAACATAAATATACCTACCAAATTCAATGAGCAGGGCATGGAAATTCTCGATTCTACTGTTAGATAGTATAAGTAAATTAAAAAACATTTCAAACAGAACACGAGATTCCGTGAAGTCGTAAGGAAGAACTCAATTTGGAATTAATTGAACCAGGTACATAACCATGATCAGAAGATTTTTTTTTTCAGTAACATTAAAAAAATCTAGGTCTGCCAATAACTCACTTTTTGCCAAGAGATCCGTAGTTTCTTTAGTTTTGCCAATAGATGCTTTGCCATAGTCCCTGAATGGGTTGGAGATCATTGATAGTTACCTTTTATAATATAGATGCTGATCTCTTTCTACAACGAGTTAGAGAGACAAAGTTAGCTAACTGCAGACCCCATGATTGCATAGGAAGAAATACCTTTATCTCTGCATAATCATACAAAACCTTACAAAGTCCCTCTAACTAATCAGATTCTCACCAAGGCTTTTGCATTATTTCTGGAAGATTTTCCTAACCTGGGCCATTAGTAAAGATTTTATCTGACTGGGCAAGAATGAAATACATTCATCTGTGGTTGTGTATGGTTGATATTATCCTGTATAGAACTATTAACAGAGTGGGAAAGGATTGATGACACATGATTGTCTAATTTCAAAAAGGTCAAAGATCGTTCATCTGGATGACATCCTCTAAATGTTAAATGCAAGGGCAGTTAGCCATTAAATATGGAATGCTTACTAGATAATGATAAAGTGTTTTCATATTTAGTAACTGCTGCCATATTTAATGAAAGATCAGCATCATTTGCACAAAATTGAAAAGCCTTTATATCCCAATCCTTTCTGCTAAATATGGTGAAACGCAGTTGAGCAATTTTTGAAGAAAACTCGTTAAGAGGTTTTAACATTTTCAGTATTAGCATTCAAATTTGATGATGGATCAGTATCATTGATACAAACTTGAAAGGCCTTCATGACAGAACTGAATGCTTTCTGTCCAATTGGACCACATTCTGCTGAGTAGTCTTTGAGACTTCCTTCAAAAATGTTTTTCATATTTGACGGCAAATGGGCATCACTTGTACAAATGTTAAAGGTCTTGATGCAAGGATACCTCCTGTAAAAGTGGTCAAATTCTGCTGGGCAAGTTTTGAGAAGAGTTTGTTTAAAGGTTTTGTAATTCTAGTAACAACTGTATTTGGTGGCTGACCACCACCATTTAAACAAAACTGAGTGATCTTCATACCATGATGCTTTCAAAATTTAATCCAATTCTTTTCAGCAGTTGTTAAGAAGTCATTTCAGGATTTTGTACTTTAAGTAATGGTGGCTAAATTAGGTGATGGATCTGCATTATTTGTAAAACTTTAAAGGCTTTTATCCCATGATGATTTCTGTCAAATGTGGTCCAATTATGTTTAACAGTTTTTTGTGAGGAAGTCGTTTTGAGTTTTCTCTAGTTTTAGTAAGATAGTAATGGCTGCCATCTTTGATGGCATTGTAACATCATTTGTATAAATCAGAAGGTCTCTATGCCAGGATGCTCTCTGCCAAGTTTAGGTGAAATTGGTGCAATGGGTGTTTAGAAGCTGAAAATAGTAATTGCTGACAGATGACATATGGATGGTGCACAACAGTCACTGGATAAAAATATAAGTTCACTTGGCCTTAAGGTGAGCTAATAATTAGGCAATTCTGATTCTTCACCATACATAGGCTCTTTGCAATAAGAATTGTTGGAGCATACATGAAGCCATTGATTTTCTTTCAGTTGATTTAGAAAGCATTCACCTAAGCTTCTGGAAGTTCTAAAGCAATAGACATCTGTCTTGTGTTTTTGTATCCCTTGTTCATGGAGCTGATTGACCTGTGATTACAGGTTTGTCCAACATGCATAATGCCATGCACAACACTACCTTGTCATGTAGAGATCTGCCACTATTTAAAATGCCTTTGCTATGACCTACCAGTCAACACCATTTATGTGTTAAAGGACTCCACCAGTTTATAGCTCTGGCAATTTCTTCAACAGATATATGTCCGTGCATATTTTTATATGCGGCTGGAGGTGAAGTGAAGGATTCTAGAGGTTCTCCTGATGATCGCCAATTATGTTTAAGCTAACAACACAAATCAAACATACATATGCTTGTGATAAGACTTCAGAGGTCAAAGCAACCTAATATTAAAAGTCTCAACACTTCAATCTGTGTAACTTGGCACCTCTTTATCTTACTGCATACTGCCAATAGAAGGGTTATAGACTGATGCCTAAGGCAATTTACCACATGTGGTTCTACTACTACTACTACTACTACTACTAATACTGACATTATTTAGAAAGGAAAACTTAATTAGTTACAAGAACTAATCTATTTTGAGGTTCTCTATTATGTACAATATATACAGTATAACAATATACATGAAGCTTTCTACAACAGTATTCAGTCATTCTGAAATTTACATAATCTTATAGTATTTAAATGCCTACACATATGTATCTGTCAGAACATACTGAAGCACAACTATCATGTATTACAAGTTAAGGTTTGAGAAAACTGAAACAAGGAAAAAAACAAACTAAGGAAAACTGGAAGCAGTTAAATTATTTAGAATTACATGATTTTTTAGGTTGTCATCCACTGTTATGAATAGGAGAGCAGGAGCCCTTTTCAGGTCACTGGGATTGCTGTTCGATACTTGTGAATCTGAATATTGAAAAAAGTTGTAAACAATTCTCAACATGGCTCTGGTACTACGTAGTTTGTTGGGAGTGGTAAAACTAATAATTATATAACTTACCTGCTTTTATTGCACTGATATTTCTTTTTCTGGCGCTAGTCACCAATCCAAGGACATTATTCCCTCCTCCAATTAGTACTTGCAGATCTTTAACAAAACCAAAGAACATGATCGCAGTCTGATCCATTAGTCAGCTTCCATCAATTGGAATATCATCCTTCTTTGAGATGTACCCAGCCTGAAGGACATCAGAGTGGGAGAGAGGGAATTGTGCAATAATAGCAGATAAGTATTACATAATTAAAATTAGTTTTACCCCCTCAAAACACTACACTTTAGTAGCAGTAATACAATACCTGCCATTATATCATCACTAAATATGCCACCCAAATGGGAGGCTGATGATCTAAGTGGAAGGCTGATGATCAAAGATAAGCCGTCAAGTGAATTTACTATTGTTGTCAGCAGAATGTTCTACTGATCACTGGAGGCTGGCTTGATAGCTTGTTTGGCTGATACAAATGGCCCCCAAGGATAAATACCCTAACTCTGGCAAGCCATTGATTGAATGTAAAATAACGAGAAAATGGAGTGAGGATGTTTCTATGACCTCATCCAAATGAAGGATGATTTAAAAAGGCCCAAGATGCAGACAAGCCCTGAACTGATGAGCTCTGATTTTCATGACAGAGAGATCTCTCTCAATGAGAGACTGATAAACTCTTTTAATAGTCTGAACAATCTCGCTCGAGATGGTGGCAGCTGAAACATGGGAAGTACCTTTCAAAGAGAGAAAAATACACTAGTTAGGACCCCATTTTTATTTGCAAAGCTCCAACTGGGCAAAGGAGTTGATCCTGATCATCCCTGGCACAGATACAACTGTGACTGGGGGTTTCCATCAGGACAGGAGCTACTGAAGGTAGCCGATTCCTGACCAGAAATATCAACTGACAAAGAAAAGAGACCAAATGATTGTTACCACTGAAATACAAACAACCCTTTTCCACTGACAAAGCATGAATATCACTCATCATCACCGGTGCTAGGGAGGGGACAAGATTATTTTAAGGGTAAGACCGCAAGCATTACAGGACTACTCCCTCCCCCCATTACTATTACACTCAGGATGCAGAAGCTAGGCCAAAAGGAAGAGCCTGAAATTGAAAGATCTCTGTCCCAGACAAAACTGTACAAATTTCCTGTGGCCCAGAAAAGGAGAGATTTAAGATAAGCATCCAAGAGATCAATTAAGACCACCCATTCATCAGGCCTAATGGCATTCCTGACTGAGGTGACAGTCTCCATTTTGAGCCGCTATTCCAGAAGGAATTTGTTCAAGGTGAAAGATCAATGATGAGTCAAAACTTTCCCCCTCTCTCTGAAACTATGAAAATCCAAGAATAAAATCCCCTATTTCTTGTGTTCTTCACCATCTCTACTGCGCTACTTTCCACAGATATGCCAGCTGGGACCGGTAAAATAAAATGGGAGTCTTTGAAAGAAGTGTACATAACCGAAGTGAAGCCGGTAACGCTCCTTTATTGTAGAAAGAACACACACACTATTCGAGTGGTCCAACTAAGCCTCTAAAAAATTCTTATTCTGGCAATGTGGGACATTGGGATGAGGGGGCTTGGCAGGAGAGGGTGTGATTCGCTAGGGGTGATTACCTTCCTCCATAGGGAAGGGTGTGGGTTTGTAACGTAAACTTCCTACCCTGGCTCCTCTAGTTATCTTATTGTGAGCATGATAGTCAGAAAGGGTTTTTAAACTGTGACTGCTATCGATTCTGATCATTGTCGTGTTTAGAACACTTAGGAGGTGGAGCCAAGGACTTTCAGGATGGGAGCATTTCTTGACCAATTTAACCAGACTCAGTACCGATATTACTGATCCCTCAAATCTTGAGAGGCCACTGTGAAGAGTAGCCATCTAAATAGCTTCTCCCTATCAAGGGGGGCAGCTAGCAAAGGACTTTGCAGAGAGTGCTATAGACACTGACACGCAACAGACATACAAAACTTGCATCTCGATGTCTAACAGGCTCTGCAAGGCAGCTGGAGACAAAGATTCCTCCATCAGCAGACTAAAGGAGGCAGCCTAAAAAAGATCAGCATGCAAGGCTATAGTAACTAGTGTCAGCGCTTTCAGTTCCAAAACCTCGATAGTCTTGATGGATCCTAGCCTCTGATGATCAAGGTTTGGGGCACAGATCTGGGGGAAGTAGATGGTAAACGTCATTTACTGCCTTATCAAAAGTCCACACATCTTCCTCCTCCATCACCTGACTCACTGGATGGGATGAAGAAAGTGTGCACACAGATGAGAAGGACCCGATGTGATGGGTTCTTCCAGGAACTTGTCTGTATTCGCAAACAACGACAGTCCTTCTCCCCGTCTTCCATCTCAAGGTGAGGCAGGACTTCCTCTCATCTCCCTTTTGGGAGATAGGGACTTCCTGATCGGGAATTTTTCAACCCATCTGCGCTCATGGTAGGAGACGGGGCTAGCCCGATGATCCTTTCTACCTGGAGAAAGGGACAGGCGACTATGTCTGAAAAAATGGAAGTGGCAATCCCCCTTCATTTCTCTTAATAACTAGGCCAGGATAGGTGGGGAAGATGTATGGCGTGCCAGGTCCACTGATCCATGGAGTCACGGCAAAGTCGTTCATGGTGGCATGGTCGAAAAAGGAGTCATGGCCAACTCACAACCGGTAGGTGGGAGTTCCCAGGCTCCATAGGGAAGGGTTATTGACCTGATCCCTTCTTCAAGACTGTTTATCAAAACTCAAAGTCTGTTCCCTAGAGGGATTAATGGAAACATAGAAAGGAGGTAGAGTGGGTGGGTGGTTATCAAATGGTTCACTTTCTCCAGACCAGTGGTCGAAACTTGGTATCCAGTCTGAAGACCGATCTACTAAGCCCGGTGCATGTAGATTGGTGCTCATTGCCAGGCATTCTGTATTTGGCAACTAGCGCTCGAAAATGGAAGATAGGCACTATACACTGTATTTGGTCATCGGCGCTGATTGCCCGCTTATTCGCACCTGGTGCCCAGTGCTCGCTGCCTTGTGCCCGGTGACAGAAACTTGGTGAATGTTATTATCAGCGTAGCTAGGTGACGGGTTCCCAGTGTCCAATGTCCGGTGCCTTGTATTTGGTTACCGACCTTCTATGACTATCACTAGACACATTTCCTTTTGAACAGTACTCAGTGACCGAGAGACCAGTGCCCATTGACTGGTTACCAAGAAATGACTGGTCAGATGATGTAGAACTTACTGGAGAAACTGTTTGATGAACTCGACTTCAACGAACAAGATCCTTGCATCATAAAAGCAGGGCTCACTAATTGGGGTTGACAAATTGCCTACACCGGGAAGTAGCGAGAATGCCTCCTTCAGAGATCCTGCTAGTGGAAGCAGTTGACTTCCTAACTCCAGACACCTCTCTCCAGAATTTACCGACTTCCATACATCAGGAAGTACAAATTCCCTCTCCTGGGAACGGAGAGGGTCTTCCAGAGAAGAAGAGGAAAAAGTGGGACCCTTCTTCTTCACCATATTGGCCTAGCGATATATTCGATATATGACTGGCGACATTTTCATTTAAGACCAACCAGGCATCATAAGAAGTCTATTGGTGAAAACCGCATACCTGCCAACCCCTACAGAGGTGTAAGCATAACCTCAGTGTCCAAAAAGCGTAATCTGAGCATAAAAAGTGTTATCTATATCTTACACGCCATACTGACAATAAACTGTATGAAAAATGTACATATAGTTTTGCTACTAACCTGGATCGGCAGCTGGATAAAGTTCTTGTCACAAATGGGCAAAATCCACATGGACCAAAATACAAACCACAAAATATAGACAAATTATATATACACAACACTCACTTTACATGTCTAACTTTTGCTGAGTTATCATAGTCAACTCCACAAATTCTGCAATGATCATTATCTTCAAACCTCCTAACTTCGTGTCCATCCTTGAATCATTTGCCAGGTTTCTTGTGATTTCATGCGCTTGTTTTGAGATCCTGACATCATCAACTGAGTCACTAGCATTCATTGACAATGACAGTAAGTGCTGATTAAGAAATATTTGATGAAATGAAATTTAAATACGTACTACAATTCAAACTGAAAAAACACAATGAATCTGGCCAATTTTACCAATGCCATATTTGCCTCAAGTTTGTGGCCCTGGCATGAGTGTTAGCTGTTCAAACCAGGGCCGCTGTTCACATGTTGGTTTTCTTTACCTTTTTATTAGTAGGAAATCCATGACAGAGATTCCTCAGATGTCAAAAGCAATGTAAAAACTTAGTTTCTATAACATGCACTTCTTAGATCATGTTAGCAAAAATAAATCCAATGGAAGAGTATGCAGTATGAAATTCTTTATTGGATTATTGTAATGTAGGGTGAAAAATCTTTGTTGTGACATAGCCTGAAGAATAAAAGTCTTTTAAAAGTTCAGCATATTGTTAAATATGATAATTATATCAAAAGAGCTTGAAAATAAAATAAAATAAAAAAATGCATCCTATTTTTTAAAAAACTTTAGGCATAATTTTTAACGTTTTATTGCATTCAATATGCATATGAAATGAAATATATTACAAACTATTAAAATACAGAGACATTATAACCAATCCATTTTCCACAGTTTAGCCTAAGTGTCACATTCCAATCTTACGTCATGTGGCCTTTATTTCTGAGGCATGAACCATGGATGAACTTCCTGAAATAGACAAATTTTTACACATTCAGAAAAATGGTAGGTCGCAAAGGAAATATAGAGTTTATAAACATTTGTCAATGATGAATAAATTTAGTAGATATAGTTGAACACATTCTATGGTGATTTTAATAGTTTCTCACAATATTATAATGCATGCGTTAAAATTCACCTTTGGCGCACGAAATATGGCGGATCGAGGATACCATGTGCTCAGCCTGAGTGCGTTATTTTACCCTCGCATGTTCTTCTTCTAAATTTGTAAAGCTTCTCTAACATTTATGACTGCATGTGTACTGTAAGGGACTGACCATTTAATATATGGGGCTTATATGTTGTTTTGTTTTGTTTTTGACCGGGATATTTTTTGTTCTTCATCACAATATTTATTTATTTTAAGTGAAATATGAAATGGATTAACGTCTTTTTGTACTACAAAATTAGAGAACGACAATTGTTTTCATGCATTTACCCCCCCCCCCCCCTTGGAAAATTAAATTGTCTCTCCCTAATAAAGACTTGACTTCAGTGGAGGTTCTATAGAAATCAAGGCAGTGACCATTGTGAACACTTGTAAAATATTAACAAGGGTTTGCATCAAAGGATGATGTAAGTTTCAACTTGGGAACAGTGTGTTTTTATCACACGAAGCAAGCCATCTGACTTGGCGTGTTGTACTTTACAGAAGCAATTATGGTCCCGCCATTAACAATGGAAGTTTGATAATTGCTAGAAATTAATCTGAACTGAGCTTATTACTGAAATGAAAAATAATGTGGAAAATTCTAAAATCCAAGATGTTCAGAGAATTTAATTTCCAACAAGTTTAGAGCATTTTGCATGGATATCTTGTCTCCACATGTATCCTATTTTTTGCTCATTTTTCTACGGCAAAAATATAAAAACAAAATATACTCTTATAATTATTTTTACGCAGATATTGAAGTATGCAGTTTCCTGTTTGTGACTGTTAGAGCCTTTGGTTATTGAGCGTGTTTCTGTATGTGGTATATTGCTTTACAGCTAGAGTTACTGTGGCCCAGTGGATAAAGTGTGCGACATACACAGTGGTGGGAAAATTTCTTTCTTTTTTGCTCCATAATGCTATAATGTCTAGCACGTTATTACTTTTTTTACCACTACAGAACGTTTCCAGATTTCAGTTTGTGTACGTCTAGATTTATAATCAGTCAGATTTTAATATTTTATTTCTAACGATTGACTAAAAATGTCGACATCTCAAGCAGCGAAAAAGAAAAATTTTGGTTAACATTAATAAACATTTTAGCATTAGTTCTGAAACTCACATTAGTGAAAAACTCTTCAAAACATAAGCAGAATCACGAAAAACTTTAATGGCAGGAATATCTTTTTGGCTTAGTGTGAATGATGAGGCCGCTAATTGAAGAAAGCTAGCCAATCATGGAATACTTAAACTGTTACTAAAGCATGTACAAAAAAAAAAAGAAAAAAAAAGTTTACAATAGTAAGTGATGCTGATTACAATGACTTGCGCAGTAGTGCTTTGGATTCCATATTTTATGAGAGAGAGAGAGAGAGAGAGGTGAGGAGGGGTCTTTACTAAAAACAGTTATTGATCCAGAAATGCTTAAACAGGTTCATCTCATTTTTCTGTATTTTGCATAGTATGCAATAGGAAAACGAACATAAAAAGAAAAAAGTAAAACAATTATTTCATCTGATGCGCAAGTTTGTCAAATCAATGGCAAAGAAAACAAACCAGCAGAAGAGCTGTTGTTGTACTTTTAGGTTAACAGTTAGCACATGAAATTAACATGTCATTATCAAAGAAAACAAGCAGTGTTGATGGCTTCTCTTGTGCTAGGTTACTGCACGTGTCAACTACATGTATCTAGGATGACATTTTGCGACCATTTGTGATTTTAAAAAACCATGCTACTTTGGTAATTAATGCAAAATAGTACAGTTTAAAATAAAAAAATGATGGGAAATCTTAATAATGCTTTATTTAAGCTATTGGATGTCAGAAAAAATACAATATGTGAATGAGTACTCATGCATGGAGTAACCATTGGAACTTGTGTGATTTTGTTTCACTTCAGTCAGGTATGACTGCAGCTTTGTTGTTAATTTGTTCAATGTTTATCATTCTTTTCATTGCAGGTAGTACAATATCACTGACTTTCATATGATCATTAAAATTTTGTATTGCATCTACTGAAAAAGAAATAAGAATATGAATGCATGTTTACATTCCAATAACAAAGTATTGAAGAAAAAAAAGTTTCATTGCGCAAAATGTAATATTAATACAGTTTGCGAGGCATTGTCATTACATTATCATCATCTAAAATTTGATTTGGAACTATGTATCATACATTATCTTCGTTAGAACAAGGAAATATTTCTAATTAACTGACAGACTACGTTTTTTTTTCAGTATCAAAAAGTTAGCAAATTGCTCCCCAGAGGGATAACGATGTAGATAAATCGGTGCCCCCCCATCCCCCCCCCCCCCGTCTCTCTGTCAACCTCTGCTTGCATGGGTGACAAACAGTAGACCACGGCCATATTATCGAGACCACGTCCATTCCACGGTGGTGATCGGATGCGACTCTGCCGAGAAAGCGTGGTGTGCAGGGCTATTCTCCGTGAGATGCTGTGGCAACTCGGCATGGAGTGATGGTAGAGGGGTTTTTCTTAATCCTCTCCACTTTCTCTCCACCCCTACTGCAAAGCGAGCTGTACTGTATAATAGGTCAGATCAGCACCATTTTAATACAGGATCAACACAACATTATAAGAAGTCTTTTAGTGAAAATGCTGATACATCCATTCGTTCAGGAGAAGTGGTGATAACAAAATTTTCAAGCTGGCCATTATGGAAGCCATATTAGGCATCAGATCAGCACCATTTTCATTCAGGGATAAATAGACACCATAAGTCGTTTTCTGGTGAAAACACAATGTCAATATGACATTCCCTTCAGGAGAAGCGACCACAGGATTTTCAAGATGACTGATGTGTCGGCCATATTGAACGTCAGATTGGCACCATTTTCGTTTAGGACAAACTAGACAATATAAGAAGTGTTTTAGTGAAAACCTCATGTTGATGTGACCATCCATTCAGGAGAAGTAGCGATAACACTAACAAGATTTTCAAGATGGATGATGTGGCGACCATATTGGACATCAGATCGGCACCATTTTCATTTAGAACCAACTAGACATCATAAGAGGTCTTTTAGTGAAAACCTGATGTTAATACAACCATCCATTCAGGATGAGTAACGATAACAAGATTTTCAATATGGCCACTGTGGCAGCCATACTGAATGTGAGATCGTCACCATTTTGATTTAGGACCAACCAGACATCACAATAAGTCTTTTGCGAAAACCCCATGTAAATATGATTTTTTTTTCATGAGGAGTTGCGGTAACAAGATTTTCAAGCTGGCTACATTGGCAGTGATATTGGACATCAGATGGCATCATTTTTTTTCAGGACCAACTACACATCATAAGAAGTCTTTTAGTAAAATCCCCATGTTGATACGACCATCCATGCTGGAGGAGTAGCGACTACAGGAGTTTCACGAAGGCTGCTGTGTCGGCCATATTGGACATCAGATCGGCACCATTTTCACTTAGAACCAACTAGACACCATAGAAAGTATTTTAGTGAAAACTTCATGTTGATACGACCATCTATTCAGGAAGAGTAGCAATAACAATAAGAACATTTTCAAGATGGCTGATGTGGCGGCCATGTTGGACATCAGACTGACACCATTTGCAACTAGAACCAACTAGACATCATAAGAAGTCTTTTAGTTAAAACCTCATACTGATATGACCATCAAATCAAGAGGAGTAGTGAAAAAATATTTTCAAAAAGACCGCTCTGTGGCGGAGATATTGGATGTCAGATCAGCACTATTTTTATACAGGACCAACTAGGCAGCATAAGAAGTCTTTTCTGAAAACCCCATGTCAATACGACTCTCTGTTCAGGAGTTGTGATAACAAGATTTTCAAGCTGGCTGCCATGGCGGTGATATTGGACGTCAGATCGGCACCATTTTTATTTAGGACCATCTAGACATCAAAAGAACGATCAGAGTGAAAATCTCATGTTGATATGACCATCCATGGAGAAGGAGTAGCAATAAAAAAATTAAGATGGCTGCTGTTGCTTCAACATTGGATGTCATATTGACACCCTTTTTATTCAGGACCAACTAGACATCATACGACGTCTTTTAGTGAAAACCACCTGTTGATATGACCATCGATTCAGGAGGAGTGCCAATAAAAAGATTTTAAAGATGGCTACTGTAGTGGTCAAGTGGATGTCCGAGCAGCACCATTTTCATTTAGGACCAACTAGATCATAGGATGAATGCGTGCGCAAAGCTTCATGGCAATCCTCTAACTAGTTTAGGAGGAGTAGTGATAACAAATTTGTGCCAACGAACGTACAGACGATGGAGGAAAGACCATCCCATAAACTGTTCTGGCCTATGACCAGTAGTGTAAAAAAAAAAACAGTTTTACTACTATATTAAATAGCAATGCCAAACCAGCCAAAATATGCAATTAAGTTTCAGTATAGACTAGTTGAGTTATCATTCTTAACGTGACATCATTGGTGCCACTCTTCATTCAACAGTTCTAACTTTATCTCAACTGGTAATGAATTAATATCTCTTTATGTCAACTTGCAGGACATCAGTTGTAAAAAAAAAGACAATAGTTTTACAGACTTTCAAATCTGGGCACTCATTTCCCTCTAACCTTTTACAACTTGGAGTATTACAGTGGACCTGATGTCGCTCAACTGGGTAACTGATATGTGTAAACTTGTGACAACAAATTCATACATATAATGAAACTGTGGAGTGAAAAGAAATGTATGGTGCTCTTAGTTACTGTGTTATCCATTAAGGCTAAAAAATATGCGTGTTTCCTGTTCCGTGCTAAAGAAAGGAGTTGGTTGATCTGAGTACGATTTATTTTTACTCATTTTTACACCTTACATTTACTGCAAGTGGACAATAGTTGCATGACCTAATTGTATTCCTTTGAGAAAAGACCTTCTCAGTATTTACTCAACACGATGTTCCACAATGCTCTCTCCAAATAGTTACTTAAATAATATGTTGTTTTTTTATATAACTTGCTTTAAATTTAAAAAAAAAATTGAATAGTCAACAGCATGTAATGATAGACATTAATGAATCATGTCTTCTAGTCTGTGTCTTGTAGCCACTAAAACAATATTGAGTGCAATAGTTAGTATTAATGAGCGTGATACCAAACACTGTTACATATGAGAGAAATGAAATGCAGTCTGGTCACAACATTCAGACAATGTGGAACTCCTTTGTTAGTTGTCTTTTTAATTTTTTTAAAATAATTACTAATGGCCTGTGCCTGGAAAACTGGTGGGCCTGAAAAAGTAGATTAATAATGGTAATTAAATTTGGATGTTGTAAAATGAGAAAGCAATAAGGTATTTGCTATTTTTAGTAACAGTGGCCAAATTTATTAGCAGATCGGCATGATGTGTGTAAACATGAAAGCCCTTCATTCCTGGAAGTTTTGTGCCAAATGTAGTCAAAAGTGATCCAGTTGTTTTTGAAAAAAATTTCAAAATAGTAATTGTTGATGGATGCATGACAAGACACCTTTGTCCAGTTGAACTAATAAACAAATGACACCATAAAAAGCAAGTTCAATTTACTTACCAGCATGACAGAAAGCCCCTTCTGTTGAATGAATCTCCCATTTTCATTACTTTGAAATTCCTTCCACTTCATTTGCTACTGCAAAACGCATTTTGAAATCAACCTAGTGAGGTTATTTGGATATGCACTTGATAGAGTCTACCCCTTTGTTGGACTTTACCTATTCAAGATAATAGTGAATTGATTCAATAAATAAATGTCTAAAGATTCTATATATATTTTTGATTTTGAGGAAAAACCTTCTAGTGATGGTCAACACTTTGTTCGAATTTTCCTTGTAATGGTTACTGTGAAAAATTACAGATGTCAGAGCAGTTATTTGCAGGACATGGAGACGAGGGTTAATCACCTTAAAATATGCCATGACCTAGTACAGGACTATCTATGATATCCAGGAGTGGAACAATCTCTAAAAATCCATTCGCAGAGTCAGGTACTAAAATGTTTTATTCACCCAGAACAAACTCATACTCACCAATTTAATGGTTGTGCGAGTTAATTTTTAGCCCCTGATAATATAGCCTTAATTGAAATTTTGAAATTTCAAGAAAAGAGACAGTGGGTACTAATATTAGTACTAGTACAGGGGTAGATTCGCTGTTCCTCCCGACCTTATGTGCTTTGCTCAATATATGCCTTTCTTGATCTTGGATGTTTGTCCTCGTCCCAAAAAATAAATTAATAAATAAATAAATAAATGAAAACCAGATCTTTGCTTCTTTAATGAGCCAATGGAAACAATTAAATGCTATAGGCTGAAACATGCTGACCTGGGTTAATTTATATCAATAAATGATCGTGATCAAAACTGTCATTTGTCATCTGTGCACATGTTTGGCACACAGGCATTATGTGAAAATATAGTCTTTGGGGATACATTCCTTTCAATTTTCCTGGGGCTATTCCCCAGTCCAAGGTGAATTACCTCCTCCAATTAGTAACAGGTCTTAGAACAGAAACAAATATAACTCCCGTCTGATTCCTTACTTACCTCCGTCATTCGGAATATCGTCCTTCTTTGACTTGGACCAAGACTGAAATGACATCAGCACGGGGAGGAAGGAGGAAAATCTGGCGATAATGCCAGGAAAGTATTACATAATTACCGTAAATATAGTTTTACCCACAGCAACCACATTTTAATAGCAGTAATGCAATACCTATTATTATTACATTGCTGACTTTTACAGCCTGATGGCAGATTGATGGTCCCTTGATAAGCTTTCAGAATGAACATACCATCTGCTCTCAGTAGTGCTCTTCTGCAAATAGTTAGGATGGCTTGATGACTTGCTCTGCTGGCACTATCAGAGGTAATGCATATATGCCTCCCCTCTGGTGCAACACGGAACGAAGGCAGAACAAAGAGAATGTGCAGTAAGACCCTCCTGAAGGCGGTTTTCGTAGCATCATCCAGAGAAGAATGTTTAAGAAAGGCCCAAGGTGCAGCAATAGGCCTAACTTCACAGGCTTGATTCCCATCAAAGATAGATCTCTCTCGTTGTGAGATTGATAAACTCTTTTGATAGTCAGAATAATCCACCTCAAGATGGTGGCTGTTGAGAGGGAGAAAATATCAGAGAGCCTTATGAGAGGGAGAAAGCAATGGTTGAAAACATTTCTTTTTCGCTTTTATATTTATCCAAATATAAACTTAAGGCCCTAACCCGGCAAAAGAGTTTGTCTTGATCATACCAAGCACAGATGAGACTTAGATTTGAGATCTCAACTGGTTCGATGGTTACCAATGATAAATGGCCTGGAAACCCGCTGGCAAAGAAGAGAAACCGAACTATAGTTGCCACTGAATGATAGCAATGTTTTACCACCGATATACCTTGAATTTTACTCATTTTCCAAGTTGATGCAAGGGAGAGAAGGAAGACTGATTTTAGGGTAAGGTTGCTAAAGGAAGCCCCACTCAAGGGAAGGTTGTTTAGATAACAACCAAAGAACAAGTGAAAGGTTACACTTAGGCATTAAAGAGCAGGTGGTCGGTCTCTGAAGCTCAAAGTATTCGATCAGTTCTGAAAGATGAAACTCCGACCCTATGGTGGAACCCATACTTTTAGAACACCTAGTTGATACTGGAGAGGGTTACCCTATTACCTTTAAAGGTGGAAACTGAGCAGTGTTTGTATTTTCTTCGAAAAGAAAATTAAAAACAAACAAGAAAATCTGCAACTGCAATTACAGGGGAGCAAATTGGAACAATGCATTTCCTGCTGTAACAATTGCATCTTATCCTCCACTTGGCATTATAAACCTTGGAAGTCAATTGCATTCGACCAGTTGGCAAATTTACTCGAAAACTGATCTTCGTGGATCAAATGTTTTTATATGACCCACGCATGAAGGTAGAGAATCTATGGATTGCTGTGCAGGACGGGCTCTGTGCTGTGACAGTAAATCCTTCCTCAGTGGTAATTCCATGGGTGGGTGCACCAACAAGTCAATGAAGTCAATCAACCATGACTCTTGGGTGCGCACAGAGAGGATGACGATGAATCATCATGCAGATATCCTAACTCGGTGAAGAACTTTAAGGATTGTTTGGAAAGATAAATAGGCATAGATCTACAGTCGATCCCACTTCAGACTGAAGGCATTCACAGAAAATAGTAGAACGCCCAGAGACAGGTGATCATGAAGGCCAATTAAAAGAAGGAGAATATTCCAAATGACGGAAGTAAATAAGGCATCAGGCTGGAATCGTGTTTTGTTTTGTTCCAAGACCTCTATTTACTAACTGGAGGGAATCACCTTGGACTAGGGACTAGTGCCATGAAAAGTGAAAGCAATGTAATAATAGAAGGCAATGTATTATTGCTATTAAAACTCCTGTTCCAGACATGGGTAGAGCACTGTTTAAAAAAAAAAAAATAACATGTTCTAGCAGCTATATCATTTGACATTTGATAAATCACACCATATCATCAGAAAATAAAATATTTACAGTCCAAGGACTTACCTGCCAACCCCTACAGAGGTATAAGTGTAACCTAACTGGCCAAAATGCGTAATCTGAGCACAAAAAGTATTATCTATACATACATGCTACAATTACAATAAACTGTGTGAAAAATGTACATCAAGTTTTGAATACATGTCAATTCGCCCCATTGCAAAATCGCCCCCGTCAAAAACGCCACTACTTTTCACAAGGTCGCCCCCTTTTCAAAATCGCACTATGTCAAAAACGCCCCCACTTTTCTCAAGATAGCCCCCATTTCAAACTTGCATCATGTCAAAAATGCCCCCACTAAATTTAATTTAATTTTACATGGCATTGATTTTATTCTTGCCTTTTTTATTAGTTAAGTTCATTTATAGATCTATGTTTGAATAGTACTCTTTTAATCATCTTTTTAATCATTCGTAATGCACCCCAGATAATTAATACTTATGTATCATTAAGGATAATTAGAATGGATTGTTTTAACTATTATAATTCATTGCTGAATTAAAACCTGATAAATTTTGTTTTTGCCTTTTATAGTTTCTTTTTTAGTTCATAAGAATTAGAATGTTTGCCGAATTGAAATTTCGTTAACTGTTTTTTGCTTCGACATTCAGGGTATTGGGAAAAAAAAGTTGATAATATTATATATATAAAAATTCGGGAGTCATGTCTTTTACACGGTGCACAGATAGACCGGAAAACGCTGAAAAACCGAGAGAGAGATGCTTTATTTTATTTTTGGACGCGTTTCATGGCAGATAAAAGTAACAGCATGTCCCTTGAATGATCAAACTTAGAACACTGATGCTGCTTACAGAATCATGCATGAAATATGACACTTTATATATTTCAAGGTGCTTTCTGGGAGTTATTATGTGTTTTCCAGCAACCTTTTTCGGACGTGTTTCTCTACACCTTAGTACCAACATTACGGGAATCGAACTTAAAAATGTTTGTTAATCATAGAAACAATGTTTACAAAATCATGTATGTAAGAGGAACGTTCATGAGATTTAAAGGTGTTTTCCAGCAGCAATTATGACAACCTGGTACTTTCTGTGGTGGGTCTGGGCATACAGCTGGTGCAAAACCAGGTCAAGGTCTCACTACCTTTGACCGCACGCTTATACATATGTCTAGAAGTATTTGTGTTGCATGTACGGTGCTGCCAGTTTTCACAACCATCACACTGCACAGCTTCTTGCCTTGGTCTAACAGTTTGCTTACATTCTATACAGTCACTAGCCATTGTGTTTATGAAATGACGGAGTGAAACAAGGTTATATATTTTCCTTTTTGGCTTGCCGAAGCTTTTGATTTTAAAACAAGTTTGCACCAAATAAATTCTCAATTGGCTTTGAAGACTGGTAGCACATTGTGGTCTTTCCATTGCAAGCTTGGTTGATGCTTTGTCTTTTTGTGCAAAAAGATAATCATAACACAAACAAAAGTTTAATTCAAAGCAATGAGTATAATTAAGCCACATCAAAGTTTATCTTTGTATTCTTTGCAGTCTGTGTACAACTTTCTGTTTCAAAAAAAGTGAACAGATGTATGTTGTTTTTTTACCTGGATTTAAAAACAAAACAAAACAGTGGATCAAAGAGATTCTTGTGCGAATTCATACATCAAATATGATAATTAGCTGGAGATCACATGTGCGCCCATGGGGAGTGGTCAGCAATCATGCCTAATTCGATTCCTATAAATATACCCCCTCCAACCCCCAGCCTTACATACATGCATTCATTCAGTTCAATTAAATAGGTGCAATTAATCAAGTGCATACACCATCATTTTGAATCGTATAACTTTTATCCTGTTGTATGCTAAAAGAATATAACTTCAATTTTTTTTTTAAATATTGAATCTAGTTTCACTAACAAAGTAAATATGTAAATAAAGAAACTACACGTGTCTGTTTAATGTTATATATTCATTTTTTATTAAAAAAATATATATTTTTAACCAGTACATTAGCCTGTTCCCCTGGTGAAATCTTCAAATATTACTAAGGCCGCTTATGTTTCTGACGTTCTTAGGTTATTATAAATGCGGTGAATGAATCGCATGAGGCGTTATTGACTGGAATGGGGGCTATTTATTTTGAAAAGTATGGGCGTTTGTTTATTGGAGACGATTTTGCAATGGGAGCGATTTGGTGAAAAGTGGGGGCGTTTTTGTCAGGGGCGAGTTTTCAGTGGGGCGTTTTGACCCGTTTCCGTTTTGCTACTAACCTGGGTCTGCAGCTGGTTCAAGTTCACAAATTGGCAAACTCCATGTGGATTAGTACCAGAACCACAAAAGATATTGACAAATTATATATACACAACACTCACTTTAACTAGTCTACATGTCTAACTTTCGCTGCGTGATCGTAAAGTCAACTCCACAAATTCTGCAACAATCCTTACCATGTGCTCAACCAGAGTGCTGTATTACCCCTCTCATGTTCCATCTAAATTTGTAAAGCACTACAGATTTGTCTTTTTTCTGATCCGACATGTTTTAAAGTTTAAGAAGATCCCTCTTCTCTAAAAATTTTCAGTCATATTATATCCGAGAGTCACATCGATAATGCCTGTTTCAGATTACATCTGCCGACATTTTTTTAAAGTATAGACTGGTCCGCTAACAAATTCTGTATATTAATATAATTAATCTGTGACAAACAGTTTCAAATACAAGAAACCCGTCTGTTTTCTTGGAAATGTGTCATATAACAGCTGCTATAAATAGAAAAGAAGGAAAGTACATGGAGGTCTATGACAAATGTACTCGTACTCTATTCTTATGCAGCGGTTTTCTTCTTTTTTTTTTTTTTTGAATATTCTCAGATTTATATGATGTGTGGGATTATAGAGATGATAATAAAAATGTACCATAAAAGCGTAATCCATATACAGGCAAGCATAACACATAATTAGGTGAGAAAAAAAAATGCGGAATGATTACGCCAAAAGCGTAATGGTTGGCAAGTATGCAAGGAGCTCAGATAATATAGGTTTTAATGTGGGTACAAAGTACTTCAGCTTCGAATTTCTTACTGAGGGAAGGGCATGACTGGCACCTTTAGTGATAGGAGCACTTTTGTTGTATAAAGAGATACTTTTTGGAGTAAAGATCATTTTTGCAATAAAAGGAAATTATGCCAATGATGAAATTTAAAATTTCATATTGTTGGAAGTAGGAACAAATGAAAACACGTTCATGCATTTATCCCATATTTATTTATTAAATAAACAAAACATAAGTGAAATAAATAAAAAACACAGTATTATGGAGGTGTTTTGTTGATCTGGAGAGGCAGAGGGGAGGACTCTAGAAAGGCAGCGGGAAGGGGTCAGAATGACACCAAGGGCAGAGAGGAGAATACTTCTGGAGCACTCTTCTATTTCAGTCTAGCCAGAGCACTTGTATACATGTATGTATTGCTGTTGTTGTAACAATTGTAGAATCTTTAAAATCCTTTAGATTTTTTATTGGTAATCATGCAAGTGATGAAGATCACAATTTTTAATAGTTCAAACAGAAGCAATACTTTTTAGATTGTAACAAAATAGTATATTTTGTTCAAATCTGCAAGGTTATTGTAAACTTTTAATAGTATCATGGAAAATAAATGCTTACAGAATTGACAACTGACTGTCATCATGCCAGCACTCCTGCACCTTATAAAAGATCAAGCAACAAATACATGTACATTTTTTTAATCACTAATGCTGATCAATACAAAAATGTTGATTAGTATATATGCTAAATAATGGTTACCAAAGCATCGTACACCATCCTGGGTATATCATTCATTTCACAGTCATCATTGTGTGAAATTCTTGGAGAAATCTCATGTATAAAATCATAATAATATGTGTATAGACAGATATGGTAATTTAATCAGTAACAAAGTCGACTACAAATCATGCGTATACAACATAATAACCTTTATGCTCCTTTAATTCATTTAAAGCAGTGATCTCATAGCATTCAATGAAAAAGAAAAAGGGGAGCAACATAACGTTTTGGAAAAACAAGTCAACTTATCTTTCACAGCATATCTAAGGGAAATAAAAATTTGGTTGATCAGCTCTGATCCTAACATTGACCCTGACATTTATAACTGAAATGAAAACTTCATAATAGACCTACCTCTATGTGTTTTTTAAGTTCAACAGATAGATTTATTAAATGAATTTGACATGCAAAATTAAATATTCATGTGAGTGAAAATTTATGGTGTGTAATTTCAAAGAATAAACCATGTTAATTATGTAAGAGATAAAGTTAAACACAACTTTGCAAATTAATTATACAATTATGTAGTTTTGTAGTGATATGACTTGAATAATAGTAGATACAACTGAAACTATTTTCTTTGTGCAACCCTAATATTTACAAGGTGAATCAGACTTGCGTGGAATTTTTATCTACCTTAACTAGAGTAAATTTCATTAGATTTTAAAGTAAATTTTCACTGAGAATTGGAACTTAATGTAGTTCTCGATTTTAATGATAAAGGTGCATTAAATGTCAATTTGTATTGTGTCATATACCACTGCCAGGACTTAGTGTACAACTCAAGATGCGTAATTACCTGAGGTTGTATAATTTTATGTAATGAGAGTAAAGCTCTTAACCCAGTCTGACTGTTCACACTTTGGTGCATATAGTGACAAAAAAGTGGCTGTATTTTCAAGTTACTTGGGTACACAAAGATAGTACAATGCACACGGATTATGGGTCAACTTTGTTTCCGATAGACCAAGTACATGCACATGACTTCGTTTTTATTTGGCTCAAACCTGCAAGATTTCCTTCTTGTATAAATAGCAAAAAGTCTAAACATTCACATGCTTTTTGTGCATAAAGATTTTCATATGCAAATGAGTTGGGGCAGTACTTAGAGCAAAAGTTGGACTATAAATTGTCACCGATGAGCTATAAGTGTTATCTAAAGTGCTTGTATATCGCAACCAATAGATCAGCTGTGGCATTGGATAAGCCTTGGAGTTGCAAATTCTCTTTCACCATGATCTTCTGCTTGTTCATGATGGACTCATTAACTCTACAAATTCAGAATTCCATGAATTCATTTGAAAGAGAGCCCTGTGTTAGGTTCACATAGATAAAACAATACCTTCCAAGATAGAAGACTTTTTGGAAGGACAACATATTTGATAATCTTCGTGTTAATCACACAGTTCATATGAAGAAGATATCAAACTGTTATTTTCTGAGTAAAATTGCACTGTCCATGTATTTCTGCAGAACATCGTCCATGTAGGCAACAGTCAATATTGAAGACCTTGTCCAGAAGTAGGAAATTATACAGTCCATGATCATGTTTAAGACCCAAGAACTTAAGTCTAGGCAGAACAGTAATGCTCAAAACAGAAACACCATCCCCCAGAAACCAAATCTGATGCAATTTCAGAACAACTTGTAAATCGAAGCGTAAACATTGGCTTCTGTAAAGTCTATACTGGTCACACTTTGTCTCAATCAATAGATGTCTGTATTGATCTAATCATTTATATCTTGGAAACGAATCTGTCATTGCAGAGAGCAGTATGCAGATGTGTTCAAACATCTCCAAAAACAAAATGCAGACAAAATGTTTTTGCTGGAGGTAATGTATGTACCAGAACAAATATATATATATATATATATATATATATATATGGACCTAAGGTATAGATTACATAAAGAAGAAGATGCAAATAGTAAGATATAACCATTCCCAGATCAAACTTTGATTTTTGAAAGACTAGCCATATATGATAATGCATATGCCCTTGCTCAGCCAATTTATATGCAAAGCAGTATTTCAATAAGAGTCCCTAGAAAAATAAATGATGCTCTACTGGCCGAAAATAATTTACAGGAATATGAGATAAGACCATATCTTCTTTTTAACTGTTGACTGCAGAAACCATCTCATATATTTTAGCAATAATAGGATCTTCAATATAGCAGCAGTGGCAGCCATATTGCATGTAAGATCGGCACCATTTTCATTTATGACAAACTTGACATTATTATACGTCTTTTGGTAAAAACCCTAAGTGAAAACGACCATCCATTCTGGAGGAGTATCGATAACAAGATTTTCAAGATGGCCACTGTGGTAGCAATATTGGATGTCAAATCAGCACCATTTTCATTTACAACCTAGTAAACATATAAGTTTTCTGCTGAAAACCCCATGTTGATATGACTATGGATCTAGAAGGATTGCAAGAACTCAAAATAATCACCCTCGCCACCATATTGGAATTCAGATCAACACTATTTTAATTTAGAACCAGCTAGATACTATATGATGTCTCTAGTAAGAGCCTCGTGTCAATATAAGCAGATTTTCAAGAGAGCTGCCATGGCGGCTATATTAGATTCCATATCAGCACCATTTCCATTCAGGTCTAACTAGATTTCACAAGAAGTCTTTTGGGCAAAACTCTATACTGACATGACCATCCATCTATGTTGAGTAGCTCTAAGAATATCTTCAAGATGGCCGCTGTGATGGCAATATTACAAATCAGATCAGCATTATTTTCATTTGGGACTAAATTAGACATCAACAGAAATCTTCCAGTGAAAACCACACGTCAATATGACATTCTTTTCAGGATAAATAACAATAATAAGATTTTCAAGATAATAGATGTCCGATTGGCACCATTTTCTTTTAGGACCAACTAGACATCATAAGAAGACTTTTGATGAAAACCCCATGTTCATATGGCTTTCTGTCCAGGAGGAGTAGCGATAACAAGATTTTCAAAATATTGAACATCAGATCTGCAGCATGTTCATTTAGAACCAAGTAGACATCATAAGAAACCTTTTGTGAAACCCTCATGTTGACATGGCCATCCATGCAGGAGGAGTAGGATAACATGGTATTCATGATGGCCACTATAGCAGCCACATTGGATGTCTGAGCAGCACCATTTTCATTGATGACCACCTACACCTTGGGATGAATGTGTGTGTGTAAAGTTTCATGGTAATCCTCCATGTACTTTAGGAATAGTGATAACAAACTTGTGCTAACGGACGGATGACGAACAATGGAAGCCAAATGACGGCCAACGACCAACAGGCCATCCCATAAGGTTTTCTGGTCTATGACCAGTAGATCTAAAAATCAACATTATCTGATTAATGTCATTTATTAGCACTTTAGATCATGACTTTGAACTATTTTCAATAAAACTCTGATATCTAAAGTCTTTTCTATGCTTCAGTGTGCCTATGTTGGATGAGTATGGCATCATACGACAAAATGGAAGATCTGTATAATAATACTAATAATAATAATAATAACATTTATTCATAGCAAATGACTCGTTTAGTCAAGGACCTTTCTCCCTTGAGGCTCTCCAAAGAAGATAGTATAACAATGTACATCATACAAAAAGATAATAGTAATTACTATATAGTTTAACATGTCTTTAGTATTATAAATAATAAATTCTATTATAACCTATTAGTGACACTACATGCTTAAAATATCTCTTTTTCAATTCTGTAATATTTTCTGTAGATTTTGCATGCAGTGGAAGCTTGTTCCACAGAACTGTATAAGAGTATTGGAAGCTTTTCTTCAATTGCTCTGTTCTTGGTTTTGGTGGATGAAGGTTTCCACGGGATGTTAATTGCAACTGGTAAAGTGCTGAATAAGGCCTGAATAAATCATGTAGAAAATCTCTGGTTCAGCTCCATATATAGGAGATCTCAAATAGGTAATGATTTAATATTAAATTTATGAAATTATTCAACAAGTTTAATAAATTCAATATTTAATCATTACCCATTTGAGATTCTGTTTATCATATAGTTTTAATTTTAGTGGAAATAGTCTCTACCGAAAGAAGAAGACACAATTTTCTGCATTTCATTTAATTCTGACTAAGACGCTGCACCTTTCAATTCTTGGGCGTGAAAAAATAGTAACAGATGCGAGCTGAAGCAATATAGCAGAATTCAATAACTAAAATTTAGAATTATATTTATTTTACAAATTATAATTTTAAGAGCCCTTCCAAATCAGTAGAACAATTGACACGGACAACATTACTTTTAAACATTGGATCTCTGAAAGTTACCAGTCATTATACTTTAAGTTTATAATACGCATTAATACCTTTGTTGTTATTTGGACATAAAGGTTAAGAATGCATGGACTAATACCATCCAGTCTCGATGATTTATTAACACTCAGCTTATTGAGCATATCAAAGTCCTCAACTTGACTAACATTAGCTACTGAAAAATATTTGTCATAGCGTATTTTAGCTCTTATAAATGATAAAAGGGCATCAAGCTTTCTTGGGGTGTTAGCCTCGTTCTGAATACAGTAACTGTAGAGGCTTGTCTAAAAATTATTGAACATTTCAACAATATCTTGTAGAGGTGATACTATGCCATCACTTTGCTTAAGTCTATCCCGTAAAACAGCTGTTTTTGGATGGATTCAGCTTTTTTAGATACTTTCACAATGTCTTGATACTCTTACTTTCATCAATAGCTTTTTTATACTATTCTTATTTTGCCTTATCAATCAGGTACTTAGCTTTTATTCCTTCATTTTCTATAGTTTTGTTATGTCTTTCTTCTTGTGAAATGTATCCTTTATATGCCTTGTTTCACTGATACCAGGGTGAATCCACCCGAGTTTAAATTACTTTTTAACCTTTTTATTTTAATTTAGGCACGCGTATCTAAGACCGCATTTAATAATTAATATCAGGTGTCTAAGGCACTGTTGACATTAAACTATACTGCCAACTGAGTTGCTGGGTTTGCAAATTAAGATCATTTAAGAACATTTCTTCATTGAACTGTTTCATGTCCTTGTATTTTGTTTCAATGTGGTGACCATTTTTACACAGTCTGGAAGCATGTCTAGTTATACAGACCATATAGTGGTTACTCATTGCAGATAGTGGTCACTCACTGCATACACTGGCACATTCATTTCATTTAAATTTGCAGGTTTATTGTAGTACAGACATGATCAATGATAGTACCACTAAGAAACAATCTTAAGAGTTCAATCAAAAGTGTTGGAGACAATGTCAAGAGTGTGGTACACGTTGAAAGACATATGACTGACAATACATAATGGAGGCAAAGTCATACATTACAGTGATTATGCCACTTTATGCCAAGAGGCCAGAAAACCAGACCTTTCTGAAATAGTGTGGTCAGTTTTCCTTCCCAACTGCTAGGAGCTCTGGTGCAGTTCTTTTCCAAAGTGGGTACAAGAAATTATAAATTTGTACTCTGAACCCTTATACCTTGAAAAGCCCGATTGAGACATCTGAATTGTAATATGTGCAGTTCTTTTACTTACTTCAGTCAACCAAATCTATTCTTTAAACACACAATTACACAAAGTACCATGAACCTACAATGTATGTACTAGACCAACTCTGAACTGAAATTTATTTAAATAGATTTGTTTCATGTAATTTTTCATATAAAGCTTGTAATGATGTTTCTGTATGTCTGATTGTATTGACGTTTGTTCAGTGATAATAAATGTAAATGATGGTGGTATGGCAGTCATATCATAATCTGATTGAGTATCTTAATGCTCCAGCTAAGAAGGTGGCGTTTTTTGAATACGGTATGATAATTCCAAACTACATGCAATGGTAGATAAATATAGCTTGACATAGAAAAGAATTTGTCAAAATGATCATTGTAATAACTTCTCCCAAGTTTTGATACCTCAGTTGCAAACGCAATGACTAGTCACGTCACTACTCAAGTAATTGAAGTAGATGATTGTTTTCTTTTTTTATTTGCATAGTAACAAAATTTAATGAACTGTTCAGTATATAGGATTATTTTGCTTCAATTAGAAAGGAATTTGACTTTGCTGTTGAGAAAAAATCTTCAATCAAAACTTCTCCCAATTTCAGTATCTAGTATAACAACAATTTCCTTGTAAAAATTATATATATTTTGGTGGAACTCTAAATTATATAAATTAGGGCAAAATTTAGGCTGAATCAGAAAAAGCTGGAAATGTATGTCAAGCCCACTCCAAAAGCTTTTGGTAAATTGGTGTTTTATCAAGACGTATCCATACACCAAGTAGCACGACTCTGTGGCAAACTTTACTTGAAGAACTGACCGCATACAAAACTTTTACATTGAGGTTTATCCAAGGTGTGGACTAACATGCTGATGGACAGACATAGAGACATGCACAAGGTCACCAAAGTGATTGCTATGTCAAGTCAGGTTCGACAATAATAATGTAGTTTTTACCTTATGCAACATCATGGATCAATTTGGCACTATCACCAACAGCTTAATAAAGCAATGAATCTTGAAAATTTGGAGAGAGGACTTTGTATACTCATGTGTTAAGCTAAAATTTGATTTGTCATCTACAGTTACACAACTAAGCCAACTACTGCAGTATACTATATTACTCGATACTTTTGTAGATATGCAATACCCTATGGGGATCCCAATTCATGCAATATTTCTAAACATGGCTACAAAGGGCTCCAGAAACAATTCCTGGCTTAATTCCTGCACTAACCTTACATGGCCTTTGGCCAGATGAGCTAATAATTATGTATGTATTTGTATCTGTCAGTCATATGTAGTTCTGACTCTTTTAGAGTTTCAATAACATTTGGTTCAAAAAATATCCATCCTCCACCCACCCATCTTTCTAACACAACATATCTTACCTGCTTCTATCACTCTGATTCTTGTTGATGCAGTTATTGATCCATTCACACCAGTGATCTCAGTGTCACATTTCCATATGGCATCATCATCCTTAGATTTTGAAATATTGGTAATTGACAAGGTAAAATTTTTATTTCTGCATGATGTTTCATAGCGGTTCGTTTCATAACAAGCTGGTTTTGCAAGATACATGCAGTTACTTGCACCAATCACAAGGCCATAAGGATCATCATTCAAATACCATTGTATAAAATCAGGATTTGATGATCCAGTGCATACACATTCTAAATCTAGACTTTCTCCTTCTTTAACTGATGCTTCTGGACTTGGATATATATGCACGATATTTCCAGCTGAAACTAAAAAAAAATAATAATTGATATTACTTTAAACCCTGGAATCATTTGAGATGTCTTATAACTAAAATTGGGAAAATGACTCTGAGTCGAAGCATTGGGAAAAAAAAAAAAAAAAAAACTCGTATAGATAGTGAATTCAAATGAAATTCCTGGATTACTGGTTTTCTTTCCTTTTTTTTATTTTTTTACTCAGGTGATAGAAATGGTGCCTGGACTCATAGTTTGAAGAAAGAAACCTCCCTCAGTTCTGAATACAATTTGCTGGAGTAAATTGATGAAATTGGCAATTCTACATGATTTTACATTGAGATTGGGACCTATCTTTGGCCCCCTATGGAACCATAAGATGTTCTACGATGTTTATTACATTACTCGCGTAAAGTTCAACACCAAATCATAACATCCCAAAATGCCAACACTAGTGGTAGACTTAATATAAGTTAATATTTGCTTATGTATGCAAGACTAAAACTGTCTGCAATTAAGAAGCAGCATATTGTATATGCAAGGGACACTTAAGATTCCTATGAGGTTTAAAAGTGTATGCATTATTACCTGTATGTATTAGTTAAGTTAACAAAATATTAAACCCTTAAAGGACCAGTGACGCATTTGGTCACTACCAATCTGGGGCCGAAAAATGACATTAAGGATGTCATATTTACACATGTAAATGAGATCGTTCGTTTTAGCCCTGTTAACATTTGTAAAGCGTGTATTCTCTTTAAACGATAGATAAAAATTTTCCAACATGAAATATTGAAAATGAAAAATCAGAGGGTGCCCCCACTTTTTGAAACAAACATTTCTGGTACTTTTCCAGGCTTTTTCCTGGATGAAATGGATTTCTTCAAGGTTCACTTAATATCCTTACTGAACGGAATTAAAACAAAGTGGCTTAGAAAACATGTATTTTTTAAATCAAAAAATTTGTATTTTAGACTCTCCCATAACGTCTAAATTAGACATATGACCATGTACTAAACCACATGATGTATCACTAAAAAGAAGTATATCTATTGAAATTACATAAACTTGCATGTAACTCAATTTACAGAACAAAAGTGTGACTTTACTCTGCTTAACTGCATTTGTTGGTATTAATATAGTATTTTAGAAAAGGGTTATTTTGAATTTTAAAAGAAACCCTTACAAATTATATACCTTTGTTTTGAAAAAAGGGTTGTATTTTTTTTTTTTTTTTTTTAAATCCACTTATGCAAGTCTTGGGCAATTTTTTTTCCAAGCATTCTATACTTGGAGTGAGTTGCAACAGATATTCATCCCTGTCATCACTTTACTCAACACAGTACACTTACATGCATCACTACAATGCTTACTAAAAAACCACTGGCATCCAATGCAGGCTTGATACTAGAGAGGATTTTAAACCTGCTGTCTTCACTCTGATTATAATATTTGCATGATCTGAACCCATTTTTAGCATCAAGTTTGCATCGTGAGCCTATGTAAATAACAAACTCAGCTCCCTTTGCGACATGTTCTTGACTGACTAGAAGTAGGCAAAAGAGAGAATGTAATTGATAATTAACGTACGCTAGAATTGTAAGCAATGACGAGGTTGAGAGCTTGTTAAGGGTAGAAAATGCACATAGATATTCGCAAGATGCAAATCCGCATCACTCAGCCGAAGGACGAGTAAGTACTTAAGCTTTCTAAGCACAGCCATTGTTTTTCCCGCAGTCAAAATGAGAAGACGAATAGTTTTCCTGAGCCACGCTGATGTCTGGCTGGTGCGCTAACATCCTCTTTCAAAGTAATCTGACTATAGACTGTATATTTAATGCAGTCATTGTCAAGAACACCCAGCACATCGAATTCTGCATTGAAAATTGCACTAGCGGTCAGTAGATTTCTAAGTATTTAGCAAGGTCTGATAGTAAAATTAACCACAAACACGAGTTGGGGTGGTTCTTGTTTCTTCTAACCTTTCCCACCCAATTGTAGATATCCTGACAGTTATGCACACCCCAACATAAATGTCAGAATATCTAAAATCGGGTGGTAAAGGTCAGCGAAAACTCGGACTAGAGTTGGGGGTGTCGAATTAATATTGACCATAATGCTTAAAACATGTTCCCAGTGCAAAGAATACAATAATATGTAAAGATTTATTGCAATATATTTTTTTTTTACTTTACAGATCAAAAGGGGAACTGGGGAAAATAAGTTGCATTATATTTCTCTAACATATACAGAGATTACACGTCACAGACAATGTGTTGTTATAGTGTGAAGCTAGACTGATCTTATTATCTTTAACCAACTGGAAAGTCCTTGGCATTTTTCATTACATGCTAGAAAAAACTTCGGATATAAAACATGGCCATTTTGAACTGCCCAAAGCTCATGGTTGGTCTCACGTCATTATCGCTTTATGACATCACAATGACTAGATGACATATCACCACTAACAGCAACGTAAGCAATACTTTCAGGTTTTTAAAACCAAATGATTTCTTTAATTTCTTTCATTATAAAGTTGTTGGAATAACACTAAAAATGAATAATGCAGCATTTTCATTTATTTTTCAAACATCGTCGACTGCAATTTGAACACTTATCATTTTATGAAAAGATCTGTTCTCACATCTAGACAGATCATCGTCCACCAAAACCTTTCAAATTTTGGTAGGTATCACTTCGATTTATATCTGAGTCTCTTTCAGAGAGTCGAAGATATTCGACTCGCATCGGAAAGAGACGAGGATGTTCTGAATGATCTTCAATTTAAGACTCAGATCCCTCTTCATTATTATGAGTAAAGATATGTTCCTGGTGTCTCTTCCTTGAATAATTGTTCTTTTGCGATGTTCTAATCAATGTCAGAATGTACACATGCCTGTAACAGTGATTTTATCATTTGTCATTAGCCAGTCATGAACTGCTGAGTGACAGCAGAGAGTGGGATTATTATAAATGAATGACTCTGCCGAATAGGTATCACATCTTTAGTAAATATTACACCTGGCACGTTTAACAAGAAGCCAGCAGGCTGCCCATCCAAATGAATTTTTCATCATAATAATCAAACTCATTATAAATCAAATCCATCAAACTCTACTTGCCCTGACCGGGCTGTGACTGTGAGACACTTGGTTGCCTGAAGCTAAAAGTTGTCCAACCTACCTGGCAATGAATTTTTATACCCATGCATACATACATACAAACATACATACATACATACATACATACATACATACATACTGAAACAATTAAAAAATGTTGAACTTAATCATACAATAAAACAATTACAAAACCAGAGTTCAGGAAAACCGCTCATCTTTCATCTGGACTGGGTAAAAATGTGGCTGGGTCAATTATCAATTACTTTTGTCTATTTTGCCTTCCTGTTGTCAGGTTGGAACAACGTTGCAAAGAAAGGCGACTTTTGACTTTTGTACCTTATGCAAGCTTCACACTAAAATGTGCAAAAATCATGAAAATATTAGTAGTGAAGACAACTAGTGGGTTAATAAATATATAATACAAGACAATGTTTGTATACTGCTAGGTCGAGAAAATGTAGTTTCATACCTAGCTCTCAATTTCCTAATGGTATTAGGCTTTACATTTACACTTTTTAGTAATGTAGGCATCATTTGATGTGGAGAAATTTTCCCTTTCAACGAGCTGTCACACACACAGCTCTATGAATTAGACCTGTGTGAATTTAAAAGCCAGAGAATGTCAAAATTTCTGATTGTTTGTCTGGATACATTGTGTTAGACTTGCTCCGGGTCACTGGTACTGTGAAACCCAACTATAACGCGATATTTGGGGTCCATAAAATTCTATCGCGGAAAAAGCGGGCTCGCGTTATTGAGGGGTTTTACTATATTTTACTTTATTCAGAGAACAACGTATACACGTCTAATGTATAGCATGAATAGGGTATCAACACCGTTAACTATCTGATATTGATCCGTCTTTGTTTTCCCACATGACAACCCTTTGATTGAGCCATGAGTCTTATACTTGTTCAGTGCCAAGTAACAGAGAGTGGTTATTTGATCTCCCTGTGATCTCGCCGCCCAAGCTCAGTCTCTACATAAGCACCCACATATGACAATCTTTGATCAACCACCACATTGTCTGGTGCTTGGTTGTGTATGCAGTTAAAGAAGAAACATAAGTCGGCTATTGTTTGCACAATTATTGTATACAGAATTAATTGAAGACAAACACAAAGAAGACTTACTGGCTTTAATCATGGATCAGTAATAAGTAACATTTCCGATAATTTTTATTTTGGCATAACACTTCAAGAAATTGGTGAAATTGTTAAATTTCAGAAGCCACGCCACGATCGAATTCATACGTGATCTCTTCCCCAAATTGATAATAAACTTTTTATACACTATTTCTCGTACTTAAAAAAAATATATTTGTTTCCGTGCACGAGAAAAATACATGTACGTGTATATAAAATTTCAGGAACCATGCCACAAACGTATTATACTCGAATTCATACACGATCTCTTCCCCAAAATGATACTGTAATATACACATTTTATACACTATTTCTTGTACTTTGAAAAAAAAAATGTTCATGTGTGAATGAATATATGAAATTTTGGGAGCCAAGCCACGATCGCGTTATATCAGAATTCGCCTTATAGCTGGGCGCGTTATAGCGGAGTTTCACTGTATTTTCAAGATTACAGCTTTATTCATTGATTGTTATGCCAAAATGAAGATATAAGCAAATATTTGGAATAGGATGTAATTACTTTTCACAAGTTGTTGTTGTGGGTTTAACAGCATTTTTCAACACATGATAGGCTATACATGGCAGCCCGTTTTATCTGGTTGAGGAAGAACCTGGGAAAACCCCAGGAAGAACTACCGACCTGCGGGAAGCTGCTGGCAAGCTTTCTCACATATCCACATTGGCCGAGCCCAAGACTCTTTTCACAAGTAAAATGTTGCTAAATACATTCAAAAGAAATATTGTAAGTGTCTCCGCTGATTTCCACCAACTTTTACACAATGCACACTATTCTAATCCAGTTATAAAGTACACAGTGTCAAGACAACAGTTGACTGGTCGAAATTTAAATGTGGTAATGGCATCAAAAACCTTCGAATTATGTTAGCCAATCAGCAGTCTTCCCTTTGATATGTGCTTTTGAATATGACTATGGGGGTCGACGTCGTACATTATGAGACTATGTCAGACCAGATGAAAAATAACCACAATTCAACATTCTCTATCTCTCACATATCATCATTTGTGCTAGCTTGTTGAAAAAGAAAATTTCTTCACATTAAAATGACACCTAGATTACTCAAAGTTGTCACTGCAATTTAAAAATGGATGTTTAGGTGTAAAACTGCTATTTCTGGACTTACAAACCTGGTCTCTTGTTATGTATTTATATAAGGAGTCACTTATTAGAATAATTTTAATTACTTTCTTCACTGTGAATATAAATTACCCATTACCCATTTTAGTATCAAGCTTGCATCAGATACCTGTGGCTTTTTAATAAGAGAGTAAGTAGTGTAGTGGAGAAGTGTACTGCACTGAGTAAAATGAAGATAGGAATGAGCAACTGTTGCAAATCACCATAATGACCTCCACTTCATGTCAGATAATATAAGATTTATTGGTTCATATAACTTCATATGCAACTCAACTAAGGTCAATAATTTTATAATATTGACTGAAACCAAGGTAAATAAATGTTTTATTCCATGATTTAGTACAAAATATTAAACTTTAACTTGTCGCGGATTAGTAAACTTACCATTTTAGCTGCATGACGCTAGAAAAAAATGATTTTCCATAAAAGTCAATGACTTCACTACAGTGCATTATGGTATTTTACTGTAAATCACATGATGTTATGCCAGCCAATGAAAAAATATGTCCCACAGACTCATGTAATAATGTCCATTGTAAACTTCTTTAGTTGAAAGAAAATAACGTTTTAGCATTATTAAAAGTCTAAAATATCATAACTGCACATAAATCTCTCAAAACTGGGAGTCTGACTCAATAAGCCAGTTGTGGATGGATAATATTCTCTGCTGTTTTTTAAATCACATAGAAATGAAATGGTAGATGAGAACTTTGATTCAATATGTCATTAGAAATAACCCTACAAAGTTGTATCTGAGCTGACACAAACATTGGGGAAAGCTGCCAACCATGCATGCCTGTAGTAAATGTTGAGCGATGTAGAATGGATACCAGACCAAACAATATGCTAATTTGTCTTCAAACAGGAGAGCTAGAAATGAAATACATCTTTACAGCATTTTCATGTATTTACCTCTTGAGAGAAGAATCACACAAACTGCATAAATGTTCATTGTCGATGTCTATGAGCCTGAATAAAAAGAGCAAATGATTCTTATCTTTAGTATATAATACATGGTGACACTACATCTAGTATTCATGTATGCCTCCCAGGTGAAAAATTACTGGGCATCATGAGTATATATAATTGATCTGAATTTAATATCTGAATTAAGTAGTTAAAAATGATTAACAGTTGACAAAATGTGTTTAATTCCCAGTACATAAATTCATAATTGCGATAATTGAAGACACACATGCCTCAGTCTGTCAAAGAATGAGGAGAGATATATACATGCATGATGGTGTGTGGCTAATGTTAGGTAGGCAGATTAAGAAGAAACTACTATGCACAATACGTGATTCACTAAACAAAATATCTTTAGCTTCAGTGTTCAAAAATCTCTAAATCTAGATGAGACCTATTTGAAGTGAGTTGCCCATCGAGGCATGTCAAAATAAAAATATAAAAGTTTTATATAATTTGCCCGACAAGATCTTGAATGCGCCGATGACATGCGGCATTTTTATTTTTAAGAGCTTGAAAGACTGGTGAATTATTAATATTCAGCACCCTGCAGGGGCTCTGTTTGTGGATCTCTCATCCTTATGTAGATCGCCTGCTTACTTGTATCAAAAGCTATAAACTGTGTGCACAAAGTGAAGCACGTGACTTACGAATAGGGAACAATACTGTTTCTGTTTTCCTTATTTCATTGGTTAAATTGCTCACACTTATAGAGTAATGCACCACTAGTTAAAACCTAGTGAGCATTAACTAAGCGATTGTTTGGCAATTAAATTAAGCTAGAGGATTAGCAACTTATAAAAGCATCCAAGAAAAGCTACATTGTATTTTAATCCATTTAGTTCAAAGACTTGATATCCACTAATTCTATTGATGTACAGAGTGGATGTTTGTTCTAATTGTGACGCATCCACTGACTCACTTTACTATGACTCAAACTAATTACAAAACTTGACACTACTGCTTTTACTGATTGAAAAAGACCCATAGCTCTCCGACATCATTTGCATTCAATTTCAATCTATCAGCATGTAGAGATTTATGCAGCATTCAGAAAACGAAACTACTCCATGTCCTCCAGATACCTTTCCCTATAGATCATGATGAAACGCACAGTACATCGAACTGAAGGCAAAGGCAAAGACAAAACTAACAAAATACACGTACAAGGAGTCAAAGGTCCCAAGAGCAGAGGTGCACCCCACAATTATTAAGAATTCCACACGTGAATATGCAGAAATTGTGAAATTGTTGTGAATCGTGCAAGTTGTGAACTCCTCTACAGCAGAATGTGAACGAGGGTTCAGTCCCATGTAAAAAATTATAAAGCACAACTGATTCACGCAGGATAGACTTCAAATACTTATGAACACGAACTATGATGATCCAGGCAGTAAAGAGGACATTTATACAGTAATTAAACACTAGGAAAAATTACTGCAAGGGACCAACTTGGAATACTTTCAAACAAAGAAAGGATATTTATGAGAAAGTCTAATGTACAAAATTTCAAATCAAGAAGGGTCTTCGATATCTCATAACTGTGGAGAATCCACAATGATTATACAATTAGAAACCACACATTATTGATGATGCCAGCCAAACCTGATTTAAGACAAGTGTTTCTTCATTTGATAAAAAATGGAAGCCCATCTTTAAAGGGACTTCCAATTCTTATCCATCAATGTCTTCTTATTCTACTACTTATTCTACTACTCTAGCTGTTGCTGCTGCAGCCAAAAATGTGATATCCCCTAAAACAAAAGTGCTAGAGAGAACAGGCGTGTTACAAAGTTTACTGGATTTGCATTAAAACAAAACTGGCATGATTTAGTCCGCTGACAACACCTTGTCGTCATTTCGTAGCCAAAGTCATGTTGGTACGATGTCCGACAATCATTGGAAACGAATTCCAGTATAAAAGACGAAATGAAGGACAATATTCATTTCAGTCCTTCTGATGAAAAAAAAAAAAAACAGGCTGTCTCTTCTCCATTAACCAAACATTGGAATGTCTTATCAGTACTTACAAAGTCAATGCTCCGATGCAAATCCAAATCATTCAGAAAGCACCTAAAGAAATCATCAATAAGGTCTGTGAATGTTGTTTAAACGTCTTGAAAGGAATCATTCCTTTTGACCAGGATGCAGAAACATTGTCACGTTCTTCGACAAATGGTGAAAAAGAAAATTCCAGTCAATCAAAACGAAAAAGTGCTTGTTCATCGAAGAAGGTTTCTTTCCATGCTGATAGGTCAGTTGTCAAAAGTCGATGCTCCCTTGTTAGGATGCATTAATGGACTTCTTTTATGAGGAGTGTGAAAGTGAATATGAAAAAGGACAGACATTTCTGGAAGGACATCACGCATGTACAGCTGTATCCTATTGAAGGACAAAAATTAACTTTAGTTCCTAACAAACGCTGGATGGAACTCAACCGTTGGTACAAACAACGGATATCTCACTTATCTACTAATCCTATTTTCGCAGAGATGTCAGACTTACAACAAGAGTTACAATCGTTGATGGATTGAACAGATTTGTCACAAATGGATAAAATCGCAACGGTACGGACAATTATTGCATCATCTTCAACTGTTTCACCAGAAAGCTTTAGACAAGGAGGCTAAAGCTACTTTGCAAGATTTCAAGAATATCATGAAAAGCAAAGAAAAACAAAAGCAGCAACAGCTCCAAAAAGGATGACAGACACAGCCATGGGGATGGAAAAGAAAAGAGAAGGCGTCGATAAGTTTCAAACTCCACCTCCTAAAACGCTTAATTTGGGACCTATGTCAAGAATGGGTTGGATCAAAAAGTTAATGTCGATACCCTAGCCAGCGGAAGAGAAAACAAAGTGAAGAAAGAAGCCAAACGAGAACATGTCACCCCTGTTCGTGCATCATTTACTCCTGTTACTCGTCCGACACTTACAACATTGCAATCCAAAAACATACCACACACAGAAGAGCATCAGTAGTTAACTTATTGAGCAGAAGCAACAATGATACATTTTGAGCCATCATTTACTACTATCCTGGCTGTGCAGCTGGCTACAAAGGAATTCAAAATTTTTTATAATGCAACCAAAACCGAACTCAAACATCTACATCTGCAGTATGTACAACAATGTTTA
Organism: Margaritifera margaritifera; assembly: GCA_029931535.1. Lineage (NCBI taxonomy): Eukaryota > Metazoa > Mollusca > Bivalvia > Unionida > Margaritiferidae > Margaritifera > Margaritifera margaritifera. Next base: position 1,023,654 of record JAQPZY010001292.1, read on the forward strand.
CAAAGAACAATTGACGTACACGTTACACAAGCCCATTTGACGAAAACTTTCAAAAAAGTCAAATTAAAGTAGCAGAAATCGATCAGAAATGGCAAGCAGATGTCTCTCCTTAAGCTTCGTACAATCGAGGTTACAAATATTTGTTTTGTGTCATTTGTGTGCTTTCAAAATAGGTTTGGGTAGTTCCTCTGACCTCTAAAAAAGTTCTGAGTTAGTGTGAGCTTGAATAATTGTCTTAAAACAAGGTGGACTACACTCTGTGCGAAGGCAAAAAGATAGGCACTTAATTTCTTAACCAAGCTTTTCAAAAATAATTGAAAAAAACGACATTTATTCTTGTCACCAATGAAAATCCTGAAACTCAAAGTCAATGTTGTGGAACGCTTTCAAAGAACCTTGAAAGAACATATGTAGAAATATTTTACATGCTCTCAAAAACATCAACGTTACCATATATGGTCAGAGCTTACAATCAATAGTACCATTATAGCATCGGATGTGCTCCAGAAGAACTAACACCTTAAAATGAAGTGACCGTGTTTGATCCATTGCTTGGAATGTAGGAGATCAGAAAAAAGAAAGAAGTATTAAACACCAAAGATTGGGTTTGCATATAGGAAAAACAAAAAGCACTTTTGACAAAGGTTATTTACCCAACTGAACGACTGTCACAGTACAAGCATGTGGACATGACCCAATAGTATATTAATTAGAAGATATAAACAGAGAAGTGTTGTAATTAACCTTTTACTTTCCTGAGTTACAACGAGTGACCAAGAAAGGCGATGACGTGTACGATATAGAAAGCATTCTCAATCAAAGAACATGTAAAGTGGAAAAACGTCACACCCAAGAAGATAAAGTCTGTTGGAAAGGATATCCAGCTAGTTTCATTTCTTGAATTGCAGCTTCACAAGTTATCAACTATAAAAATAAGTAGAAATCACAAACATCCTGTTAAACGCTGCATCCCCTTTCTCAGAGTTCACCCCTCCAAGAACTCCAAAAACAGCAACCACAGTGGCTGCAGTGGGGATAACGTGTTCCTAAATATCAAATCATCTTTTCTGTCAGATTTTTGTGGTATATTGTGTCTCTGGAGTGACAATTGTAAATTTGAGTTATGTGAACTATTTTTATCAGCAGTTGTATTGGTTATCTTCTTCCCAATCCCTGGTTGAAATATACAAGGCAGAAAGAGACATTGAAAACCACTCAGACCTTATAGACATGACCAGAAAAAGAATACGAAAAGAAGAACCTTGCCAATGTTCCAAGACAGAACTCAGTCTGTTTGCCATGCCACTGACGATGATGATGCAATAATACCAATAGGTAGAATTCATCACTAGTCTTTTCTGACAAACTCGGCTCCTATAGAGTTTTAAATCAAAGGACAAACCAAAGATTCCATCGATCTGAACAGTTACATGTTTCTGAAAGTCAAAGTTTGATGCCAGAGTAGCTTCCGTCAACAATTTCATGCATTCATTGTTCAGCGAAGTGGATTTGTATTTGAACTACAAACTGGTCAGCAGCAGCATGGACACTTACCCTTTCCGACCTTACCTCGAGAATCTCTTGACGTATGGAAAAGAAGCCAAGAGCTAACTTCTGGATGTTTGTGTAGTGTAAAAACCTAACATCTTGGATGCCTTCAACGACACAGAGTTGACAAAAGCAGCGATCCTCACAATGTAGTATTTAGTGAGCGCCAAAAGAATATAAGCACGTATTTTAGAAATTATGGATCATTTACAATCAGACATGTTATTGCAAGACAAATATTTCCTGAATGGTGTGGATGTACGTCTGAGACTGAATCAAAGCAGTATCGTATTCCACATGATGGCTGTTGCTAAGGAGTACAGAACATCGATTAAACCAGACTTTTCATCTACGTGTATAAGTCTTAAATAAAGTGGGAAATGACATCAGTCAAGCTCTGATCAGAACAACATCCAAGTGGAAGTCAAAACCTTCACCATTGCCTCTGGACTCCTATCCAAGATAGAAGATAATGTCTTCCAAGGTCAACCGCCTAAATGTTTGTTCATTGGCATGGTCAGTAATTCTGCAATCAACAGAACTACATTGTATTAAAATCCTTACCAGTCCCATTATTTCAATGTGTCCAAGATAAAAAGTCACCTAGATGGTCCGATGTTGTGTACCAGACATTATGAACCTAACTTTGCCCAAAAAAATTACTTTGACTCTGTTTGAAGCCACATAACATTTAGGAACCAACAGTACCCACGGTGTTTCATATGAGGGTTATGCAGGAAGATATGCTTTGTGAGGATTTGATTTCACTCCAGACCAAGGCAGCGACTAGGGATATTTCCACCCAGGGGTGTACTGGGTAAGCAACTTGGCCCTGGACTTATCTGCCGGGACAGGCCCGGGGTTTTGCTCACACCAGTAAAACACCGGTAAAAACTTATTTTTTTTACGGCCCACCAATGCGGCGGTCTGCCAGGACAGGCCCGGGGTTTTGCTCACACCAGTAAAACACCGGTAAAAATGGATTTTTTCACGGCGGCCCACCGGGATTTGTCCCAGTAGCCCAATGGCCAGTACACCACTGTTTCCACCCTATAAAATCAGGCCAACTCCATGTGGAAATTCAGTTTTCACTTGCCCTTCAGAATCCACTAAACGTGATCTTGCATGCAGAATTTGATAATACTCTGGAAATCAACAGTCTGAGAGAAGTTATCATAGACTATTAAAACAAAGCATGGAATACAAAACCATGGACAAAGGCGAGAATAATGCTTTCCATCCAGAACAGCAGTCACAGACCCAAACTGCAAGATGACACAATGGCCAGAACAAGAGCAACACTTAGTTTCCTATTATGCTTGCCACTTAGGCTGAAAGATCACATTCTGGACCAGAAAACATTGTTATGGTTGTCAAATCGATCATCCAAGTCAAGTGCAACATGACAAATGTTTGATAATGAGTCAATACAATTTTTAAGAGTATCTGGAAGAAGCATGGGCACTCATCCCACGTGTATAGTGTGTGTATATTACTACCCTTTTCTTTGGTTAGCTGGTGTGGAAGTTGGTCAGTCAATGAGTGCACATTGGTTAGTAGATGACTGGATGTAGGTCAGTCAAAATGGCGTGTTGCTTAGTACGTGTGGGTGTTGGTCAGTCAAAACAGTGTGTTGGTTAGTAATTGTAGTTTTAACATTACATTTTCCCATGTACCCAGACTCCCATTTGTTTTATACAAGACCCCAAAAAAGTAATTTCTACATGTAGGTACAATGGGAAATGTCGTGTTAAAGGACAAATGCTAAATTCCCATTGTACCAGACTTCCACTCGCATGTTAATCCCATGGATATTTTAACATGGAATTCCCCTTGTACCCAGACTCCCATCCTTTCCAATGCCGGTCTAATGTTAATTTCCCTTGTACTCAGACCTCCTTTTTTTATTGTACCCAGGGTAGCCCCATATCCTACTAGTGCATCCTCTAATCTTGAATCAAACTTGATTGTCTTTTCTTCCAGGAGAAAAGACATCTTGCATTACAATTCTGAGTGTTTTTATCACCAAAAATGTGACACGAATTTGGTATACTCGGGTTCAAGTATTCCCAGAAGTAACCATATCAAAATTAAAGAATAAAATTCAAACAAATCAGGCCTGTATCAGCTTCAAATATACTAGCGTACATGTTGGCACAATTGATGTAAATAGTCTTTCCATTGCAGAGATCTTAAGTTCCTGCAGCAATCTTATTAAGCTTATCAGATCTCAATCATCTACAAAAATAATCGAATCTACTATCATTCCAAGACCAACAGATTTTTTAAAAAATAGTGAGAAGGCCAAACGTATCAATAAGAGCCTGAACGTCTTATGTTCCAAACGAAAGGTTCAAAATTTCTTCAAACATATTGAGTATTCCTAAATAATAATAAGCCTATCTAATACATTTACGCCATTAAAAATCGAGCCCTACATCCTTACTTTGTAAGAACTCGTGTTATCTGAGTTATGTATATAATGCAGCTGTATAGTGTACATGTAAGATGGGGGTGGGGGGCCTTGTGGGTCAACAAATACACCCTAAAGGCAGTCCTTAAATTGTCCTTTATATGTGTATAATAATTATAGCTATATTAGGCCAAGTATTAGACAGTTTAGACCTATATATGGTTTATTTAAACACATGTAATTTTATCCACGGCAACCAGGAGACCCCATGACTAGGGGCACGTGCCACCTGTGGCCCCCCTGCCCTTAATCCGACCCTGGGTAAACTGTATAATTTTAGTAGCGATTAATAAATTGGAAATACTGCCTGGAAACTATATGTTTTTTCTCTAAAAAAACAACCAGTCTTCCAGAATAAACTGTTGTCTAGTTCGTATGTTTCAGGTACAAGCGAAGCAATGTTCCGCTTCATTGAACACATCGCCAAATATTCGATAACTACATCGATTTATACACGTACTTAAGGGTGAATGACTTATCCTTAAGAATTTAGGGTACATTGTGCCGCATTATAGTTTGGCCCTGCCTCTACACATGGTGCGAAGTTTTTAAATCATTTTTTAAAAAATAATGTATGAAATATGAATATTTATGCACTAGTCAAATACATTATACAGTGTTGCATGTACGAACTACTGTCCATTTGTAGTTTGATGTTTACTCACATGATACTGCCTTCCATCATTGTGTAGGTTTACCAAAGGTGGCATCATCCTCTGACAGTGAGCGGCAAAGCCACGATTGAAAATAAAACTTTTTTGTACCACAAGATGAAATATGTCCGGTATTACTAAAGGAAAAGCTAATTTTCTTTGTATTATATAGAGGTGAAACGATTCATTGATACGTATTGATACAAGAGGTGAAGAATCAATACAAAATGATACTTACCCTATAGAAGTTACTTTAATCTTCAGCAGTCATGAATAATTATTAGTCGTTTGCCTTTTTATTCTTTAAACTGAGAATTTATCTGAGACGGCCGTTGCAGGCACAGGCACTAATGTTTGTCAGTAAAAAAAAAAAAAAAAAATGTTTAAAACGCCCACTCACTTTTTGCAAATTAACACAAGGTTATGTGGTTCAAAATGTATCCCGCCCCCCTTTCGCCGATTATATGCTAATTATTTTATCCCATCTGCATGTTCAGCCACTGATAATATATATCAATGTAAAGGAGACTTTCTTAATTTGTTCCCCATGTATGACTGAAATACTTTACTGATCATTTAATAACCAATTTTACGTGAAGTTTCTCTGTTGCTTCGTATCTGGTCTATACGCATCGAATTTAAATGCTCCACTTCCGGTAGGTCACTCAGTGAAATATGTTAAATTAAGTTCTGATTGGTGGTTATTGTTTGTTGCAGTCCAGGGTAAACAATAACCACCAATCAGAACTGACTGCAGCTTATTCACTGCGTGATACACCGGAAGTATTGGCATCCAAACTCGATCCAGGTAGATGCAAAGCAACAGAAAAACTTTGTTCAAAGTGGTTATTAAATGATCTGTAAATTAGTAAAGTCGTACATGGAGAACAAGTTTGGAATATTTCCTTTTACGTTGATATAGGTAACCAGTGACTAAACGTGCCAACAGGATAAATATAATTAGCACAAAATCAGCGAGGAGTCAGATTTCAAACCGTGCAGGTTTTTCACCTTGTGTTAATTTGTTAATTTTGTATAGAAGCTGATTGGGCATTGTCAATAGTTTTCCTTTTCACTAACAGAAACGAGTGCCTGTGGCCGCGGCTGTTGTTTTACATCTGCAGGGAGTACAATGTGATAGATTTTGGTTGTTAGTCATCTCCACTCCCACACCTGGACTTGCTCTTGATAAGATTTTCCTTGCAGGTGGAAATTGCACTATTTCTTCTGTTTTGAAGATAACACCGTCATGTCTTTCAAATTTAAATGAAGACATGAAATTGATAATAAGATGTTTTAAAAGCATTCATGCAGTGCAAAACAAAGGGTGTGGTTGCCAGGTTGAGTTCTGGATCCGATCAAATGGAATAGTCTCAAATGGCCTAAATGATTGAATTAAAATCACTAACAACTAATATGTAGTCTGTTTGGATGTACTTTTTTTATCTTGTCAAGGATGAAAATGGCATATGAACAGATACTAAATCTATGTCTTCTGTAATCTGCATACAAGAAATAAAACCAATATGTCAACACATATAAAACAGCACCACCCTACTACTGACAGACCTTCTAAAGATGAATAGACCAGCAAGTTGATATGTGTATTGATAATGCATCATATCGGAGGCTGTGTATCATGAATTGTGTTGATACACAGCACAGGTGTATCGTTTCACCCCTAGTATTATATACCTAACATGCTCATGAATAGAAGCTTATAAGATTAAACTCACTCCTCAGCACATCACACCCACCCCTTTTTTCGTAAATTCACATCACTTTCAACTGTATTCATAGGCTGATCATATAAATATCAGCGACTTAAGAAAGCAGTAAGATTGAGATGACCTAATCTGTCGCAGTAAATTAGTTTTGACATTCTGTAAACTATTTAACATTTTCTGACATTTTGTAAACTATTTGACCCTATCTGACCACAGTGGAGTTCATGCGTCAACCTGGAAGGACCTACCTTTTGGCGGCAGTATAACTTGGTGTTTTTAATCATTTTTGAGGAATTTTAATTTGTGATTTTTAATAGTGGCTACTTTGAAACATTATGTTATTTTTGCCAGATTTTAACTATTAACCACACTCATTTTACAGTGTACCCACCATATTGACTTGCATTTTGATTTGTGCCATGCGCCGTCAATTCATCTCTGGTGAAATTCCACTCCTACTGCCCCTCACATAAATAATATGACTAAGCCAGTTTCATCTTTTAACATTTTTACAATCATTTTAGCTCTTTATGCCCTCAGACGAAGTGTAGAGTGACAATTTTCTAATCAGAATTCAGCCCTTCTGCAATATTTTGTACATGTCAACAAACTTGGCAATCGCAACAAAACAGACTTATCAGGACATTTCAAACACGGATACCACACAAACCTGGCATTATTCCTGATTTTGGCAGGTGATATTGAACTCAATCCCGGTTCAACAATGACCGCTGCAGATTGTGCTCAAAGCAGGTCAGAAAAAAGGATAAGGCCATTCAATGCGATGAATGACAAAGTTGGAATCATTTAAAGTGTGTGGGTATCAACAAACACGAGTACAAAAAATTAATATCACACAAAAACGATTGGTTTTTCCCAAACTGTACAGCAGAGTGTGACCTTTATAATGGGCAGGTCCTAAATTGGCACAAGGCTGTGCAATGTGACTTATGCAACCTTTGGATCCACAATCACTGCTCATACATAGGTAATTTAGAATATAATTAAATTCAAGCTGCATCTTGTACTTGGATATGTCCTAAATGTGACATTCTAAATTTCTCTGCCTCCTTTTTTTCTTTAAACAACCCACCTATTCAAACTAAAAATATCCTAAATAGGGAAGGAAGTTGTAACACCTCGTACAAACCCAAATACAAGAACAATAAACAATAAATGAATTCTGAAGATTGTATCAATAGACATAAATAGCATTAAGGGTAAGAAGTTGGAGTTACTTTCTTTGATAGGGTTTGAAAAAAATACAGACATTACTGCTATCCAGGTAACTAAAATTGATAACTCAGTCACCACCTCTGAGTTATTTCCAGAGAAATGTAATTTTAATGTGTGCAGAAATGATAAAACTTTACATGGGGGTGGGGTATTATTACTAATACATAAAGATCGTACGCAGCCTGCCACTGGCCGTATTGGACAATGAATCAGAATCCGTGTGGGCCAAAAACGTTGTGAATGGACAAATAACCAGTCAGAACATGCCAAATTGATAATTTTATATCAGGTTCATAAATATGGTATTTTTGTGAAGGTCAATGCATCAGAAATTACAAATTACCAAATAAAAAAATATAACCCTTTTCATGGTTTTTGCTCATAGTAAGTGCAAATAAGTTATTTTATCAGCTGCAAAAAAAAAATTTACTTCAAAAAGAGATCATTTTTTTTGCAGTCTATATAATGAATACAAATCAGATAATGGAATGTTTTCTTGGGTTAATTCATCAAGTAGTCACTACTGAATATAACCAGACTGTTCTTGAGGTATAATTTACAAATTTATGTGGTATATAAGAGGTCCTGTATGGTTTAGGAGATCATATTGAAGTATAACGATTACAAACACTGATATCATTTCTAAAAAAGTACACGGCATGTGATAAATATGGGTCAAGCCAACATTAAAATTAACAAAATAACTAAAAAACTAAACAATAAGTACCTTTATTCATGTGAAAGTGAAAACAAACGATATTCATAGCATCCATCTCCTTACTTTTCAAAAAAATCAAAATGGAAAATGTAACTATACAATCTAGGTATTTGTTCCAAAAAAATGCCTACCTGTATGAGAAACTGTTTTAGACTAACACATCTAAAAATATTTTATGAATCCAGATTTACATGAAATATGTAGTTTTTTGGGGGGTAAAACTAATTTTAATTATGCAATACTTACCCATCACTATTATATAGCTTATTACTTTTTCGTGTCGAAAAATCTCGTCCGTTCGATGTGAACACATCCTCCCACTTAGAGTGGAGAATTTTGTCAACAAGACACGTCACACCCGTGCACCTCTCTGCGCCTGCGCGAACATTCATCTTTTTCATAGACGAAATTATGCCAGGACATCAGAGCGGGGTGGGAGGAGGGCATTTGATAATAGTGATGGGTAAGTATTGCATAATTAAAATTAGTTTTACCCCCCAAAAAACTACATTTTAATAGCAGCAATACAATACCCTATCACTATTATATAGCTGAATTTATCAGTTAGGCGGGTAGGTGGATGATAAACTGATCAAAAACAGAAAAATGGAAAGTGCTCACCATTTGAGGGAGGGATCCACTTTACAAATTGTTGGAGTCCCTCTGGTCCACATGTTGTGTTGCAACTATGGGTCTCAAGAGAGAATACCTGCACAATTAGCGGAGATAGAGAAGGTAGTATGGGATCGCCAAAATGCTGCCTTCATGATGTCCTCCAAGGAAGAGTGATTAGATAGGCCCATGAGGCAGCGAGGGCTTGAACCTCATGGGCTTTTAGTTTCGTAAAAGAGAGGTCTCTATCAGTAAGGGACTGATAAGCTCTTTTAATTGTGGCAAAAATCCACCGTGAATTAGTGGAGGCCAAAATATCAACGAAACCCTTAAGAGGAAGAAAAAGACGTTTCCTGCCCTTTCTTTTCACTTTTGAAGCATTTAGATAGAAACGCAGTGCCCTAACTGGGCATAAAAGCCTATCTTGATCATCTCCAGCACAGATTCGACTGAGACTGGGGATCTCTATAGGTGATGGAGCTACCGCAGGTAACTGATTTTTGCCTAAAAACCCTGGCTGACAAAGGAGGGAAACGGATTCGTAATTGCCATTAAACCGGAGACAGCCAGTGTCAACATACAATGTATGAATCTCGCTACGCCTTCTCGCAGATGCCAAGCAAGTAAAAACACAGTCTTGACTGTGAGGTCCTGAAAGGAAGCCTCACTCAATGGTTCATAGGGGGTTTTGGTTAAGGACCATAAAACACATGATAGATTCCATCTGGGCGTAAGAGAGCGGGAAACAGGTCTCTGTAGCTCAAAATACTTAATGAGATCAGCAAGGTGCGGATCTGAACTGATTTCCGAGCCCAGAGAAAATTTAAGTGTGTTAGAGATGGCGGCTCTATAGCCCTTAATAGTTGATACTGAACATTTTTTTGTTCTCGAAAAGAACAAAAGGAAATCAGCAATGGCAGTTACAGAGGGACAGCTGGGATCAACACGTTTCCTACTGTACCAATCACAGAAGATTCTCCACCTGGCATCATAGACCTTGGATGTAGAAGCTCTCCTGGCCTGAATGATGCAACTGGCAACCCAGCCCGAACACTTGTTCTGGCAGATCGATCGCCTGAGATGAGCCAAGCGTGAAGGTGGAGAATGTGTGGTTGTTGTGTAGGAGGGAGCTCCTGTGTTGCAACAGAAGATCACTGAACCATGATCGTTGGTGCCATAATGGGGATATTAGAATGATATGAGCAGTGGAAGTTCTGACTTGCAGAACTTGAGGTAGCAGTCTGAACGGTGGGAAGGCGTATGCGAACAGATGATCCCACTGGAAGCTGAATGCATCCACTGCCCAAGCTCTCTGGTCCGGGACTGGTGATACATAAAAGGGAAGTCCGTTGTTGAGCCTGGTCGCAAACAAGTCCACAAGGGACTTCCCCATAGTGAGAAAAAGGATTCTGTTACATAGCAGTGAGAATCCATTCCATGAGGACTGTTTGCGTGACCTAGACAGACTGTCCGCAAAAACGTTCTTCTCCCCTGGAATCTGGCGAACTCGGATAGTAACGTTCTCCGAGGTGGTCCAGCAGAGGAAGGTTCCAGACCTCCACACTGAGAGAAGGGGCGTGTGTGCCTCCTTAATGTGCTAGATACGCTACGACAGACGTGTTGTAGGAGAAGGCCATGACACATCGAGCCCTTACTCTGACGATGAAGCATTGTAATGCTAGAAATATGGCTTTCATTTCTAGGTTGTTATGCGGAGGGAGTCGCGAGTCCAATGACCCTGCAGAATTACGTCCTCTGGCTCTAGGTGAGCGCTCAAACCGATATCTGACACAACGGCGAACAGATAGGAGTGGGGCTGAGGCACATGCATGGGGACCCTGGTCAGGAAACTGTTCCAATTCATCCACCAGCACAATGGTGATGAAAGTCTGGTCCTAGAGGAATCAAAGCTGATAGAGAATCTCTGTGTGGTTCCCACCTTGTGAGAAGGAGAAACTGTAGAGGGTGCATATGGAGACGTCCTAAGGGAACCAGATCCATAGCTGCATTCAAGGTTCCCAATAGGGATAGGTAAAGGCAAGAAGACAACAATATTCTTGCGCGTAGCGCCTATAGAAGTGCCAGGATTCGATCTATGTGATCCGGTGGAACCCGGACTAAGTTCTGGTTCACGAGTAAGTTCATCCCTACGTGAACTTAGATGGAACAAGTTCTGACTTCTCAAGGTTGGGTAAAATGAACCCAACCGAGTTACTGTGAACCAACAACGGAATAGATCCTGATGGAAGGACTGAACCTGAACATTATGGATCAGCTAGTCGTGAAAATACTGGAGAATCGGGGTACCCAGTAATCAGAGATATGACACTACAACTCCCATAACATGGGTGAAGACTCAGGGTGCAGAAGCGATTCCACCCAGAATTGAAAGACTTCCTGGTCCAAGCAAACCCGGAGGTATTTTCACCGGTTTAACATGGGGAGATCGATAATGATACAAAATTTCCCACTTTTCTTGATGACCAGGAAGAATTGGAAGTAGAATGCAGGAGACTGATCGTTCAGGAACCTCTTGACTGCCCCTTTCTGTAAAAGGGTGTGCACCTATTCCTTTAATTTCACCAAATTGGATTTGTGAAAGAACATTGAGGTCTTTGATAGAGGAGGTTGTTCCCGAAACTGAAGCCGGTAACCCTCACTATCCATCAAAAGGACCCACCTATCATCTGAGTTACTTGACCAAGCCTCTGAAAAGAGGCCTAGACAAGCACCTACAGGGACATTAGGAGAGGAATGCACGGCAGGAGAGGGAACCAGTCCCTTGGGCCATCTCCCACCACCACCGCCTTTCTTGGGGAAGGAAGGTGGGTTGTGGAAGTTCCTCATGAGGACCTTACTCAGGAGGAGGAGGTCTCATTTGAGCTTGTGCATTGGACTGCGGCTGCATCTGTTTTAAAAATTTAGTGGGTGGCCCCTGGGGGCAATTCACCTTAGTGTGCTTCCTGGTCGATTGCGATGGGCCAGGTGCAGTTGTGAAGGATCTATGTTCATGATCCTTCAAATCTTGCGAAGCCACAGTGAGGATGAGTTCTCCGAAGAGGCTCTCAGCTTCCAATGGAGCAGCCCTTAGAAGGTCTTTACTATGGTTAAGTAAGACCTTTGAGGAGTCCAGCACAATGTGATGGTGGATGTTAGAAGTTTTGGGATGTCTTGATCACAGCTTCCAGCATGCATTGTAATGCGGCTGGGTTCAGAGCAGCCTCTTTCAGCATACTAAACGAAGTAGCCGAAAAGAGGTTTGCATGGGAAGCTATGGTGACCAGAAGCCGGCCTTTCTGCTCAAAGGCTTTGATTATTTAATAGGAAGGCATGCCCAGGCTTCAATTATAATACCCACTTGAGACACATCTGCATCCAACTGGAGAGGTTATTAATGGGTCACTTCAGGAATGTACCCAGTAAATAGAGGCAGAGACCAAGGTCTCAAAGTAGAGGGAGGGACAGACCATCCTCTACGCCGTCTAGCACAGGCTGGCCTGTGGAAAAACCTCTGTGAGATTTCCTCAATCATTGAGGAATGTAGAAGGAGCAGGAGATCTGGTTGTGGCTGGGTCCCGGAGATCTTTTAAACTGGAAAGGATCTTCTTGGGCTGTGCGCAATATGGCTTTGGGCACAAGTTACAGCATTAGCAAAAGACCAGATCTACTCCGATTCATCTAAGTGAGAGGAGCTGGTGGTACTGATAGGAGGCGACAAAAGAGCTGTTTCTACCTCGATCTCACTGGAGTCAACGAGGGTAGATAAATGCATCATCATCTAGAACACTCCGAGCAGGAGAGTGGCTGGACATCATTATGTCCTTCGGAGACAGTGACATAGGTGTACTCTGCACCATTTCCCGTACTTGTTTGTCTATGTGTTCTAGATGTTCCAGGATAAAGACGAGACCGCTTGTCTTTCGTAGATGATGCTATGCTTCCGCCTTACTGGTGAGTGCCACCCGACGAAGAGACGATGGTGGGACACGAGCCGCAGCATCGCCTCTACTCTGAGCCCCACCTCTCATACGGATTCATTGGGATAATAGGAAAGGGAGGATCCCAATCCGATCCCCTTCCCTAGTCTGAACCCTCTGGGCAGACTCCCAATCCTGAACAGGGTATGATGGTAGAGTTGGGAGATGGGGTCTCTGGCCGATCCCCTATCCCCCCACCCTGATGTCTCTGGGTGATGACCGGTGTAAGGTTGGTGACAGGTTCGAGATGACCGACTGCCTGTTACGATGTAACCAGCCACCGGTACGAAGTCACCGGTGACTGGTCACCCTACACTGACCAGTCATCTCTACTAGTCAATGCGCAGTGACCGGACCGGTCACCAGTCACTACCCGGCGACCGGACCGGTCAATACCCAATCACCAGTCAATACCCGTGACCGGACCGGTCACTGATCACTACCCGGTGACCGGACCAGTCACTAGTCAATACCTGGTGACCGGACCGGTCACTGTACACTACCCGGTGACCGGAACGGGCACTGGGCACCGGTCACTACCCGGTGACCGGAACGGGCACTGGGCAATGGCCAGTTAGGTGACATAGATATGTCAGAACCTAGTTCATCTTCATCACTAAACAAGATGCGGTGCAGCTCCTCCCTTTCGAGAGGGTGCGACACGCTACCCCAGAAGTGTTTTGTGCGGTGCAGCTCCTCCCTCTCGGGAGGGTGCGACACGCTACCGTGAGACAAGCGGTGCACCTCCTTCCTCGGGGAAGGCAGCAACACGCTACTCTGAGATAAGCGGTGCACTTCCTTCCTGGTGGAAGGCAGCTACACGCTACTATTAATGTGAGGGGTGTTCCTCTTCTCCCTTCCCGGGAGAGGCGATATACTCCTGGAACATTCACTCCCTCCTACAGGAGGGACCTTACCTAACTCTGGGGGGGCTGGTCCCATAGGCTCCTGGGGCCCCGGAGTGTTCTTCTGATCTGTAGTGGTCTTCTTACAGTGTGTTCCCTTTGTCTGAGTACCTGTAATAGAAAATCCTGAAAAATCAGACTATGAGAGGGATTTAAGTATTTTCTTCCGCCCTCTGTATGTACGTCTGGAATCGGCAAGATTCCAGGTTTCATTCGTTCCATTTAGTGCAGAAGGTACAGTGATTCTTTCGTGTACATTTGAAACATGTGAGGCAGTCTGGGTGGGTATCCCAAGGGGCCTTCTTGTGGCCACACTTTCCTACAGACTGTGCCGATATTGTTCTCTGAAATAAATGTTTAATGAAAGATAATACAATAATAAAACGTGTAAAACTCACCTTTTATTTCCACACATGAAAAACTCACCCTTTTTGTATATATCGCGTGCTATATGCACACCAGTTCACCTCGCTCTGTTTGCAAACACTTTTAGCGGTCTATATGCACCACAGTGGATTTTGTCTAAAGGTAAACAATATACATATACATGAACAAGGATTAGAAGTCTAGTTTTCTTGACAAACTTTATTGTTCTCAAGAAAGTACAGAATAGCAATGCGACGCATCACGGGTGGTATTAAAAATACAATTGATGATTTAGTACAAAAGAATATTTAATCAAATATTTAATTGGTAGAATTATGCACCTGCTAATTGCGGCGCTATCCCGGTTGTCTATGTTACGCTGTAACGAACACACGAGACTTACCGTGAGCTAAATTGTATTTGAAAAGAAAAATTGTGTGGTGTACCCTAACCCCTAAGGGCGGAATACACATGGTAATCTAGAAAGACTCTTTCTAGAACAAATACTGCTTTATGTAGGGCAGCATAAGACACATAAGACGAGATGGACAAATGTAACACCAGATGAATTTAGGCTGAAAGGAGAACCCAACGTGGTTGAAACCTGCAGCAGACAATTTTTCTCTGGTCACGTTCGCACGACACAACCATTAACCATGGCGTCCATGAAAAAGATGAATGTTCACGCAGGCGCAGAGAGGTGCACGGGTGTGACGTGTCTTGTTGACAAAATTCTCCACTCCAAGTGGGAGGATGTGTTCACATCGAACGGACGAGATTTTTCGACACGAAAAAGTAATAAGCTATATAATAGTGATAGGGTAATGTATTGCTGCTATTAAAATTTATTTTTCTCTAATATTTCTTGTGAAAAGTTCAATACAGTACAGTATATACTTTTTCAATTTTACTTTTTTTATTTCACAGTTGTATTGTGCTCTGATATTTTTTGTGACATAACAATATCAAATTATTTTTTAAAAAAAGAGTAAAACAATGATAACAGCACAGACAAATGAAGATGTTTATGTAGGGGGAATGGTTGTTACAATGGCCTGAACAGGCAAAAATAATTGCTTGGGGTGGGGATCGCCTTATTCTTGCAGAAAACAACCATATCTGCACAAGATACAAGGATAAATTTGTATTAATCTTTTTTTTACTACATTAATTTAATAATCATAAGTATCAAGCAAGTTTGATACTGTATTGTAGCAGTAATGATAAAACAAACTGAGTGTAAATATCATTGCTACCTTAGACAAACAAGTTGTTCTCCACCTTTTTTTTTTTTTTGTCTCATGGCCAGTCAAAAAAAAAAGGGGTATGGAGAACAACTTGTTGGTTTATTGCTACCTCTACCAGCTGTTCAAGGGAGAGAATTTATACGCATTTCCGATTGAAAATGAGCAGGGAGTATGTTAAAATACAGCTCTATTCCCATGAAACGAATAGAAGTCATAAATAATCCTAGACACATTCCATATTTAGATACATAAATAAAGCCTCTCCTGAGTGAAACCAGCCCCGATCCACACATGGGGGCTCTTATCGTTGCTTACAATTTACCTAAAAATCATACATGTACTATATATACTATTATATAGTACATGTATGATTTATAGCCAAATTGTAAGGTGGCAAGAGATAGTTTCATAAATTGGCCCCTGTCAAATTTCTTAACTTAAGGCTATGATATGACTTTTTGAGTTATTATTGTTTAATAATTAAACATATGGATATATTTGTGAATTGGTTGTTTCGGGCTTGTGTTGTTCTTTAAATTGATGCAAGGCATGTACACCTCCCATAGTCAGTTCACAGTATGTAGACAGTGAAATACCAATAGTTGGCTAAGAAGCAGAGCTAGCCACCCATAGCAGTAAGGTCTCACTGTACAGTTAGTTTAGTGGATTATCGTCTGACAATGACATATTGCAGAAAAATGAAAATAATTTAACATTAAAGATACAAATAAAACCTAGCCAGTGATTTTTGTGGAAAGCATGCTTGTAAGACTTTGACTGAGGTATTCAGGTTAATTCCATGTACAAACGAAGGCTTTTTTACTTAATCGACACTACCACCAACCCCTCTTTTTTACATTAATTTTTGACAGCAAAGAGCTATTTTGAATATTTTCCTGTGACAAGGAGGCTCAAAGAATCAGTATGTGCCTTATGGATGATTAAAGTTTACTGGTATTATAACATATTAACTTACATCTCATCACCCCTTAACCATCTCAATTTTGAGATACTTACCGCTGTAGCAGACATACATAAATGTGTAAGCCAAGTTAGCTGTTCATTTGCAGCCCAAGTTACGCATTCGATCTCCAATGCTAGTCTAACCGCATACATGTGATTCTACTGGTGGTAGGCGAAAAATACAGTTTTAAAGGCCGTCTACCGCACATACTGTTTAGTAGTTAAAATCTACCGCTTTTGAAAATTAAAAGAATTTAATTTTTTTTTTTTTTTTTAAAATACGCCAACACTGTATTTTTACAAGTTCTGTCAACACATTAGAGAAACCAGCAAGAACCAGTCAACTGGGGACAAGAAATGTCCTACCAGTACAACGACCTGTGCAATGATGCGTTGCAGAGTAATAGGATTAGAATTGTTAAAGAACAGCTGATATGTGTACACAGCAAGCTGCTAACTGATTACCTTATTGTTAGAATTTGAGGAGTTTAGGCCAAACGCGGGATGTTTTTGAGGTGTTATAAGTAATAAAGGGATCAAAGGTGGTCCATGATGTCTCCTGAGCCTTTGATAAAAATTGGCCAGCCCTTGGCGGAGGGGTGATAAAATGAAGAGACTGACCATAAAAAAATTATTTCAGCAGACACACTGGAGTAAGTATTTTGATTTTTGTCCTGTTTAATTGGTATTGTATTGTTACAGATGTTTTAAGAGGGCAGCTCTTACATTTTTCGTTCAATTATAAACGTGTGCTTTCTGCCAATGCTAAGAAACCACCAGCTTAGAAATATTACAAGTTCAACAGTGCTTGGATATCAGAGTTTAAGTTTGTGTATCTTTTGTATTTCATAAACTATTTGAAGTTTTCATGCACATAAATTTAGATCAAGCCCTAGATACAATATATTACAAGATAATTGATTTTAAAGTTTGAAAAAATTATTCATAAAAGCATAAATACATCATGTATTTTTTTTTTTTTCATTTTTATTTCAAGTCTAAATCAATCTTTATTTTTTATATTTAAAGTGGTGAAACTTGCCAACAGATTTTTGAATCTGAGCCATGAAGAGAAAGAAACCCTTGAGGATGAGGCTCAGGAAAACATCTTAAGTCCAATGTTATTAACTTCCTCCTCGCTGTGAAGATAGTTTGGATGAATATTGGAGAGTAATCAGCAACCATACAAACCCAGCAACAGGAAAACTGAAGTTAGAACTTCTTTGCAGGCTGAGCATGTTTGTCCTGTCTATACAACATTCTAATGCTGATACAGAGAGGACATTCTTCCTTCTTCACAAAATACAAAGAGATTCAAGGGGAAAACTGGACCAGAGAACTATTGAAAGCCTGTTAAGTGTGAAGCTTAATAATCACAATGAATGTCATCAGTGGTCACTAGACAGTGATCTTGTGAAGGAAACTGAAAATGCTATTGGATTTTATAAAAGAAAAACCTTTGCAGTGAACTATCAGATAAACAACTCTTTCTTTTTCATTATTTCACCATATATTGACTCCTAATAAGCAATTATTACTGTAACATTTTCCATCAGAATCAGAACCTGATTCATGTTCAAACTTGCTATTTTATTATAGTATGAAGAGAATACATATTATGGCACAAGAAAGCACCGGTTTTGTTTTCCATCCCCTTGAAACGTAACATTTATGCCGATAAAAAATCTACTGGTTTGAAATGATAGTTCTATCACATGTATGTAACTGTGACATGCAGTCACCAAACAAGCCAACCCATTTTCAAGCCTAACTCAAATTAAATGTAAACCATATTATAGATTTAGCTTCTGTGTGAATTTATAAACACTAGGCTTATGCTAATTAGCCTCATGCCTTCTACCTTAAAAATTAGGGGGTTTCAAAATACGAAACTGTACAGTGAGACCTTAAGAATTCACATAGGAGTCTGATTAGGAGAAAAGCTTCTCAGTTTCAAAACTTTGGGCAATTCTGAATAAAACGCAACCTTAATATGGGTAAAATTCAAAACGGTTTGTTTCCTATGATTTATTGCATTTGTCAATGACCGAGAAGCCATCATAGCCAGCAACAGCAATGAGTCACCTTCATACTTCATCTTTAACTTTCCCCACTTAAACCTAAAATTTACTTATAACATGTCAGTTTCATCATTTTTCAAAGCTGATAAACCCTGCAGTGTTAGTGTCTGGTGCTCTCTGTGATATATCACAGCACAAGTAGTACAACTCCTCATGAAATCTCAGTGAATAAAAGATGTAAAAGAAGTCAAGCTGCTTCTCTTATAAAGTAACTGCAAAATGTGCATGCTAAGTGCTTAAAAAGTATGAACGACGTACAGCATATATAAACTGACCAGCACTCTCTCATGGTTTCACGAAGAAGGTCGAATCTATGCTACAACAAAGAAATCTGAGGCAAAGTATAAGGGAGGCAACTCCTCTGGTAACCCAAAAATATTTACCAATGTTAGTAAACTGAACCCCATCATTAGGGAAACTTACACAATAAAATTCTATACCAAGACTCACCTCACCTGCTGATAAGACAATATTTCTGGAAAATTATTGTTTTAAGAACAATAAGAAAGTCACATTTGGATCATTTTCACACTGGTCAGTTCATATTGTTGCTGAAGCTGCTATTTAGAGAACTTTGTTTTGCTAGTGATTGTAACATGCCTAGGATTCAAATCCAAAGCAAAAAGAAAATCATGCAGAAGAAATCAGGAGAGGAGAAAAACAAAATTTAGAAAGGGACATCCATTTCACACAACTCACCAAAGCTCCAATGAAGCTGATGTGGACACTCCTGTGAAAGCTCCACAGCAACTGGTGCGGCTGACTCCCGAGGAAATTTGTGATGTCGTCCAGACCAGTAGTATCACTTCGGCAAGTGTGCTACCATACACCTTGAGGCCTACAAGGAAAGAAAACCCAGAACTTTAAGAATGCAGTCAGTCATCAGAAGACTCAGATGAAAATGTAATTATTCATTTTTTTTTCAAAAAACTATCACATTTGTTTGAAATTTTCAACCCATATGTGTGATTAATTTTTCTGGTCCGTGTAATTCAGACACTCATTCATCTTCACTCAGATCTGGTCAGTTTACCATTCATTTGGCAAAATACATAGGAATTCAAGTTAAATATCATGATCCATTTTATTAGCAATTAAACAAAATTGATACAAAGGCAAAATACGACAGTAAGAGGCAAATGACTCTTCAGTACAAAAGAAATATATACTTTCTTTGCAAGAAGACAAACAATCAAACAATTTGCAAGAACTCTGTTTTCTCTGAAGGACTTCAGGAGATTGCCAAAGAACATGAATATCATTGAAATACAATAACATAAATAGAACAGTACTTAAAATAGAAACACTGCAAATAATTTTTTTTCATTATTACAGTGGTCCCCCTCTTATAAGGCCACCCCTTCTGCAGCAAGAAAGAGGCCTTATAAGAGGGGTTGACTTTCTAGAGGGGATCACACAGCTGTGAGTAATAACTACATATAAAGTATAAAAGATGTAACTAATTTTTATATTTAATATTTTCATTTAAAAATCACAGGAATATTATCTGGTTAAGGACTTAATGTGATCAAACTAATATCAATGTTATTTTTAAAATAATAATATGAATAATCCTGAATCGAGGTGCAAAACCACCATGTCGGTAAATTCTGAGCACAAACATTTAGTTGCGACTATCCCTGTGCGTCTGTCAATTCCGACTTCCCACTCACTGCAGTTGAATGTATATTGACGATGTTTATTTGAATCTTTCTGACATAACATTTCTCAGTAGTGATCAAAAGTCTCTCCCTCTTTTCGTTTAATCTAATTGCTTTCACTTTTCATTCTAAACTGAGAATGTCTGACGATATTTTGCGACAATTTATTCCTTCACGGGCAATAAGTATCCTTGCGGTATCAGTTTCAGAGCCCTTAAGAAGAAATCGCGGAATAATTCGTAAACAATGTAAGTTTTATTAAAAGTTCATTTACACTTAGAATGATCATTATAACAGCACTGAAAGTCAAAGCTTCAAACTGTTTATGGCCGCTGACCTTTGTTCCGTGAGAGTTTATTTATGCGTACTCCGTTTCGCTTACCTTGTTTATAGTATCACGGTACCAATTGTTTTTCCATAGACCTTAATGTTAATGTTTGGTGAAATAAATATACCTTCTCTCCTATTTTAGCATGCGTGTCACACACTGTCATAGAGAGCAATATTAGATTGTCAATTTGACAGTGATAGAACCAGGTACTCCATTGCATTTAAGAGAGATAACTCTGCTGGAACTAGACAGGGGTAAGAGTTATCCAGTCACAACAGACACATTTTCAGTGATGTGTATCACATTTTAAAAAAATCATAAAAAATACAAAAAATTGATCTACAAATGAATTAACATAATCCCACATGTTGCTAAGAGACTCAACTTTTTTTTAAGCCAGACAGAAACTACAACTCTTACATAATACACCAATAACAGCTAGTTTTGTTGTTTATTTCTGAATACTACACCTTAAGCTCCCCCCCCCCCCCCGGGCTTGCGCAATTGGTACCGTGATACCTTAAAACGTCTTCTGTTTCAGAGCGGTTGATCACAGCGCCACTCACGGCCATCGGAGACATGATAAAAGACATGTATGGTGGCACAAACTGGCAAAAATGGCGAACATAACAATTGTTATCTTAATATGAATCAATATTTTTCTTTGTTATTGTATTTCTATCTCTTCTGCTTAGTTTTATTAACAGAAAAGACGTAACAAATGTTGAGGGATAATTTTTTAAGCTGGTTCAAAAAGAAAATTTAACTGTTAACTTCAAAATTAGGTATGTACACATGGGAAAACTTTCTTTAAACATCTCTACACTCTGCCAGAGTTTTCCTTGGCAGTTCTGGATGACAGGGACAGTTGAGGACCTCATTCTGCCTCAAGACTCTTACTTCGGTGATATACTTCAAAAGAACCCAGTGACTGCAACCTTGAACACAACACTGTGTCCAACTGACGAATTCCATATAATCATTGTGTTTCATGGCATCGGACTGTTCTTGTTTGCATACACAGCAGGGTTCACCGTCATCTACAAACTCAGAATCTTCCGTTTCTTCCGATTCCCGTACTGATATTACCTGCTTGCCCGATGGACCAGTCATATTAACACCATCTGACTGGATCTTAATAGGGTGTGTAAGCTTTATTTTTTCCCTGACTTTTTGGAGCCCTCAGATAGTGAAGATTTCTTAGGCTTGTCTGTTTTTCCGTTTTACTCATTTTTCTTTTTTTTTTTTTTGACGATTGCATTTCAAGATGTCCAATTATTTCCTGCACAATGCTATCCTCTGTTAATGACTTTCCACCAACTACAGCCGTTAGGACTTTGCGTTTCTTAGTGGTCTTCTTTGATTTGTCCAGTTCAAGAGGGGGACCACTGTACCTTACAGTATGCACTTTGGAAAGCCATAATGTCCTGTGCACTCACCGATGTTGCGACAAATTTGTCGTTTATTAATAACCGATGCCGTTTCCAAAGATAAATGTGAAATCTCTATGCATGTTTTATTGTAGCAAATATGGGACACGTGTAGATATGTTTAGATGAACACATTAGGATGGTGCAAGAAAAATAGTAGACAATGTGTTATAAGTTTTATTACTACAATCTGAAATGTGTACAAGTCATTCGATACCATGTTGAAGGTTTTGGTCCAAGCCAAATTATACATGTGTCCGATTTGGCAGTTTTCTTGCTTCAAATAACATCAAATTGCTGCTTTTCAGCAAGTGTTAGATTGGTGGTGTATATAAAGGCTATTATAACTTAAATGTCTGTAAATAAGATGAAATCTATGTATTGAAATATTATATCACGAGTAGATAAGAATATAAAGGCATGCAATTAAGGCAATCATCATTAAATTAAGAAAATATAGAAAGTATGTACTGTAAATATCGATAAACTGAATAAGGAAATGAAATACTTCAATTAAACTACCTTGTATGGAACTTATAAGGTTTGTGTTGTTCATTAGCAGCATTGATCAGGAGAGATAGCCGTTAACTCTGACAGTGCTGAATTAGCTCCCTTTCAGTCATCTCTTCAGAAATTTTCGATAGCATCGGGGTAAGCGCGTTAATGTCATAAAATGTTTTAAAAGTCGCGCGTAAACGTCATGAAAGTGATACAAATTAATATGAATGAAATAAAAAAGAAGTGTATATATTTACATAGTATTCTTTATTTACCTAGGTTGTAACAAGACTTAATGTCTATCCTATTTGTTTCTTAATTTAAATAAATGATATACGTCTTTTCTTCTTTTCGCCATATGTACTGACTGCCTCATAAAAATTAAAGTCTTTTAAGGATTATCCTTCAGTACTAATTGTCATTAGGTAGTTCAGTACCCTCTGTGTCAACCTGTTCCTTAAAACACTCTTAATTCTATTCATTGAGGAGAATGACCTTTCATAGTCTGAAGAAAAAAAAATGGAACATAAAATTTATTAATGGATGTTAAAAAAAGAGACAAAACTACCTGAATCCTAATTAAGTGAATTACCTAGGACAAATTCGTCAAGAGTCAAGACAGTGATGTGTTTTCAAATAATCATCACCGAATAAGATAATATATATTCCTTTCCATTAAGAACAATATATCAAAGAGTTTGTCATTGTTTAATTTCTTCACTGAATCAATGTCAGAGAGCTTAAATAATGTTCAAAAGTTTAAATTAAATTAAAAATTACTTTACTGAATAAAAGTGTTGGTACAACTTTTTGTTGTGCAACGTATAGGTTAGAGATTCGACAGGTGTGTTTAAAAAAAAAAATAAAAAATATAAAAAAAAATAATTATAAATATTTCTTGAGAACCAACTTATAGCCAGTTCCTTCTCTCTCACCCTAATTCCACATGTTAACAATTGTCTCTCTACTTCACGAACTTGCTCAAAATAATAGTCAGAATTATTAAGACATTTATCTCAAATTTGGAACATCTACAATTTAATGTTGCAAACATCAAAAATGTACAACTTAGAAATCCAGACTTACTGTAATGAAAAATTTGTGACAAACCTGTGCAATATGAAAAGCTGAACGAGGAATTTGTCACTGATTTAATGATTAAAATCTGACTGAGACTAGTATGTTTTGTCATTGATTTAATTTAAAGATATTAAAACTGATCAAAAATATCTTATCATAACTAAACACGCAGAGGCTACAAACCTTATTTCTGCCAGACAGGTCACGTATTTGTGTACTTAAAATAATTCAATTATCCACTTAAAATCCGTTGATTGTATAGAAATAGTCCATGTTAATTTTTCATACATATGTCACACACTTTTCTCTGCTTCTGATCATAACACGTATTCTCAACGCACTCAGTATGTCCATTTATTGTTCGCATTACTCACCAGGAAGTTAACGTATTGATATTTTCAGAGAATGAGCTCATCCAACTGACCTGGTTAAAATCGGGAAATTCCTAGTTAGATAGTTATTTGGATTATACTCGTGTGCGGCCATTCGGCCATGAACGAGTTTTTAATGGGCGCAAAGTGCCCTATTTAACTGATCGTCAATGGGTTACCAGGCTGCAACACATTGGACGCATTAATGTGTGCAAAGCACACTATTTAATTATTCGTCAGATGAGCTACAAAGATGTAGTCCCACTCGACGCATTACTGCACACAAGGCATGCTACTTAATTATTCATGTCTGCAGGAAGCAAAGGCGGAGTCGGAGATGGCGTAGGAGGAGCGTAGCGTCACCGGATGGCTCCATCGATCCAGGGTGTAAATTTTGATTTGATTTGCCAAATATAATTTGTTGTCGTCTTGTACGTTAGCTAAGTTATTGAATTTTGAATATACAACAGTAGTATAGTGGGGGTAAATAGACCCAAACGGGATATTAACATGGAGAGGGCACTATAGACCCATGCGGGAAATGAACATGGAGAGGGCACTGTAGACCCATACGGGAAATGAACATGGAGAGGTGGGGTCAGAAGTATTGTAGAGCGACAGAAGGGCCTGAAAAGGGCCGTTTTTTTTTTTTTTTTTTTTTTTTGTTACTTCTTCTTATTTCACCATGTCTTCAGTAAGCCTAGGATGTTCTTCTTTTTCTTCCGGGGTGGATCTGGGAGCCAGTCAGGATGACCCAATCTCCTGAACTTCTCCTGGACCTTGATCCAATTGGCATTCAGGCGATTGAAGTCTTGTTGTTTCTTCTGGTTTTCCTTGTCTTTTCTCTCCTTAGCCCAGGTAGCCTTGATCTTCATCACCTCCTTCTCTATGACTTGGCTCACAAGCCTCTTGGCTGTGAGCAGGGCAGCCGCTTCTCGTCTGACACTGCTAAGGGGTAGATAGATCCAAAAGTCTTCTTGTACCTTTGCTAGTAGGTACTCAACACCCTCCAGCAAATCCAAGACTTCTTTGAACAAACCCACTCTACAGGGTGAAATTGCAGAGGTTGCCTTCATCTTCATAGCTTCTTCCTTCATCACTTCATAGACAAGGTTCCTTGCTTATTTTAGGGCTGACACTTGGCTTGTTACATAGGGTAGAGTGGTTGGGTAACGCCAACAACACTCTATCGTTTCTAATAGGGACTCCACCTCCACCATCACATCCCAGGCTTCCTGCAAATTTTCCACTGTGGACATTCTTGTCTTCTTTTTCAGTCGACGATGAATGGTGCAACTTGATGATGATGATGATCTTTGAATTAAAGACGTGTGCGGTCATTCGACCATGTACGTCTATTTACCCTCAGTAAATTGATTGAAATTTGTGCTGCACACACTTATTTAATTTTCGTCCAGTGAGTTACCGGGCTGCAACCCACTAGACGCTTTGATGCGTAAAGGGACGCTATTTTCGCACCGCTCCATTGCTACATGGTTTCCCCACTATGGGGGTTCATTGAAGGAGCGATATAGGAGGGTGCTTATAGTTAAATTTTCCTGTTAATAGGAATATAACCACAATGTTTACAGGATTGCTTAATTGATGAGTTGAGTCTGTCCGGACGAGGCAAAGGCGGAAAAGGATGGCTGGTTGCGCCACGGCGTCCCAGGAGGCTCCGGCTGGACCAGGGCTATTTAGTTATTTTTTATATTTTGGCCAAAAAGGAAATTGTTGATGTATCTAGTAATTGTTATTATCTTATTATAAATTTTGAAAGTTACCATTGTACCATGAGGCTGTAAATATGGCTTCGTAGGGAGAGTAATGAATTCACCTAGTTGTAATTTATAATTTACACTGAGATTTAATTGATTGTCAACCAAGAGTTGCCACCTTGTGCGGCTGGGCTTGATAGTCCGGGATTTAGGACCACCTTATAGTAGCTAATTTAATTTATATCGGGTTTTAATTTCTTAATACTTGATTGAAATGCCTGTGCTCTTGGTATAATTTGAAGACGATTAGAAATCATTAACCGCTTTGTGCAGTTTGGGCCTGATGGTCTGGACTTGGTACCACCTTATATTTGGTAATTTATATGGGTCAGTATGTTTTCAATGTATCCTTAAGTTATGATTCTCCAATTCGATGCCACCTCGTTCGGCTGGGCCTGATGGTCTGGGTTTTGGACCACCTTATAGTATTACTAATTTTAGGGTTGAAGTTATCTCACTGTGTTTTGTAATAGAGTTATATGTTAGAAGGATTGTTGAAAAAAAAAATGTGAAAGTTAGAATACGGTTAAAATTTGGTCAGAATAGGGTTAATTGGTCTACTGGAATGGAGTTAGTCGTTGTTACTAGTATTTATGTTGTTAAGCGGTATGCGGAAATTGGTGTCTTTATTTTCGTTTTTATTTTTAATTTTATCATGTAATTTGAGGTTTGAAATTTGGTTTGGCCCTAAGTCACATCCATGGGAGTGGAGATTTTCCAGCCCTGGGGGACTGGGATTGGGTCGCCTTTGCGGCGCACCTGGGCCCCTAGTGGTCCCGGCCTACCAATCCCTTCCCTCCTGGGTAGGGCCCCTCCTCTCCCGCCTCGGACTTGGGGTTTGCCGTATTATTAAAAGGACCCTGATTTCATACGAGCCTGAATTATCCTCTATTTTATGTTCTGAAATGTATTGTGCTTATTCTAGCTTTGTATACTCTCCAATGTAGAACGATGCCCATCAGAGTGTTAAATTTTTCCCATTTTTCCAATTTCTGACACTTACCCCACTATGTTGGCGTACACCGATTTAATGTTGTTATTTCCTTCTTTAAAGGAAATCCGGGTATTTGAGTGGGGATTTTAATTTGGTTTGTTTTTCTTGGAATGTTTTCCTTTCGTTGTTATAATTGGGGTAAATGTTAAAAACATGTTCTAATGTGTGGAACAGTTTGGGCAGTTTATTCCTGCTAAATTTAGTCCCGACACGTACTTTCCAAAGCTATTTGCTAGTAGTGTTTTATCAGTAGTATAGGGTGGGTACTGGGGTACGGGTGGCACTTGGAGTACCATGGGAATTTAGCATTGAGGGTGGCACTTGGGGTACAAACGGGAATTTAGCATTGGGGCCTATCGGGATACCAACGGAAATTAACATAGCGGGTGACACTTGGGGTACCATGGGAAATTAACATTGGGGACTATCGGGGTACAATGGGAATTTAACATGGGGTAGTGGAATGCCTCTCAGTAACGGAACGGCTGTGTTTCCCACCACGTTGTACTCCACCACATTGGTGGTGACACAAATAATAAATTCAACCCATCTTTCAATTCGACAGGGTAGCGAAAAAACTTGAAAAATCGATCGTTGCTGTTGATATCTTTCATGGGAGCTACTTGTGTGTATCCACCCAAAATATCAAACAACCCAGGAGAAAAGTGATAGACAATATTTTGGCGTCCGAAAAATGCATTTTGTGACGGCGAGCAATTTTGTGGTACTCGATCAGGACACTTTTCTTGGTTTTGTCCCAGGCTTTGCCAAATTGGTCTTTGAAAATAGCCGCAATGGTGTCCAATAAATATTGAGCATTAAAATAAAACCCCTCAGGAATTCGCATGGTATAGCTAGTCAAGGAAGGAGGGTTGGTGAGTAATGATTGTTTGGATTCGTAAATACCAGGATCATTTTTGTCCAAGTGTTCTTACACTTGTTCGTTCAGGATATCCACGATGAAACTGTTTTGACCTTTGTTGATATTGAGGGCTTGCGTAGGATGAAAGATTTCTACCAAAGTCACTTCCCATTAAGCTTCATGCTCCAATTGTATGGACTGAGGTAATTTGGCCGTGAAACAACATAAGGTATTGTTAGGAAACTCATCCATAGAACTGTCACTGGGTAAAGTTAAATAAAATTGGTTATTCATAGTTCGAGGGTTCTGGTGTCCAAGGAGTTACTCTTTGTCAAAGAAGAACGATGTTCAAAATGTTCCAAAAGAGGGCTACTGTTGTTGTTGTGACTGGAAGAAGGATGATTGGCGTTGGTCGCACCGTTGTGCTGGTTGTTGTTACTGTCTGTACTAAATTTCAAACAAGGACTGGGCAGAAGATAACCGATGCAACTGCTGAGTAAAATGGTCCACAATTGTTTGTCACCTTGTTGCAAACTCAAATTGGCAATCGATGCTCCGATGACACAATACACCACAAAGATTTGGCAGAAAAATACGATTTTATTTTTAGGTACACCTTCTCCGCACCATACCCACAAAGGTTGTTTTTGTAATTCTTGACTAGAGGAACTCTGCGAAGAAGAGGTAGCTGCCGTGTTGAACTTACTTTTTTTTTTATAGTCGACGACTTGGGAAGCGGCGATCCAAGAATCAAAACTAGGAGAATATCCTTTCCAACACACTTTTACTTCTTCTACTTGACGTTTACCCACTTTACGTGTTCTTAGTTCGAGAATGCTTTCGATATCGATCAAGTCGTCTTCTTGTTTGGTCATTCGTTGTAACTCAGGCAAGTAAAAAGTTCCTTTCAACACTGTTACGACTAGGGGTAATGTAACAAAAGAAAAGACTCAAACAAGTTTTCAAGATTTAAAATACAAATATTTAATTTCCTAAAATATTAAAATATTTCAACAAACAATCAAAGTGAAAGAATTAAAAATAACTTACAGTATAGAATATCCTTAAAAGTCCTAAATTGTTCTAAAGATCACTGATCCGGAAGTTAATTCAAATGTTGCGAATGAAGTAGGTTCCGAATGAAACCTTCACTGTACTAATGTACTAACAAGAATCAGTTATATCCAAGTGTTATTAATTCCAAATAGTCCTTGTGAATATGGAATATCACACAAGTTCTAATGTTTCCCATAATTCCAACGGACTTAAAAATAATTTAATCCTTCTAGAAAACAACCTTCTAATAACCAATCAGAAACTAGGTTATGAGTTACACCGATAAAGTACCTGTGCTCTGACGTTATTACCAGTCAACAAAGTATTGACTCTTAATTGAACAAAGAATCTAGTTCAGAAGTTCAACCCTCACTCGCTAAATCACGTGATATGACTAATGCTACAACCAACAATATTTCCCAAGACCAATGTACTGAGTCACATTGAAATACCGTATATGTACTTTCTGCAAGACGACAGCTGTTAGACTATTATGCAGAGATCATAAACTATACCATTATTTAAAAACGAAATGATACATAATTCCGTAACAACACTTCTCCGTTCATGTCTTCCAATTTATAGACTGGATGATCACGTCCAAGCACTTGTCGAGTGACAAGAAACAATTCGGTAGTCCAGTTCGGTAAATAACCTTTGTCAAAAGTGCGTTTGTTTTTTCCAATGCGAACCCAATCTCCCTTTTTGAGCACCACTGCTTTCTTGTGTCCAATCTTGGGCGTTCCAAACAATAGATCAAACACCGTCACTTCGTTTTCAAGGGTGACATCTTCGGGGGCACATTTGATGCTACGATGGTACGATTGATTGTACGCTTTGACCAAACGTGGTAACACGTCGATGTACTTGAGAATGTGTTGATGTGTAAAATATTTCCACATGCGTTCTTTCAAAGTTCTTTGAAAACGTTCCACGACACTGGCTTTGGTTTCAGGATTTCCAGTGGTAAAAAAATGAATGTGCCGTTTTTTCAATTCTTTTTGAAAAGCTTGATTTAGAAATTCGGTGCCTTTGTATGTTTGCCATCGTAAAGGGTGACGACCACTTTGATTCAACACCAGTTTTAAAGCGCGTACTAACTCGGTACTGCTTTTAGAAGTCAAAGGAACAACCCAAGCGAGTTTGGCAAACACGTCAATGACACAAAACAAATATTTGTAACCACGATTGTACGCTGCCAAAAGAGAGACATCCGCTAAATCTGCTTGCCATCGATGATCGATGCCAGCCACTTTGATTTGACTTCTGGAAAATATTCGTCGAATGGGTTTGTGTAACGTGTACGTCGATTGTTCTTGTAACCATCGTCGTACTTGTGGCAAACGTACACTTTTCAATTTGCTTTTAGCTGCCCCGATACAATTTTTGAACTCCTCGTTAACCAGCAGCATGTGCAAGATTGTAGTAAATGCTGGATAAAAGTGTCTCCATGTTATTTTACTCCTTAATAAGTCACCCACTGTTCGATACTACTTTTTGAGTCGTGCGGTAGGGGAGGTTTGGACGAAGCTGCTTGACGTGTCCGACGAGCCACAGGAGTTATTTGTGAAGGGATAGTTTTTTTCTTGATGTCATTTTTCATTTCTGTCTTGCGTTCTTTCTTTTTTTCTTCTGCTGAAGAAGGGGCGGACATCATCTTTTTAGACCAAACGTTCACTTCATCTCGTTGAGATGAAGGAGAGAGTGTTAACAAGGAAGCTGCAATCTTACTAGGGATGGCGGGAGCAGACGGATTTTGAAACACTTCTCGTGGGTCGTCTTCTTCTGTCGTCCCCGTGGCGGTGTCTGTCTTGCTGATTTTGGGTTCGCTTTACATCATGGCCTTGAAATCTCTCGGAGTGGGTTTATCTGTTTCGTCTAAAGCTTTCTGGTGAAAGAGTTGAAGACTTTGCAATAGTTGTCCGTACCGTTGCGATTTTTCTGCTTCTGACAAATGACTTCGATCCATGAGCGATTGTAATCGCTTGTTGTAACTGAGACATCTCGTTGAGATTCTTATTGGGAGGTAAAGGAGGTATCCGTTGTTCGTACCAAAGATGGAGTTCCATCCATCGTTTGTACGGAACTAAAGTCAGTTTTCGTCCTTCCGTAAGATCCAAAGGTACAAGTGTGTTGTCTTTCCAGAGAAGGGTGTCCATTTTATCTTTTTTTTTTCTTCCCATCTTTATCTCATGACTCCTCCTAAAAGAGGTTCCGCAATCGTTCCTAGCAATATAGCCTCTATTTTTAACAACGGTCCTACAGGCATGGGTAGAAATCCTCCTCGTTGCACCAGCATTTTTTTCTTTTGACTGAGAGGTATTTTCTTTTTGACCATTTGACGAAGAACGTTCCGATGCTTGCCTAATTTTTGTTTCTTTAACGTGAACAAAGGTACCGTTCCTTTCAACACATTCAAACAACATTCACACTCGGTATCGATGATTTCTTTGTGAGCTGTTTGAGTGAGTTGTTTTCGCATGGGAGTATTGGATTTAGTCAGGACGGACAACACATCCCAATGTTTGGCGAGACGAGGTGGAAATACTTTTTTGGTTTTGCCTTTCTTGGAACGACTAGAGTGGTGGCGATGTGCTCTTTTGGGGGCCATCTTTGGTGTAAGGAGCAAAATAGAACTGAGGTCTCTCGGAGGTCACACTTCTTTTTTATGCTGGAACAC
The DNA here is from genome assembly GCA_029931535.1 of Margaritifera margaritifera. NCBI lineage: Eukaryota > Metazoa > Mollusca > Bivalvia > Unionida > Margaritiferidae > Margaritifera > Margaritifera margaritifera. The sequence continues at coordinate 1,054,901 of JAQPZY010001292.1, forward strand.
GGCTCTACTGATGGTCAGCACGGCGTACCAACTTCATGACAAGCATCACTTGACGTTGAGGTGTTTTCAGCGGACTTAATCGTGTCAGTTCTTATTTCGATAAATCCAGTAAACTTTGTAACACGCCGGTTCTGTCTTGGACTTTGGTTTTATGTGAGGCCACTTTTTTAGCTGCTGCCGCAGTGACCAGAGCAGACGAAGTAGAGACCCCCGGAGAAGTGACATTCGAAATGGGTTTCCATTTTTGTATCAAATTAGGAAACACGGGTCTTAAATCAAGTTTTGCAGGCATCATCACGAAGGGCGAAGAAGAAGAAGAAGAAGTGGACGGAGAAGGAGACACCGTCACTGCCTCTCGTGGCTTTCGGGAGTACGTGCGCGTCCTAGCAGTAGTACCTCTCTTTCGGGCAGCAGCAGCAGATGTCGTTTTTTACTTGGAAGGGCTTTTCTTCTTCTTCACCTTAGGGCTTTTCGTCTTCTTGGGGCTTTTCTTCTTGGGGCTTTTCTTTTTCGTTTTGGTATTGGCTTGGGCAATATTATCCCATTTCAAAAGAGAACGAATCATGACACTTCCTAAAGAACCACTACCACCAGGGGTTAAAATGATTTGTTTTTTAGTGCTTGGATCGATTCTAGGATCTGTCAGTTGTGACAACGCCACTTTATGTTTTTCATAAAAAACGTTTGGTTTGATGAGGGATGTGAATGATGACTTGACGTAATTGACGTGTTTTCAAGGTAAACCATCGTAACACTTCTTTGAGACTAGCTTCGAACAAATGGGCACGAACTTGTGCATTCTTTTCGCGACTGATGCCATATATGGCACGAATCAATTTGGCAGGAGGATGAGATTGAAAGGAAGTCATCTTGAAGACTGTGAGAAAGAAATGACGCGGTGGATGTTTTTATAGCTTTTTTCTTTCAGAGAGTGGCCGAAGGGGACGTGTAAATGACAGGACCTCCTTCTTAACACCAATGGTGAAATAATTGGGTACGAAATCTCAAATAATCAGGAGTGGTAGATTTTAAATCGATGAGTAAATACGCATGAGGTGTTTGAGTGGCATCGTCATACGCATAATTCAGCCAAGGTGTACCTAACTGTTTGGCTAACGCTTGCACTTGAGATTTGTCTCTCGGGCTTTTAAACAATACCACCTAATGGGGATTGAGACTGATGGTACGATGGGCTTTACTTTGTTGAAATAATTTTTTTGTAATGTAAATGATGCTGGCATTACGATAATGTCCTTTTCGTGTAAACCAAAGTTTAATTTCTTCTTCGTCTTCTCCTAACATGTCATCGAAGATGACCAGATGTGTTTGACTCAAGTCAGACACGATACCATTGTTTTCGCGAGGAATACCTTCAACAAACGAAATAGCTTCTCCCTGACTTTCTCGAAGTAAAGTGTAAGACGATTGCCACCCTTTGTCACACACACGTTATGTTGAGGAAGACGATCAAACAAATGAGATATGTGTTCGATCAAACGTTTGACAAATTCGGTTTTGCCTGAACCACTCGGTCCAGTAATCCACATGTTAAAAGGATGGCGCAGACACAAAGATTCCCAACTTTGACGATCTAACTTTTCGTCAATCACTTTCACAACAGAAGAAGAGGCAGAAGAGACAGAGGAGAAGGATGCAGCCATGTCTGAGGTAGGGAGAAGTTTGAGAGGAACACGAAAGACACAAGACATTTATACATTTCATACACGTGTAATGTTTTAAACAAAAAGTGTCACCACAACAAAACATATTAACATGTCATGAAACATGAAAAAACACATCAAGCAAAAAATGTCACTTTTGACTTTGGTTCTAAGTTCACTATTTCTTGTCTTTGATGATTAGTTACTCGCAACGTCCTTAGCATAGTGTGCGACTTATTGTAGCCAAGCATCGAAACCAAAACTTTTCCAGTGACGTACATCTTTCCAATCGTTACGTTATTGGTGTAACCAACTAGCGATACACACTTCTTGGAAAGTATGAAGTTCAGATAAAGTTTGACAAATGTCTTCTTCACACGGAGGTACACAACTTGTGTTCATGACGATTCTCAACACTTTGAGCACAATTTGTCTTTCGTGCACCGATAAAGTGTGAATGGTCATGTCTTTGTCGTTGCATGTACCGTTCATGAATAGTCGACAACAAATACTGTTCATCAAAAATAATCCACAACGTATTTCCTGGGAAACGAAATCCAAGTAAAGTAGTCACTAACACACTCACCACATAGCGTCCAAAATTCAATGGAAACAGTTCGTGTATCAGTCGTCTGTAATTCTCTAAGGTCTGAACACTATCGTTGACTTCCTTCCACGGAATTCGTTCCACGAGTGAAGACAACGGTCGTGGCATGGTCAGCTTTTATATCCAGGTTCCCAAGGTTTGTATCTTCGGTGATAGTCAACTACAAGGCATCTGTGATAGTTTCTCCCAAGAATCAGTCTTCTTATACTATGGAAATAGCAATAGTTTAAAAATCGAGAAATGACTCTGAGTTTGCGTTTCACTTGTATCTTGACAAACTCTCTGTAAATGCGTTCTCTCAGCTCCAAAGGCAGATTCTCAATGTGCTCTTCTAAACTAGTGATTTTCAGGCACGTCTTTTTTTTTCGATGAAATAGTCACACAATTGCCAAATGGAATCGGATGGTAAAGGATATCCAAGGCATTCAGTGATGACCTTTCTACACCTCAGACGGCGTGAAGGCGTTTCGTCTTGAGGTGACACTTCTTTAAAAACTTGTTTGTATTCCTCTAAGTTTGTCACTTTTTCCTGAACTTCGTTCCATCGAATTCTGTGTAACAGTGTCACATTGTAGGTGGTGCCATCCAAACTCTTAAAGGTGTCATCTAGTCCTTCATGAATGTCTGACCATTTGAATACTTTGAAACTAATCAGTACTTTTATACCATTTAGATACCAATGGTTAAAACGTCTATGTCGTAAAGGATGCAAATGTTCTTTACGTTTCACTTGTATCTGGACCAACTCTCTGTAAATGCGTTCTCGCAGCTCCGGAGGCAAACAACTAATGTGTTCTTCTAAAGTATCCGACATATTACTTCTTTGGACCGACCAAAGGCAGGTACTGATAGCGGGGAGACTATCTGGGATGTTCCAAGTAAGCTGAGTCTTTATACTCCCATTCGTGAAGTGTCACACCGCAGCTGAAACACTTGATTTTAACACCTTCTCCCGAGAAGATAAATCCGGATCTGGCTAAAGCTTTCTGAGTAGGTCATTCCAGATATTTAGGCCACTTATCTTTGAACGTCTGGAATCGACTTTCGCAATAGCCAGGCAAAGCCACAGGCAACGTGTATTCTTTGTCAAGTTGGGATGGCATCCTCAGGTAGGTACACGCTTAGTATCACCAATAAAGAAGAAATGGCGTCGTGCTGAATTGCTTTCGCTAGTAGGGCGGTAAGGCACACGAACGGCATCCCTTTCGATGGTACCAGAGGCGGAGCAAGCTGCATCGCTGATGTCAAAGCGTAAGGCATCGGTCTCATCGCAAGCCACCCCATCGCACTCGAGGTCGTGATCGAACTTGGAGTCAACAGTAGGTCCCTCATTCGGTGGCTGTGTCGAGTTCGTTAACATCTATTCCTGTGTACTGGTCTCCCTATTGAACTTGAAGTTTACAGTGAGTTCCTCACTCAGTGGCTGTGTGGAATTAGTATTCGTCTTTTTCTTGTTCGGCCAACTTTTGTAGTCACAATGAATTGTTGGTCTTAGAAGTTGTCCCTTTTTTACATTAAAGAATTATTTTATTGCTGATTTCAGACGACCAACATCAATTGGGTCCTTGTTAGGTTTTAATAAGAAACAATACGGCGCCCCTATAGATTCAACAATTACTTTTGAAGGTGAAAAACATGTTGACATTACAGAGGTAAATAGCATTCTGATCAATTGCTCAATAGCTGATGGTTCTTAAACAACAACGGGACCAAGAGGACAAGCAATTTATTCATTTTCACCCAATGTTCCTCCTGGTTCACTGATGCAACTCCCAGAACAATTATGTATTACCCAATAGCTTCTGTTCACCAAATTCCTTTTATTCGTATGACATTAACTGACCAGTCAGGAAAGGAAATTAAATTTAATGATGAGCGAGTGACTTATTATTTACATATACGTGCACAGTGACCAAAGATCACCGCAAAAAATAATGTAACCAATTTTATAAATAATGCTGCAGATAATAAAAACAAACAAAAAATTGTTGGAGGCAACATATTTGGTGATATTGCACGAAGCGCCGTTAGCGCTATAGTAAGATTTGTTGGTCGTCATGGGCCTGGAATTGCAGAAGGTTATCCCGGTGGCATTTGATGCATCAAAGGTGTTTGCAACGGGGGCTGTATCGGCAGCAGGAACTGCAGTTGGACAAAAAATTGCTGATAAGATACAAAATGGCGACAAAGTCGCTGCACAAGCGGGCTTGAGTGCTAGTACTCCACCACAACAAGTTATTTCTATCTCACCAACCACTGCTGAAATTAAACAAGTTATATCCGAAATAGCGCCTTCCAAAAAGGCAGAAGCTGCTATGGTTAAAACCGTAAAGAAGCTTTTATCCCCGGAAGGTGAAGTGATTATTAAAAACCTGAAAACAGTCTACAAGTGGGATGAGAGTAATTTTATTACACCAAGCAGGAAAGTAATGTTTTAAGAAAACAAAATGTATAATGTTATTACATAAATAACGTTTGTGAAAGATTATCTTGATATCACAGAACCAATATTTGCTGATGATTCAGCAACGGAGTTTGAATACATTGAATACATTGATGATAACTCAAATAATATGAACACACCTGGACTGGAAAGTGGAAAGTTACAAACAACTGCCGGAGTTGACTACCCAGCAGGAAAAAAAATTGCTTTGGTAAATAACGGTTGATCACTGTTTCAATCAGCTCAATATCAGCTTGCAAATCAAACAATAGAGGCTATTTCATTGGAACTTCTGATTGCAGGTACAATTTTGAACATTATAGATTTTACAGAAGATTATTCAAGAAGTGTGACAACTTATATGCTTTGGTATAAAGACACAGGTAGCGGTGGAGCTATTTCAAGAAATAAAGTGTTTACAAGATGTTTGTCGGTGCTGATGCTGCCGCAACATTAAGAACCGTAAGAAATTATATTACAACATTAGCAACACAGGTAGGTGTAACAGCACCAGGTGTTGATGCTAATTTAGCTAATACCCTGTCAGTTATGATAGAAGTTTGCAGGGCAATTGATATAACACCACCAGATGTATTAATGACGTTACGCTGGTAAAAGCAAATGAAATTAATCTTACTATGAAACAAAACTTTTATACAACGAAGGATTTGCAAAAAGACGTACCTACATGAATGGGAATAATCAAATTTCATTATTTCTTCCTCTGAGTTCCATCTTTGGTTTCTACAGAGATTACATAAAGGTTTATAGAGGTGTCAAACACACAATTTTGCTTAAATAGGCAGAAAATAATAATACAATATTACACGCTGAAGGTGTTGATGATGGACAATTCGTTATATCGCACTTGGCGCTTTGGATGCCAACAATCGCGCCATCGTTAACTAAACAGCTTGAATTGGAAGTAACGCTGCCAAACCTTACAAGAAAAAATTATTTTGAGCAGCATACAATTTACAGAAGAGAAAACGCTGCAGCAACTGTTTCAACTAACTGGCGAAACACAACAGCTCCAAGCGAACAATTGTCAAAACATGTGTTTATTGTTTTTCAACTTCAAAATCGTCTCAACAGTCAGTTACGCAACAATATGGTGTTTGACAACTTAAGTCTTAGAAGAATTAGTGTTAAAATGAATTCTTGACAATATCCCGAACGAGCACGTGAATGTGATTTCAAGCCAGCGACGCTCAACGTTTCAAGAGCATACACAATGCTTATGGAGGCAATGAACAAGTACGGTAATGGTGAAACGGGATCTCAAATTTCAATAGGAGAATGTATAAGCTTGTACCCAATATTTTATTTTGACGTTACCAATATTCCAGAGCGTCTTGGTGGAAGCAACGCTGACATTGAGGTTCAGTGGGAACTTAATACAGCACCGGCAGGTCCATATTATTCATACGCGTTTATTACAACAGATATGTACCTAACACTTGATACAGTTGCAGGTAATATGAGTATTCAAATATAATCTAAATTAGTTTATAAAAAATGTCAGAGAACGCAGTAATAAGAGTAACATTAAGCAAGGGACAATTAAGCAAGCTTGCAAAAGCGGCGAGAAATAAAGAATCCACAAGCATAAAATTAAGCGCTGAACAGGTTGCGAGCCAAAAAGGTAATCATAAACTTTACGTTTTCCCAACAACTACTGAGCGTACCTAAAAGCAGCGGTGGCAGGTAGGAGTATTGTGGTATTTATTTCAATTGTAAATGTTAAAAAAGTTGGGTTACTTGTGCCAGCGCTTTCAGTGTTAGCAAGTGCAATTCCAACAATAGCAAAAGTCATTCTACCTGTTCTGGGGTCGATGGGAGTTGCAGCAGCGTCAGGAGCGATTAGTGCTGCAACACAAAAAGCAACGTGTGGTAGAGGCATCCGGGGTGCAGGATTAAAACGCATCGTTTAAAAAAGGTCGTGTTAAAAGTTTTATCTAAAACAAATAAATAAAAAATGCCACCTCGAAAAAAGACAACTAAAAAGAGAAAAACATCGCGGAGGGGAGGTTTGATACCACTTATGGCTATGCGAAATATTATTAGCGGACGGTCAATGGGAAGTGCTCTTACTCCTGAGATCATGATGCTGGAAGCAATGGCACAATAGAAACGGCAAGCAAAAACAGGAGGAGTTCTGCCATTACTTCCACTGCTTGGGAGTGTAGCAGCTGGGGGTCTTTTACCAGGTGTTTTGAAAATGTTTGCAATAGGAGATGGGGTGACGTATCCAGGTACGAGACGTTACAATTTGTATCTAAATAAAATAATAATAAATGCCACAACGAAAAAACAATAACAAAAAAAGAACAACAGGCTGGAGACAAACAAGGGGAGGAGTTCTCCCGCTACTTCAACTGTTGGGGGGTATGGCAGCAGGGAGTTTTCTACCAGGATTTTTTGAAAATGTTTGGAATAGCAAGAGGACTGACTTATAGATGGTAGAGCCGCTGTCTAACTTCGAGATAGAGGATAAATTAAAATCTATATAAACAAAATTGTAGGTGTCTTCTCAAAAGACCAGCTGCCAAAATAATGTGAAAAGATTCATCTGAAGTTGTTAATATCCATCAGACGCAATAAAGAATTATGTACGTACCGCTAACAGCGCGCCAATGAATTATTCCTCTACACAAATACAATCCGTTGGAACAAATGAGTGTGGTTATTATTGCATTGCTTTTATCAAACACCTAAGTAAGTCGAAGTCGTATCTTGATTTCATCATTCAGTTTGAACCACTACCAAGCCACAAGCCAAAACAAATAATAGCAAGGTATTCAAAATTTTGTCATAATATTATAATATAAAATGTCCAATATTTATTGCTTAGAGTTTCAGAAAAAAACCAAGAACGTTGATGAGGTAAAAGTTCAACAAAGAATAATGTACTGATGAGAAAGGCAGTTTGTGGAGTCTGTGAAAAAAAAAAATTCCAGATTGTTAAAAAGTTTAAAGTTTAAGTTCCTATACCTACAACGGGGTCTGGAAGACCAATTATATTGGTCGAGCTTTATACACCCTGATTATCAGGGCGCTTAAAGAAAATATAATATAATTAATAATGGCAAGCTGTTTGTGTCAAAAAAATTATGATTTGTGTGCAGAGGAAAACAAAATTGTTGGCTACTGCCAAAAATGTAATAACAGATTAATTTATGGTAGGTTAATTGACATACATAAAATAATTGGCGGACTGCCAAAACCAAAAGGTGCTTGGACACTTCCTAACCATAAGTATACCGGTCCATGGAACCCTCTTCACGAGCAGTTGGATGAGAATGATAACCCATTACCAGGTCAGGAACCTTACAACCAGGTTGACGCAATTGCAAAGCTGCATGATATTTTCTACCGAGATAATGAAAATGATACGCATGGGTGTGACAAGGTAATGTTGGATGAATTATCTGCAATGAAAAGAAATAATATGCTAGAACATGTTGATAGAAAATTTGTACAAGGAATAATTGGGGCAAAATGCAAATTGGGTGTAGGTGTAAAAGGAGGATCACTCGCCGGGCAAAGCCTGGCCGATGAGCTTCATAAACCAAAACAAAAAACGTTTCTAAGAAGAAAAGTGGTAACAAACGCCGTTGATGACATTTGGGCAGTTGACTTGGCTGATATGAGTCAGTTGGCAGATGAAAATAATGGTGTTAATTTTTTTTAAACGTAATTGATGTATACAGCAAATTTGCCTGGACAATACCAATAAAAGACAAAATGGGAAACACAATTACCGAGGCATTTAGGCAAATAATAAAAAACTCAGAGCCCAGACCCAATAAGGTATGGATTGATCAAGGTGAGAAGTTCTTTAAAAAAAAAGTTTGAGAATTTTCTATCAGACACTAATTTTGACAAATATTTTACCGGTAATGAGGGTGAGAGCGCAATCGTCGAGCGCTTCAACAGAACAATAAAAAATAAAATTTATAAAGATATGACTGCTAGGGGCACAAAGGAATATGTTAGCCGCTTACCTAAATTATTGAAAGAATATAACTAAGCAAAACATTCTACGATAAAAATGTCACCAACGATGCTTTAAAATATCCCCTGTTTGCTGGTGAAAATATGTACAGGATGCACAAGTTCAATGTTGGTGATAAAGTCAGAATTTCGTTGATATAAAAAAAAAAAAAAAAAAATTGGGAAAGGTTTTACCACAAATTAGTCAGAAGAAGTATTTGTTGTTGATAAAATTTTGCCTACAATACCTGTTACTTATAAAATAAAAGATTTTCACAGTCAGCTGATACAGGGCTCGTTTTACGAGCAAGAACTACAACAAAAAAATAGCACGATGTGTTTAGGATAGAAAAAATAATAAAAACAAAGGGAAATACATCTTTTGTTAAATGGCGTGGGTATAGCGATCTTTTTAATTCCTGGGTACCAACAAAATCAGTTGTTTATAATTTCTGAAAAAAATGTCTTATACTGATCAAGCACCTTCTTGCACTTAACAGGCTTGCACAGCGTTGCCTTCTTGGGTAAGTTCGTTATGTTAAAACTCTTTACAAATATAAATTAAATTTAATAAAGTTTTGCCTTCCCTTATCAGCAAACGGACCAGAATTAAGGTTCATGTTTGTAAGTAATTTTAAATAATTATTAAAAATTGCCTGTTGATTGCAATCAAGGTCAAATATTTATTTATTTATTTTTTATTTTTTTTTATTTTTTTTTGCCAAATGATATTTAACTTGATAAGTGCTCTTCTGTGGTTGTGAATAATTTTTTTTTTATTTTCTGTGGCAATTAGGTCATCATTGTAATTAAAAGCGACATTTGGGTTATCATCTTAATCAAACACAATTGCATCCTTTTTTGGATCATCATCAAAATTATAATAATTTTTTTTTTTTTTTTTTTTAATCTAACATAAATAATAACGATTGATACAAGATACATTGCTCTTTGTAAGATAATTGATCACGCTAGTTTCGCAAACGAGATCAGAGAAATGTTCCACAACCCTGAAAAAAAAATTGTTTTGATTTTTAAATTGTACAGGGAATGCAAGATAAAGTTATTATGAATAATCAACAAAGATATTTGTTTGAGCGACATGGGGAAATCGCGATTTCATACGATAGAGATCTGCTAATGAAGCATGCACATTCTTGAGTTGACAACAGCGAACTAATGAAAAGTCTGGGTATCGAAAACAAAAACCCTTCTTTGAGCCCGACTGAAAATAAACCAAGCCAGTATTTAAATAACATACCTAGCGACAACAACGCAGTTTGGCTCAAATATCGTCCAACAGCCTGAATTCGCAAGACTCCTTCAATCGTGCGCCATGTTTCTCTCGACCTAACGCGCTTGTTTCGAGATAATGACGTCATCAACTGTGTCACCAGCGTTCTTCAAGAGTGACAGGAAGTATTTTACATGTAAAATCAGACAAAATGAGATTCAAACAGGTAACTTCATGCAATTTTAAAAAATCATAATGAAAATCTATATTTTCCCTAATGCCTTATTTGTGTCAGACATTTTGGCTTTGAAGTTTCTATTATATGCTAAAGATAGGTCCCTCGATCACATGATGGCTTTGTTTACATATCTTGAACAGGAAAACCCACTTTGGGAATTTATACAACGGGATAGCCAATGTAAATATTTGGTTTTAATCATGTGGGATACTTATACGACGTAAGAAAAATTTACACTCGAAATGCGTATTCACTACGGACTTTTTTGTTTCAGTATTATTTCATAATAAACATATATTCTACATCAAAGGCATTGAATCTATTACACTAAAATGCGTATCCATTCACCAGTGTCTTTTTAAAAATTTCTCTCTCCCTCCGTCTGTCTGTCTGTCTGTCTCTCTCAGTCTATTGAGACATGTATTTATATGGTAAAGAACAAGCAAGCAGTAATGTAAGTGCACAAACTGCATATAGAATAAACGAAAAAAAATTCATTTTAAATTTTATTTTTTTATTTCAAAAATATGGAGACGCAAAAACTAATAATATTAATATCTTGGCATAACTGACACATCCCGGTCATATGCCACGTGACCTTTTAGTCAGTGTCACGAACCACGGAGGCTCTTCCGGAAATAAGTAATCTTACACAAGCTCGGAAAAACGGTAATTCTGAACTAATGTACATGAATGCCAAAAATTTTATAACGATGATTAAATGAAGTTGATATAGTTGAACACTTTCTATGGTTATGTGAATAGATTCTCACAATATTATAACGAACGCGTTAAAATTCAGGTTAAGGTCACGAAATATGGCTGTTCGAGGATAATGGACGAGGTTAGGTCTGTTAAAAACTAATTTCGTGTTGTCGAATCTCAGGAGAAATTATTATAAAACAAATCCTGGCCTCGTCCTAAGTCAAACTGATATACTACCAATATAATTAAATTCATTTTACGGCTTACTGAGCGCGTTAAAAAGTAACAATGGATTCAATAAGATTGGCTTTTAGGAGTGTTGCTTACGTCACCTGTTGCCTGTATGTAACAATGGCGTGAGCGAAATCGTTCGAGCGTTGTAACTGCTTACATAAAACAACAACAACAAAAAAAAAACATTGTGAATTCGAATCACATCAAAAACTAATAATTGTATTCTTTATTAAAAAACCAGGATCAATAACGAATTGTCTAAAAATATAAAATAATGAGCAAATAAAGATACATAACATATTGTAGAATTTTTAACAACAAAAATTTTGTTCACGTAATAAGTGATTATTATACAAACCCGAAATGCCAACATGAAATAAGATTAATTATTGGGAAATTTTACGATTATGATATTGGTTTAAAAAAATATGCCATGATGTTATTAACGTGGGATGAAATAAATATCTTAAATAAAGGTTGTATTGTAGAAAGAAATTTTGGATAGAGATCTTAGTATGAAACATTCTTTTTGTTGTGTGATAAAACTGAATTGGCTAAGATTTAAAAAAAACTAAAGTGATAATATTGCCAAATTTTGCTTAAACAATACAAATAATAAATATTATTAATAATTACCTGTATAAGTGACTTAAGTAGTGATATATATATATATATATATATATATATATATATATATATATATATATATATATATATATATATATACAGAATTTTGGCACTTTTTTGAGTTTTTCATTTTTTTATATAAAAGGAAGGCTTTGAGAGAAGTCTTATAGATAAAAAAAACTATTAAGGATTGGACAAAAATTTAAAGCATCTGTAACTTCATCGCGTTGAAGCCATAACTTCACCATGCCATTTTTGTATAATACAGTATTTAACTCTTTGTTGAAATATCTTTATGAACAAATAATATCTCCGACACTTTGCTCAATCCATACGAAACCAAACCCATATGAATATAATAATTTCTTCGTGTATATTGCCCATTTAATACGATTATTTTCATCATGTTGCTTTAACATCCGATAACAATTATAGGAATACCTGTTTTGATCCATGTGAATATAACGAATCAAAAGTTAATATACAGTGTATAACAGGTAACATATAGTGTGTATCTGCCACATTCTCCAACTGCATAAGCATTATTCGTTGAGGGCGAGAGATAAAGGTACCTTTTACAAAACGTGTGTTGTACATTTACTATTACTTGTGAATATTTATTGCCCCAGACTTCTAAACCATAGTATAAAATTAGTTTAACCATGTTTTCGAAAAGTTTAAAAATATAAAAACTACTAAAGCAGCCACACTTACTCTAATATCTAAAATTACATTCAATATATTTCTGAGTCTGGGGATCACCGTATGTTGGACTGTACTCCATATCAGTTTGGGGATAAAAACTAAACCCATAAATAAGGAGACACATTCAATTAACTGACCTCTAAAATATCACGTTTCACTCTCTCTGCTAACATTCCACCATTCCTAAAAACAAAATTATTTTGTTTCATCTAGATTGATGTTCATACCTGAATTTTGACAAAATTCATATATAATGTCTAATTGTTTTTGCCATAAAATCACTATTTCAGCACAGTTTGCAACATCATCGGCATGCAAAATAGCAAATATACCCTCTATGTTTTCATTTAAAAAGATGCCATGAGGATATGCTACACGTATAGCTTAAGAAAGATTATTTATAAATAAGGTGAATAAAACTGGACTAAGAATACAACACTGCCTCGTACCTACATGACAGGACAAATAATCTGTTAAACACTCAGGAGTTTAAAACCGTGTTACGACTCTATGGTCTAAGAAAAATGTAACAGAAAGAAAGTGAAACCAACAAATCAAGTAAAAATCAACAAGCAATTTATTACTAGATAATTAAACTGAAAAATCAAAAAGTCACTTACAGTAATGTGTTTTGAAATCCTAATAATCCAATAAGAATGATTGTTCTAATCACAAGTCCTAAATATAGAATGTTCCGAATTCACGGCTGTGTCCTTGAATGTTATGATGTGCTAATTTTCTCCAAAGTTGTACTAGTAATCTTGATGTGCTGATGTCAAAATGAAGTATTCCAAAATCTCTGAATAAGTTCAGTTAAATTCCAAAATCATTAATTAAAAATCCAAAATCCAAAAGTTTATGAGCACTGTTATAATCCAATGAATATTTAAAATAATTCCTCTCTTAGAATTTGTAATGAATTTTCACAACTGTAAATAGCTCTTTACAAGACTGATGGTAATGTCAAAACTGAATAAATGTCCACCAAACATGGTATATATAAAGATTGGTCACATGACAGAATGTTCTAGAATATGAGTCATCTTAATGGAATTCTAACTGTAAACAAAATTCAACCTTGACCTTCAAATTGAGAAAACATATTGATCAAAACAACCTAATTCAAGGACACTAGTTAAACATGTTTTTCCTGATAACATTAAGATTTAAGCAAATATTAAAGTGAAGAAACATTTACAATTTCCTAAAATATTTATAATATTATATAAACATCATACATAACACCTCCCCTCATAAAGAAAAAGAAGGATTTATATAATAAAGCTTTCTTTTGAATATACATCTAATACTACAATAACCCAAATTACATAAGAAGATGTTTTATGATACTGGACTTAATTACATCAAGCAATATTACATTTCTAGGCACGTGAGAGTGCATCTGCAATCACATTGTCTTTTCCCCTGATGTGTTTGATGTCAATGTTGTATTCTTGCAATATCAAACTCCATCTCAACAATCTCCGATTTTTATCTTTCATTTTGGTGATGAAAGTAAGGGGATTGTGATCACTGTACACAATAATTGGAGAAAGAGCTGAGGTAACATACACTTCAAAATGCTGTAAAGCCAATATCAAAGCCAAACATTCCTTCTCAATTGTGGAATAATTTTTCTGGTGCTTGTTTAGTTTTTTTAGAAAAATAACACACAGGGTGATCCACACCACTTTTGTCTTCCTGAATGAATACTCCACCAACCCCTACATCACTTGCGTCAACAGATAATTTAAATGATTGGCTGAAATGTGGTGCAGAAAGAACTGGTGCATTCTTAAGCATGGCCTTTAACTTGTCAAAAGATTCCTGACACTTGTCAGACCAATAAAATTTGGCTTTCTTACTCCATAAACTTGTCAAAGGTTCAGCAATTTTGGAAAAATTGGAACAAAATTTCCGATAATATCCAGCCATACCTAGAAATCGCATCAGTTGCTTTTTACAAATTGGAACTTGAAATTCAGAGATAGCTTTGACCTTAGCTTCTATAGGTTTAACTTGACCTTGTCCCACAATATGTCCTAAAAATGTGACACGAGCATGGCAAAACTCACTTTTGCTCAAATTAATTGTCAGATTCGCATCACTGAGTCGATCGAAGAATTTTCGAATGGTTTCCAAATGATCTTTCCAGGTGTTGTTGTAGATAATGACGTCATCGATATAAGCGTCACAATTATCAAGACCAAATGTTATCATGTTCATCAGACGTTGAAACGTTGCAGGCGAATTTTTCATTTCAAACGCCATGACTTTATATTGATAAAGTCCATCTGGAGTTGCAAATGCTGAAATTTCTTTTGCCCTTTCCGTCAGTGGAATTTGCCAGAATCCTTTTAAAAGGTCAAACTTGGTGACATATTCCGCATTTCCAATTTTATCAATGCAATCGTCCATTCTTGGGATTGGAAATGAATCAGTTTTGGTGACACTGTTGACTTTTCTATAGTCAGTACACATACGGAATGTATTATCTGGCTTGGGAACAAGAATACATGGTGAACTCCAGTTACTTTTACTTGGTTCTATGAAATCATTCTCCAGTAGATACTGAATTTCTTTCTTCAGATAGTTCTGTTTGAGAGGATTCATCCTATAAGGATGCTGTTTCACAGGCGCAGAATCTACAATGTCAACGTCATGATAAATTTTACTTGTTCATGTTGGAACATCAGGAAACAAGTGCTCATAGTCATGTAATAGCTGTTTTAGTTCATTTCTTTCCTGTTGTTGTAGATGTGAAAGTTTCTGGTCTAGGTTGTTCAATATTTCTGAATTCCGAAGATTGGTTATACCAGAGTCACTATAGTCTGATTGTATTCCATCGTTGATATCTTCACTGTGTGGGACAGGTACAACTAAATTGACAGAATAATTAGCTGAGCTATCTCTGTCAAAATATTCCTTTAACATATTTATATGACAAAGTTGTTTCTGTTTCCGTCTCCCAGGAGTGTTAATGATATAATTTAAGTCATTTACTTTCTTTTCAACGGTATAAGGACCATAAAATTTAGCCTGAAGAGGATTCTGAGGTATGGGAAAGAGAGCCAGAACTTTGTCACCAGGTTTAAACTCCTTTCCTGTGAATTTCTGTCATACCTTAATTTCATTTTTGACTGAGTAGTGTGAAGATTAGTTCTTGCTACTTCACAAGCCTTTGACAACTTGTATTTGAAATCAGAGACATAATCAAGAAGATTAATCTTTGAGTCTTCATTTGAAAGAAGTTTCTCTTTCAATAATTTCAATGGTCCACGGACAGTATGACCAAAAACTAGTTCAAAGGGACTAAAACCCAACGACTCTTGAACTGATTCCCTAACAGCAAACAACAACAAATGAACACCCTCATCCCAATCCTTTTCTGTATCAAAGCAATATGATCGAATCATATTCTTCAAAGTTTGATGAAATCTTTCCAAAGCACCTTGACTTTCAGGGTGATAGGCAGAAGATTTAAACTGTTGGATGCCTAATTCATGCATAACTTGTTGGAAAATTCCAGACATAAAATTTGACCCTTGATCTGACTGGACAGATTTGGGAAGGCCAACAAGTGTAAAAAACTTCACCAAAGCTTTCACAATAGTTTTAGTTTTTATATTTCTCAGAGGAATTGCCTCTGGAAATCTTGTAGATGTACACATGATGGTCAACAAGTATTGGTTGCCTGACTTGGTTTTGGGTAAAGGACCAACACAGTCTACCATTATTCTACTAAATGGTTCATCAAGTGCAGGAATAGGTTGTAGATGAGCCTTAAGTATCTTCTGATTGGGTTTTCCTACCATTTGAGAAGTGTGACAAGATCTGCAGTATTTAGAAACATCACTTTTGAGTTTCGGCCAATAAAAATGATTCAAGATCTTGTGATAAGTCTTACGGACTCCTAAATGACCAGCCAAAGGAGTTTCATGGGCTCAATTAAGAATTTCCTGTCGATATGACTTAGGAACAACAATTTCATAGCTCACTGACCACTCGTCACCAGCGGGTACATCAGGTGGTCTCCATTTCCTCATAAGGACCCCATTTTTCACAAAGTAACACACTGGAACTTGTGTGGCTTCAGTTTCACTAATAGCCCTCTGAAACAAACAAGATATCTCGGGATCTTGCTCCTGTTCAACGACAAGGGATTGTAGTTTGTCACCCTGAGTAGAACAAAGAGAATGAGTTGCCAAAAGAGGATCACTGTGATCAATACCATTTGATTGATCAATATCTGAGGAAAAAGTGACCTCATCAAAAAACTGACCAATACATGTGTCAGCTAAATGAATAATATCCTGATCAACATCAATCTCAAGAGCTCTTTTTGCCATAGCTCTAGTAACTGCACAAGCAGGGTACAAATCAGGGATTTCAGTTTCGACAGGATCAACTTTCTGATCCAAACAAGGCTTGTCAGTTACAAGTGGATTAACCACAACCTTATCTCCAGCTAGGTCATTGCCTAGTAATAAATGAACACCCTCTATGGGTAAAGAAGTCACTGCCCCAACAGTCACAGGTCCAGAAACTAAGTCTGATGCCAAATTTACACAATGAAGAGGAACATTTACAAAGCCGCACTCTACTCCCTGAACAAGAACACTTTCACTTGAAGAAGACTCCTCAGACAAAGGCAAAGTACCTGACAATAAAAGACTCTGAGAAGCTCCAGTGTCCCTTAATATTTTAATTGGGATAGGCTTGGCAGAATCACCAATAAGTGATATAGAACCTTCTGACATGAATGGTTCATAAGCCTCCAAAATAGAATCAGACTGGGGTTTGTTTGACCCAACAAATGTATTGCTTTCAATACAAGACCGTGACCTTGACCTCGTAGAAATAAGAGCATTTGGAAAAGCTCTATCTTTACTCTGTTGCTTATTTTTCAACTTGAAGCAATCAGAAATAACGTGCCCTTTCGTTTTACAATAAGTGCACGTAGGAAGAGATAAGGATTTCTGATCAGTCTTATCAGATGTTTGATTCCTAACAGTTGTGCTGTTGTGAAATTTGGAAGTACTCGAATGAGATTGAAATGGTTTTTTACCAGAAAACTGCTGAGAGGACGACTTATTGCCAAATGAAATTTTGTGAGTCAAGGAATAATCATCAGCCATACGAGCAGCATTTTCCAAAGTTTCCACATTCTGCTCGTCAAGATAGGTTTTAACATCACTATGGATGCACCTCTTGAACTCTTCAATTAATACAAGCTGTCGGAGGTTATCATAAGCTTGATCAACTTTCTTGGCTGAGCACCACTTATCAAATAGTTGTTCTTTATCCTTTGCAAATTCGACATGAGTTTGTCCAGTTTCTTTTCTACAATTCCTAAACCTTTGTCGATATGCCTCTGGTACCAACTCATAAGCTTTCAAGATGTACTCCTTAACCACATCACAATCAGTGCTTTGTTGTACTGACAGTGAAGTGTAGACTTCACGAGCTTTGCCAATAAGTACACTTTGTAATAACAAAGTCCAATGCTCTCTGGGCCATTTCAAGTTTTCAGCTATTTTCTCGAAATGAAGAAAGTATTTATCTACTTCTTTTTCCTGAAAAGGGGGTACTAACCTAATATATCTAGTAACATCAAAACCTGAACTTGTTTTTAAAGGAGTGGAGTGTGCTCTGTTTGCCAGTTCTGATTCTCTTAACTTAAATTGCATTTCCCTTTCTTCTCTTTGCATCTGCATTTGTATTTGCCTCTCTTCTTTCTCTCTGTCCATCTGCATTAGCCTCTCTTCCTTCTGCATTTGTATCTGCCTCTCTTCCTTCTGCATTTGTAGCTGCCTCTCTTCTTTCTCTCTCTCCATCTGTATCTGCCTCTCTTCTTTCTCTCTCTCCATCTGTATCTGCCTCTCTTCTTTCTGCATTTGTATCTGCCTCTCCTCCTTCTCTCTCTCCATCTGTATCTGCCTCTCTTCTTTCTCTCTCTCTCTCTGAATCTGAAGCTTTGCCAATTCTAAATCAATCTGGTTCTTTAACTCTAATTCCCTTAATTTCCTGTCAGAACCAGATACAGGCTTTCTCTTCAAACTTAAAGCACTGCTATCAAAAATTCCCTTTCCTACTAAATACTGAATCAAAATAATCTTTATCTCCTGTTTTGTCAATGATACTTTTGCCTCAGATAGACTGTATTTTCTGGCAAGCTCGAGCAACTAATCCTTTCTCATGCACTCTAACCCCTCCTGGGTAGGTTTTGAAATGAAATTCTGAACATTAGATGCCATTGTAAATGCTTGTTGGTTTCACACAAAAAAATTCTCTATTTAAAAATCTTTGCCAAAGACAAAAAAAAATCAGAGACAAAATCAATATGAATTTCAAAGATAAATTTAATATCTCTAATATGCTTTAAAGAAATTCAATCCCGGAACGACGAGCCCCCAATTTCTGTTACGACTCTATGGTCTAAGAAAAATGTAACAGAAAGAAAGTGAAACCAACAAATCAAGTAAAAATCAACAAGCAATTTATTACTAGATAATTAAAATGAAAAATCAAAAAGTCACTTACAGTAATGTGTTTTGAAATCCTAATAATCCAATAAGAATGATTGTTCTAATCACAAGTCCTAAATATAGAATGTTCCGAAATTCACGGCTGTGTCCTTGAATGTTATGATGTGCTAATGGTCTCCAAAGTCCTGATGTACTAGAAATCTTGATGTGCTGATGTCAAAATGAAGTATTCCAAAATCTCTGAATAAGTTCAGTTAAATTCCAAAATCATTAATTAAAAATCCAAAATCCAAAAGTTTATGAGCACTGTTATAATCCAATGAATATTTAAAATAATTCCTCTCTTAGAATTTGGAATGAATTTTCACAACTGTAAATAGCTCTTTACAAGACTGATGGTAATGTCAAAACTGAATAAATGTCCACCAAACATGGTATATATAAAGATTGGTCACATGACAGAATGTTCTAGAATATGAGTCATCTTAATGGAATTCTAACTGTAAACAAAATTCAACCTTGACCTTCAAATTGAGAAAACATATTGATCAAAACAACCTAATTCAAGGACACTAGTTAAACATGTTTTTCCTGATAACATTAAGATTTAAGCAAATATTAAAGTGAAGAAACATTTACAATTTCCTAAAATATTTATAATATTATAAAAACATCATACATAACAACCGGTATACATTGATTTCAGTATATACATGAATTTACCTTCAATATCTATTCTTGATAACGAGACACAAAGTTTCATATGAGATATGGCACGAAAAGCTTTAAGCTCCCACCCGACCCCCAATCTACCAACTTTTCTGACAAAATCTCTGTACAATTCATTGTAGGATAAATATATTGTCTCTGGGGAATATCTTTTGCGCAAACCTACTTTAGACTCATGAATAACATTATTATCATCAGACCACAAACTAAATCTGGTATTCAATACTTTTGTAAAACTTTTACATAATGCATCTGTTAACAAAATACCTTTGTAATTGCTGGGATCTTGAACTGAGTCTTGCTTATATAACTGGCAACTTATGTTTTGCCCCATTCCTCTTGAAATATAATAAACATAATCAGTAAGAACGGTACAATATCCAAGCAAGTTTTTTTGAACATCTCAATTACAAAGTCGTCATATACGCTAGATTTCCTTGAAGCAATGCGTTTAATACATTGCACAATTTCTTCCATATTAATTGGTTCATTGAAAATTGCACAATTATTACGACTAATTTCAACTTTACTTTCTGCATCACCGCTTGCAGTAGTTTGGACATCTCCAACAAGTACATTTCTAGAATAATCGAACCACCGAGATCCAGTAATATAAGCAGTGTTTCTGGTTACGTTATTACATGTTTTAACATTTTTCCAAAACATTGCAGGGTTATTTCGTGACTGGACAAGCCTTTCTCGCTGCTTTTGAAAATAAATATCTGTATTCTGAGTAATCATGGTTTTACACGCTTACACTGATGGTCTGTACTATCACGCAAAGCGAAAGTCGCACATAATAATTTACAAAAACATGGAGACTGTTAACAATGGTTCATTACGGGCGACCACGTCATATTTACACAAACAGTCTCAGCAATCAATTAAAACTGAAGACACATTATTTGACCAAAACATAGAGACTGGAGAAAATGGTAAACCACGGACAATCAGTACGTATTTACACAAATGGTCTGAATGTCCATTTAAACTAAGCACGAACATAATTATTGACACAGAACATGCAGATGGTAGAAATTGGGACATCACGGACAACGAGGACTCACTTTATCTTGTAAAATGAAAAAAAAGTATGTTCATGTTTAGCTTTGATGGACCTTCATACTAACGTAATTATTTAAGAACAAAAACAACATTAATACTGTAGACAATGTGACATCGCAAACAACGATATATCACTTTATCATGCAAAATAAAAATGAAGATATACATTATTAGGCCTTGCATTCAGTGCACGCGGAGTATTTCTGTGTCAATTTTAATGTGAGACAGATCATTAACCCTTGACAGAATCAAAGGAAGACCGCATTATGATTATCCTTTGTCTAGGTAATACATGTATTGTTAATAGTAACTTCAGACAGCAAGGTGACAGCATAGTAGTTCCATAAATTTACTCAAGGGTACATGATGGCTTGCATAAAAAAATAAGCTCACGTATCAAAACATCTGCTGTGATATTCAGGTGAACGTAATTTTCACTATCAGTAAAGTTTATACATGACAAGAATCTGTTCCTTATAATCTGAAACCAGGACATAAAAATATAAGCTGGACAGTCGATGTGTCTCTGACGTTTTTGTAACAGATTCAGATTTAATAAATGCTACGATATATGGTGAAAAAATTATGTTGCAAAATGTTCGGAAATTGTGTATGTAAATTTCACGATCTGGTCTTGTATGGTCATATATAATTTTAAATTCCAAAGATCTGCACTAGTTTAAATTATGCCGATCTCTGATCCGCTTGCTAGAATGGTGCAAATATAGAATGACGCGAAAATGTACCTATAAAAGGCAAATAATGTGGCCAGGAAGTTATAAAGCAATAAGATGGTATTGCTAAAGTTGGATTTTAAAACAAGAAAGAAAACTACAAGTATTGTTGATGCAGTTATTTCACTTGTGGGAAAAAAAGAAAATATCAGTTGCAATTTTCGCCGGTATGTTAACATTACGGGTGACAGTAGAAAGAGGCAGACGAATAACGAACAGGCTGTTTAAGCGATCATTCCTGACCTGATAATTTTCTTTATTTTGTGTTTAAAAAGTCATTAGATTGTCCGGAGATCACCATTTATAGTCAAAAATGCAATTTGTTAAATCTCAGCAGTTATGTTTTTATTTAATTTCGACTGTACAGTTGATTGCATTCGCAGCAATAAATGTTCCAGGTAATATGGACTTAAACATTTTCTTTCATTTTTCTCTTGTATGTATTTTCAGGAAGTTGTTCGCTTCCTCACCAAATACGTATATTTCTTGTTTTCAGTACATCATTGATTCTATTTTTTATTTTCTTCTATCACGAATGCACATTTGGCACTTAGTATTGCCCTTACCTACCTGTCCGTCCATCATTTTACTCGTAATATATGCTACCTGGAAAAAAGTAGTCTCTTCAGTCAGTTCGCACAGTTTGACCAACATCAGTTATTATTATAACAATATCATATAGGCTATTCCCTGTTTGTTCATAATGTCCGCTAGTCAGGTCGATTTTCATAACAGTTATGTTTTAGTTCAGAATTTAGCTGCTAAGAAGGTAAAAACAACTTTAAAGATTGCAGGAAATTGCAAGAAAAATGTCTAGTCTAACAATAACTTTTGGTTTTCTGATGTAGACTTTTGTACCAACGTTGAAATAAGTTCAGATATTAAACAGGTCAGAGGCATGCAATTTTCCCGCATACTTTGTTTAGAACCTGCAAAGGGATTTCGACGACGGTGAGCAATAAAATCCAATTAAAAAAAAGAGTCGAAATCTCTGAAGGGAGTAGAAAATAAGGTTCGGTATTTTAGTTTTGTGTTGGTGTCCTTCCGTTTATATTCATGTCTTACGTACCTTAATAAACCGCAGCACTTTGTACCGTTTGAAAATGAATTGTTAATGCTAATTCATCTCCAAAATATTTCATACAGGGATACAAATAATGTGTCGAATATGAATAAAATAACAGAGAATACACCTATACGAGTCCTGACTACTGCTACTATTACTACTACTAATACTACAGATACTACAATGACGATATAATTGATTTTCTTCCGATTTTGTGTTGGTGTTATTTTATCTTGTGGAAGGGCGTTGCTTGTTTCTAGTCTGTGAGAGTAAGACATGTACAGCCTAACTGGTCATGTTCTACAGCAAACATGGACAAATTAAATCGATGTCTGTGGCTTTTACTTTTTGCGCTCTTACATTCAGTATTTGCAGATGAGAACATTCAAAATCTACATAATGCTGTATGACAATCAATAACTGATGAAAAATATGAATACTTCGCTTCAGAATCTTGTATAACATTTATTTTTTACTAACTTTAACAATAGATGGACTTTATGACTACACCCCTTTTCTCGTACGTTGCTATGTTGACCATCAATGACCAGGATTAGTTTACACTACGAAAATGTAAACTTTTGTGCCAAAATCATTCTAATGACTATTACAAACATGTCATGTGTAATTCTACTGTTGACTCGGAGATGTTGAGTAGGCCCGATGTGCCTTCATGCATGTTGTAAAAGGTGACTAATGGAGGCAAGATTCGCAGTGGCTCAGTAATGGGCGTGCCGGACTTGTGGCTGAAAGGGTTCAAGTTTTAATTATACCATTGGATCAGCTGGGTCGTTTACAGTGGAGCGTCCTTGAGCAAGGCACTTTACTCCTATTGCCTGGACACTAAATAACCTGCTTGTGTTGCTGTGTCTTAAAACATCAAACCAAAACCATATATTTTACCAACGTTTTATAAAATGAGTCGGGGTTGACATCCGTCTCTCTGTCTATAACGATGTCTCCTCCTAAGCAGCTTGGTGGAAATTTTAATATTCTTTGTAGTACAGTCTACTCTTGTTACACCGACCAAGCACGTGTCTAGAGACAATGTCTTTAATTCAGAAGGCTGGTTCTGACCTAATAGTTGGTAAACCAATGTAGCAGTGAGAAGAATGAATCAGAAATAGAACTCTATATCTACTTCATATCTGATATTTTCGTAATTATATTTAAATCTTATACACGTTTTCCTATATATAAAACTCATTTTCTAACATTGACATGTGTATATGTTGCTCTCTGACATATTCCAAATAGAAGTAAAATAACAAGGAATGTCTATGTCGTTGTAAAAACAATATATAAGACAATATGCATGTTTGTTACGGGGAAATTGCCGTCGTAGCCGGAACCTGAATATTCCATAATAAAGATAATTTATACCATCGAACACTTATGTTCTTATCAATTTTAGACAGAACGCATATATTACGTTGTAATAAATGATGTTTCAATGAGAATTGACTATATAAAATTGTCATTTGTCAACGGTCTGAGAGAATCTAATATTTTCTTTCCTCTTTCCTCCCGATACATCTACATAAAAGAACATAGAATATTGCTATAGAATTTGATATAAAAATATTTTCAATTCATCGATGCATAACGCATGGCTCAAAGGTAGCATAAAACTGATTGAATTCATCTACGCTGCTGACATTACCTCTATTTAACTTTTGGCCCGACCGTACAAGTTTTCTATTGCAGCTGGGAGTACATTGCCATAGAAACGGCAATGAACAGCGTTGCTAACCAGGCCCCAATTTCGCAGTTTTTTTTTTTTTGCGAATGAATATTCTTTTTTAAGAAAAAGCAACAAACACTTTAAATAGTGATGTTGTTAATATTATGTAAAAAGAGGAATAGCTAAACAAAATTAGTGAATACAAATATTGTATACTGATAAATTAAATAGGTGAAAGACTTCACTACTATGTGAGAGTAGAAATATCCAAGATGAAATTTAATGTCATTGTAGTACATGGATAGGCATAGAAATATCAGATCAAAAGAGCAATTAGAGCTCTGATATAGTCCTTGTACTCATTTCTTTTAGCTTTTTGGAGAAAATTGCGGAAAAGTAGGACTTACCTAGCTAACAATTCAACGTTGCAACAACGTTGCAGCGATGTTGTTTCATAGTTATGGCAAAGTTGTTATATGACGGTGTGGCAAGATGATTTGGTGAATTTGCTGGAATGTTGCTACAACGTTTTTGTTTAATTTTATGATATAACATTCCTACAATCGCCTGAAAACGCTAAAAAAAACTATTGAAAACAGTGAAGAATGAAAGCTACTTTGTATTTGAGAACACATATGCCTCACGTCTGTCAAACAAGTTAAAATCTACACTTAGACATTACAAAATAACATAGACAACTATGTATACCCTCACCCAACACAAAGTCTCGTCCAAAAAGTTTTGAAAAAAATAATGTTTTGAAAAGTGTTATTCCAGACTCTTAAATCACATTGTGCCTTACACAAATGCATAAAAGCATGCCTACTAAGTTTTATTAGTCTTTCTCGAGTGTGTATTACTTAACTTTACTAACAAAAATTTTTCTTTAAATAAGTTTAAGTTTCAAAAGTTCAAACTTAAAAAATATTATTAAAGTAGTGTAATAATTCTGAAAATGTAAAAGATCATTGATATGTGCATGAAAATACGTATACTAAATTACATTTCTCTTCTTTAGTTGGTTTTGTTCAGCAACACTTAATGAACCTCAAGGGGTGGATGGTCATACAGAAGGGTGGACATGGTGGCATTTAGATATTCTTAGGGCAAGCAGTGGGGGTTCGTAATGTATATAATTGTATTCGCACTTAAACGCGTCGCATGCATCATACGGCTCAGTTATTGTACTTTTAACTGTCGCGGGCAGAGGTTAAACTCTGTGGGTTTGTTTAACCCGGATGTGTGTTCAGTGATGACCTTGGTTCGAGAGACGATGCTGGTAAACTCAGTATGAGGGGCCAAAGTTTCGGGACCAACGGTTCTATGGGGTAGCGACGTTTCCTACGGATTCTTCAGCACGACTGAAGGAGTGTACGACACGAGATCATTCCTCAACCATTCATCAGAAATGGAGGATCAGAAGTATTTGCGATCATCCTCGGGGTGGCACGAGATAACAGCATCATATATGTTGATGGAATTTTCATATTAGGTTTTTCACCTGAAATTCAATGTCTGTACATGTGTGACAATCTAATGCATGCGATTACTTGTTGATTAACAATATATTGCTCATATTTATTGATAAATCCATACATCGATCATATCTGTTGATAAATCCGTACATTGATCATATCTTTTGATAAACCCATACATGAATCATATATGTTGATAAAATTCATGCATTGATCATATTCATTAACAAACAATATAATTTGTGATTATTTGTCAAAGAACTGTGCTTCGATCATATCCGTTGAGGATCAATACCATTTTGTTCCATCCGTTGAACATTGTGTGCGATCTGTAGGCAGGGTTTTCATTTGTTTCAGTTTCGTTAGTGAAAGACGGAAGTAATGGTGTGTGCTAGGGTGTCCGAGGTTCAGTTATCATAAATTTGCATTATAAATAAAGATCTAATTCATGTGCTTGTGTTATGTGTCTTCACTAGAATCTATCCCTTCCGGTTTCATCCTGTTACAAGATGCTAATGTTATCAAATTTTTTAGTTCGTTTTCTTCACTATTGAATTTAAATATCACAGTCGATGAACTGTAAACCTTATATTATTGATTCATCATAATATATTCCACTAAAGGAAATGTGCGAATACCAAAATCAGCCATTACACAGATCACCAATATCTGGATATGTTTGAATGAAACCGATTCAACCATGGAATGAGTATCACCTTACAAAAATTATTAAAATTTAATGACCATTCACTTACCATTATATACAAACAACCAAGAAAACATCGTTCAAAGCTTCGATACACCCTAGCACGTGTACATACGACGGAAACTATCGCACAACATTGATTTTCTTGGAATTTGAGACAACACCCTTGCAAATACGTTATTCATCATTAAATAGCGTAATATAGGTGTCACGGAATTGTATAAATCCCTTTTATTTATTAAATACATGAAATCGGATTTCGTTTTTCATTGTAACAAAGATACCCGAGGGTGATTTATGTATATTGTACAATATTTCGAAACAGTGAGTTCGGTTCACCCTATGCCGCACGGGCGAAGTGCTTTCGATGGGAAAACCGAATACATCAAGCACATAGACGATGTAGGGCTGCATCGTCTGTGTATAAATGCCTCACCGTAAGACTAAATCTTTGCATTACGGAACGTCTTGTCAGTGAGCAGTCTACTTAAGGATTTGCACATCTTCAGCTGTAGATGTATGTAAATTATTTATTAATTTCTTATGTATATTTTCTATTTAGCTTCGACTTGCGTAGTACAATGCAAATATTTTATATTCGTGTTTGTGACTTAACAAGAGCTTTATATTAGCAATATAAAGTGGCATTTTTAGGAAACGTTTAGTACCATAGGATTATCATCGGACACGAGTAGGTTCACTTCTGAACTTGTTTATTGCTTTGTAATGTTGTACTGATAATGTAATTTGTATAACTTACCGTATATAACGTCATTACGCGTTATCGTATATGCCCGTGTCAATCATAATACACGCTGATAGATTTATTTTCAGCTGATCAGAGTCGACGAGGTTGCAGCTGAGGAGCCGACCATAGAAGTTGACCATAGCAGCTGTAAAGCTAACCATAGCAGCCGTAGAGCTGAATTAATAGTGTGTTGCTTGAGTACCAGGTGATCGGGCATTGCTGACCGATTGGTGGGCGCTGATCGCTTGATTGACCAAGGAATTGAATGGTGGTCGGCGACTACCTGTAATGCTGACTGCTTGATTGACCAGTGTGACTGGTAACCAAGTGTGCCAGTGACGGAGTGTTTTGTGTTACTCCATACATGTAATCTTTTAGCCGTGGGCTAATTTTGGGGTTTGTGACACCCAGTGGTTTGGGATTGTAAAGATATTTTGTGTGATATTTATCCCATTGTTTTCATCATTTTATTATTTGAATAAAGTACCTCATTTTTCATTATTTGAGCGTAAACATTTTTACTATATGAGTAAAGTACATCATTTTTACTATTTGAGTAAAACAGATTCTTCTCGTTGTCTGAAATTACTGTGAACCATTAACCTTTGTCCTTGCACTGTGTAAGGCTATTTATTTGTATTCATATTTGGGTTACATTATTAGGTTCGTTCGGATTATGTTAATTTGTCCAATATTTGGATCTTATACACGCACGTATTAATCATAACCTTTTTCCCATTCAAGTCATTCATCAATAAACATTGCATTTGTATCACCATCAAAAGTGTTCTGTTATAAATCTGACATCCAACCCGGTTATCTTGTTACAATAGGAATCACTAAGAAAGTCACGAGCAAACACATCAAGAAAGTATTACAAATTACACGACAAATTCCATGTACTATTAAAAATGTAATGGTTATAAATTTTTTAAAATTAAATATTCCAAGTCAATCTTTAGGGTACGAACTAGTGACAATATATCAAGGTCAATCAACGTACATATTTGAATATAAATCATATCAGCTCAAGTGCCAGACATACTACAGAAATGAAGTCAATAAATATGTCATAGCTTTAATGATATTTCATACCTGAAATCTTATGTTTATAATTCCAGGTGAAGAAAGTGAATCTGATAGAGAAAATGGTACAACATATGATTCATTTATAATTGACGATATCAGAGAAAAGGATAATGGCTGAAAACCAACTGATAAGCCTGACTTCCTCCAAAAAAATAATATAAAAATTTATAAAAGATCACACAAAAACAAAAACAAACAAACATTGGTATATTCGTGTATGACAGCTGTTTAGCACTGTGTTCGCAAGACATTACGCAGTAGAACTAAATGAAACTTTTAGTAGATGTATCAGTCTTGACCGAACTCAGATAGTCTGCAGTGATCAAGCATAACATCTACATATTTTCTGTTATTTGGTAATGCAGTTCTTTTTTCCTTTTATGTATTGTTCAGTGTCTATTCCAAAGAAAAGTTAGAGAGACAGTGACAAAAATACGTATACATTTTTCTACCAGTGCCGTCTTAAAATTGAGAATTATTT
This sequence comes from Margaritifera margaritifera, assembly GCA_029931535.1. Lineage (NCBI taxonomy): Eukaryota > Metazoa > Mollusca > Bivalvia > Unionida > Margaritiferidae > Margaritifera > Margaritifera margaritifera. Next base: position 1,083,616 of record JAQPZY010001292.1, read on the forward strand.
CAAGTTTTAAAGATGTCGAATTCTATTCTGATGTTTTTCAAGGAAAAGTTTGGGATTATGTCATAATGCCCGTATGGACGTGAGTGCGTGCTAACTAATATTACTATCGCATCTCCTCTTACACAGTTTAATATAGAGTCTTAAAAGTCTGAGATATATGGTATGAAGGTGTGGCAACTGTTTCGGAATATCGATTCTATCCCTTGAGTGTTCAGCCTGGAGAGTGGGTGCAGTAATGTATTTATGATATTATATTTCCTCATCTAATTCCATTTTCATATCCTACACTATATAAATGTTGCTTTATTCTTTTTTAGAGTTTAAGTCTTCTACTCTGCCTTCTCTGCACGCAGAGATCACAAAGAAAGAGAGAGAGAGAGAGAGAGAGAGAGAGAGAGAGAGAGAGAGAGAGAGAGAGAGAGAGAGAGAGAGAGAAAGAGAGAGAGAGAGAGTCCTTATTTGCTCAGGGGTTGATCTCAACCTTTTAGGTTTATCCTATGAAAACATTATAATCAAAGTAATATAATAGTCTCTTGAAATTGCAATTCTTCCATATCTAATGTGTTTTCCAGATAGTAATGTATTAATATTACTTATACCCTGAATAATATTGTGTGTACCCTATATCATAATTGAATTTCTGAACTTTAAAGATTTGTATACAATTATGGTAATGATTTATATTTCTAGTAAAGTTTCTTATTTTTGCATTTCGAACTATGCATGTTATCATACCTAGACTGAACAAAAATTAATGGTCATGCTCTGTGTATTGTATTCATTCATACTTCCTGCTGAAATAACATTATTAGTCCTTTTCTGAGTTTTTCTTTTCATACATATACTTTTTTAAGTTACGGTTTAAATAGACAGGCTCGGTATATCACGCATACACTGCCTGATTTGGTATGAAACAGACAAAATGTGGGAGGGATGAATTGTGCCAATTATATTTTTTTATTTAGCCTTAACTTGCCTGAGGTCCAATGGTTCCTGTATAGAAAAGTTGAAATTACTGATTATTTATAAAATGAGGCATAAATCCGCAAGCTAGTGATATCGTATCCTTAAACTTAACAATCCTAATTTGAGTTATGCTATGAAACCAAATTTTACGAGAAGGGTAAAAGAGGACCATAACTCCTTCAAATTATTGAGCGTTCTTTTTAATATGAAGCTAGATGCTAAATCCCAGCAATATTTTAATAACATTATGCTGCAATAATTTTTTTAGAATGGAAAATTATGGCCCATATCTCTTTTAAATAATGCATTAAACGCTGGAAATTGTGATTCATTTTATATCATAATACTGTAGAGTTGAATGCTATATTTAATTTAAACCCAACAATTATCGTAAAGAAATGCTGCGGAAACCAAACTAAGAAGGATGAACGATAATGGAATATAATTAATGTTTTGAATTATTGTAAATAAATCTATTTCAATGTCACAGCAATAAAAAAAACTCCCTAAGTGTTGTTAAAATCCAAGAAGCCTTGGTAATGTTATGATAGTTATAATATGGAAACCAAATCTACGGAAACAGTCAATTGAGGGTCATAACTCCTCTACGTGATGAAGGGGAACGCTAACAATAATATTGCTACATTCGTCATAGATGTAAAATTGCATGTTACATTTGATGACAGGAAACTATTCCTGTTAAAGTTATGCTGCGTAAACTAAATTTGGGAGACGGGTAAGAAGGGGAAACAAATCATATAAACGATGACAAGAAAAAAGTCACATTATTAAATTGGTTTAAATCCATTTATTCCTAGTTATCTTGCAAAAGACGAGGTACTGTTTGGCTGACGGACGTATATAAAACGTGATCACTTTAGCGCTTGGCTGACTCCATGGAGTAGGGCCCCAATTAAGACCGATTACAAGTAATGAACTCATCGTATCATATACATCAATAAAAGTATATTTTGCTTCAAAACAGTCCGAAAATATATGAAAATTGTTTTCAAGAGAAAATTATTTAAAACATTTCGTCATTATAGTACGCTTGTGTTGTACCACAGTTTCCTCCATTGCAACCGGGAATTAAGACGTGTGTGATAGACATTAGTAAAATTAAAATTATTATTATTATTATTATTATTATTATTAACATGCACCTGACGTTATTCTCATTAATACAAATTTTTGATAACCTTCGAATTTTCCATGGTAAATAAATCTCCTTAAAGGGCTCCAAAATACGGCAACTATAGCAATATCATTCCACACCTCGTATAAACTTTATATAATTTGAGATCATGAATGACACCAGAAACATATTCAACTTTGTTTTTACCCTGTTCATATTTAATGATTCGTGTTCTTTTATAGACATGCTATTTAGTGGTAGTTAAATAGTCTCAAGTTATTTTTTGCCATTGTTTATTCGATTAAACTGACAAGCTTATTATATCATTAAATTCAAATAAAGTTTAAGGAGACATAAATGCTATTATTATGTTTTTAAGTATATTTTTTACTAAAAAATTTATATAACAGAGGAAATCTGCAATACATTTGCTATGAATGCATAAAACTCAAACTTTATGTATGATACCTGTTACAAAATAGGGTAAATAAATAATGTGTAAACCCTATTTTAATCTTATTTATCTTTTATTCTACTTAGCTTTACTGACTAAGCTATTTCTGAAGTTTTTGAACCAACCAAAAATACCATTTGTGCCAATGAATAATGGAAATCAAAATCAATGGAAACCTTCAAGAAAGATACACCAACCTACCTACCTTTTTACCTTCATAACATTGCTCTTACATACCTACCTACCTATCTGTTTACCTACTACCTATTTACCTATACACATACTTACATATATACAATTTACATATATAACCCTAAGCATCGATGACCAATTGAATCTAGTTTTTGCTATGATTACAAGGTACGTAAGTGGGTTATTGTCTGTAATGACGTCTGCTTCACATCCATAGATATAATCGTGACATTTATTAATAAGTAATTGAGCTTTCATGCAAGATAGTTTCTTTCTTTTGGGCGCAAGCTTCCGTTGCCACATACTATAACTCGTTGTTTTGCATCCTGCTTTTGACAGAGAACTGCTTATAGTGTACTGCAACTTGTATCACTGTACAGAATTCGTGTCTTGAGTAGTCTGCGTTCGCAAAATTTGCAGATTATGTCAAAAGTCCGTTTATCTCGTCAAACGCTCTTTCCACCATATAACCCCGCTTCCATTCTTTTAGATTTCTTGCCTTTTTCTTTGGTTGAATATCCACACAGAAGATCGCTTAAAGGTTTTAATAACTTGAAGATAACTTGAAAATAAGTTGAAGATAACTACAACATAACTTGAACGTAGCTATTTACGAAAACGTACTAAATAAATGAAGAGAAGCGAACAAGATCTTGAAAGTAAAACTGAAATATTTTAAAGGTTCTTAAATCATCAAAGACGGAAACTTCAAAAAAGATCAAAAATCATCGTAGAGTTAAATTTTGAGACCTAATTGGAAAATAAATTCACAAATATTTAAAAAGCCAGAGCATAACAATTGTAAAATATTATGTCTACTGATAGAAGGACTGGTTCTCTGGGACTGCTTTGGCAGGACTCACATGGAGGCTGCAACGTTTGTTACATGGTATCTCGTTTAGTTGTTGCTATGGATATGTATTTTAAAAAATAAAAATAACGCCAACAAACAAAAAATCAGCAAAGTCTATTAAACATATTTCGCAGGACTCAAATAAAGTGAATCCGTTACAATAAATGCTGTATTAGAGTTAATAAAGCACAAATTAAATTTAATACAAAAAATATATTAACAAATGGGAGATACGAGCAACATAATTAATACTATTTACCATACCGCATTAGACTCAACTCTAACAGGAAAGAGGACATTTTATTTGAAAATAGATTACCCAACTATCATGAATGTAAAAGAAATACTAGCATTGGTTATTCCAATTTCTTTGAGTTTTTAAGTTAGTTTATGATTGACTATCTAATAGCACAAGGGATACTACCACACAAGATAATGAAGTAAGTTAATATATTAACTAGCTAATTAATCTCTTTAAATGGAATTACCTAACTATGATAGAAATACTTTTAGGTTGATAAAAATGAATGAATGTAACAATGATTTACTTTAAGAGATAAAAGGTTATAGAAGTATAAGAAAAAGTACAAAACAGCATATTTATTTTTTGTTTGAACTTTATAGAGGTAGGTAAGGCAAGTGTTTACGGTTGAATGGGTGTTGCAGTATTATTCCTTTATCTGTATCACGGTTTGGTGCAACTTTACAAGACAAGCTGGTATATACCCAAGTTTAAAACACGATAAGATTGTAACCTCTGCTATAAGTGAGTGTAATACTTTTGGTTAAATGCCGTGTAGAGCAATAAGCGATAACGAAATAAGTCACGATACATTTATTACCATAGTTACTGAATACACCAAATGGTTGGAACGGGACTTAGACGTGGACATCATGATGACTGAACCCAGCAGTTCTGAAACCCAGACCGCTTTCGCCAGAACTGCAAGCTTTTCACCAGATTAATAGGATGTAACGGGACGCCAGGTCTACGCTTGGCTAATAACATTTCACAGGACTCTTATTCAGGCTTCTTTTCTCGTTGCTACAAAGTCTATGGCCAATATAACTTATATCACTTTGGAAGGACAGTTTGAGAAGGAAATATATTTTATTAATTCCATTGATAACAGAGATGGCAAATTATACATATCATTACAGAGAATAGATTTTGTAGTTGGTAATTACAATATGTCAAATGCTCAAATCAGCAATATATTTCACTATATGACTGATGCGAATGAAACCAAGACCATATCAAAACCTGGTGGTTTCTATAATTTAAACTTGTTTTAATATAACAGTCAAAGAAGAAATGATTGCTAAAATGGCGACAACAAAGAATGCATAGACATTGAATGCCAGAAACATAACTCTAAAGTTTTAATAACTCCAAGTAATAACTACACAGTCTATTACACCGACTTCAACTCTAAATTATTAGGATGCAACAAGAACTAAAAGACACGAAGAAAAATAAAGACGAATATATGAAAAAGTAGGCTGAGAACATTAATGCAGTTGTGAAAAGGTTGGAAGATAGAGTGACAACTGTCAATAACATGCTTTCACAATTAAAGATAAGACAGACTTTGAAGAGGTCAATAGGAAAATAGGTGACTTAAAGATTAAAATGATTGAACGTACGATTATGAAAACAGCCTACTATTTATTTCAAATTTAAGTCATAAAACTAATAATGCTAAAGAGCAGAACTGAAAGATTCTTACAAATGAAATATTTGCTGGAATAGAAAAAATTCTTACAGATAGCAACATATATACAGATAAAGTACTTATTAATAATGCTGGTGTAGTGCACGGAATTATTGATGAATTAGATAATAAGGTGAAAGGATTAAGGAGAGATTTTCATGATATAGAACAAAATATAATAATAGAAACAGATGAGATTAAAACGAAATGAATAAAGACGTAGATAAAAGGACCTTAACAAATAACACATTATGGAATAAAATAATTAAAATCATATTATTTAGAAGAAAGCAATATTTTTATATTCTTCAGTTATAGCGTTTGGAAAAGGTATCGGAGCTCTATGAACTAACATATTGATCATGGGGACAGTATGAAAATGAACTTATTATCAAATTTGCTGGAGCTGCGGCAATACTCAGAGGAATAGTTGCTAATACTTTAGCCTTCTAGGACGCAATTGTCTATTTGAGTTATTTGATCCTGATGAATCTAAAAGAAAAACAAAGACACGATAAAGGAATTGAGAAACTACGGGAAAAAATGAGTTCAGATAACCCAGAACAAAGACACTTGATTTCATAAATTAAAATTAAGGAAACAAGGCCTGGTAAATCAGTATTTACATAATTTGGATACTGCTTTTGGGTTATATTCTTATACCAGTCCAGATGATGGCATATAAAAGCACAGGAAATCCGAACTTTGTGATTTTTAGCAACCATCAGATAAATAGATTACTTATGAGTATATGTTTATTGTAAGTGTAATGCGTGTTAGTGCTAATATTGGTTATAAATAACTGTAAGCAAAGAGAACAAGTGGAACTAAATAGATATGATGATAACATACGGGAAAAAACTCCTCTTAAACATAAAAATAGCACATGGCGTTAAGAATCTTAATCCAACATTACACACACTTCAAATACTGTAAAACCTGAATAGTATTTACAAGTTGTGACACCTTGGCCGGGACTTAATGTTTTAATTGTGCCAGGTAGTTTTTGTCATATCATTGGACGGAAAGGTTAAAGGAGATGCATGTAATTCAGTTGTAAACAATCTTGGAAGAATCCTGATTAAGGACATAACAATTTTACGGTAGTGATGATATTTTCAAGATGAATTATTGCAACATGTTCATGACGTATGAGACTTGTGTTTACTAACGTCTGTGAGAACAAAAATGGGGAGGGGGCAATATATAGTAAATGAAAATTGAGAAAGTTGAGGTCAGGAGCTGCTAATGCACTAACAGATCATAGTTTGATGCATCCGAGTGCTCTTCCTCAGGATTTGAGACTGAGGATTACTTTGGAAAACGCATCGTAAGTGATAGAAGGTGCAAACACAAATGATGAATTGGAGAATATATACACGGTTACTTCGGAGCTATTGGCTGTATCAGATATGTAAGGAAATCTTTTTATGATTATTTCACAAAAAAGAGAGTTATTGATATAGCTGCTAATACTACATTACCAAATGTAATACTTGATTTACCGAGAATGAGTCTAAATGGAGCCTTAATACTCTGTAAAAAGGACAAAGAAACCGATCTCCAGATAAATTATCATTAGGCAATAGAAGAAACAAAAAATAATTATGGTGGAAGGATTACCTAACATGTTTTATCACAGGCGTAAATTTTTGATCAACAATGTGCAGAAGCATGTACACTTGTCCTGAGATGAACGGCAAAAGGACACCCTTATCAGTAACATTAACACTACTGATCAACATTGTTTATGGTTGGTAGTAAGAAAATACACATATTAATAAATTGCATGTTGATAATTATCATCATAACATAGATTAGGAAATGTTTAACAAGGAATACATCTGCAGATAAACAGAAAAGGATCACATAGATGCACACAAAATGTACATTTATTTTGTTTCTGATGCATATGAAATATACAGAACAAAACAATTAAAATATATCTTCTAAGGACTGGCGAATCCTGCTAAGAGTCCTGGATGCCATATCCTATTATACAGCTCAAAAAACTATACCTAACATAATCGCATAATATGATTATACGTTGTGTTACAAATTGCAGAAAGACAAAGTTTGCACTAGATTTGATTGAAATTTTATATATAACCTTTTTATTGTAATTATCTGTTCAACGCTTGTGCACAATAATACCTATAACATAAAATAATTTTCTAGAGATGGTAATGCAATTTTAATGCGTCCTGGTGATAAATTATATAATTGGCTAGAGTAACCTATCGGTGTATACCAGGAAACTAATACTTTGCTTTTTACAGACGATGAAATGAATCTAGATTATGTAAAAAAACGAAATAAGAAACTTAACAAAGCTAGCACTTTAGTGGTATGTATTATTGAATATCTTTATAGATAAAAGTACAAAAATATAACTCTGTCATGAAAGATCTTCGTGAAAACTTTAGAGTTAGAGTATTCTCTTGCGCAAAAGATAAAAAGTATGGAAATGTTTTTAATTAAATGATTTAGTATCAGCCTTTATTATACATGAAATAGATGAAAAGTTAAACGAAAACAAAAACAAAAAAATAATAATGCGCTGAAATGTCTGTGTAATTACAAAGTCGTAGGAGATTAACAAGCTAGACTTCCACGCGAATAGTGATCGTTAGGTAAAGTATTCATGTTATAAACTAAATAAAGTTTATCATCATTCGCTTAAACAGCAACTGTATTTATCGTGACATTGTATATATCGTGATGAGATGATCTAATTAAATTCATCTGGTGATGTATAATTTGGTTAAATAAACAGTATTTGCACATATGTAATATTAGATTCATTTTAATAACACATTTAGGTATACTCTTGCATACATTTTCCCAAGTGAGTGCAAGCCCCAAAAGCATACAACTTACTTCGAAGGCAAAACAATTCTTGCATTTGAATATCATTCATCTCATCTTTAAACAATCTATCAAATTTCTTGTTAGATATGGCACTGGTATACGTTATCACAATTTTAATTGTGTGTGTCGCAAAACCGTATAGTTTTTAATACCATTGTAGATGTTGTTTGTTTCAACGCTTATGCAAAGTACATACCCGTCAATCATTAAAAGATTCATTTTTTCACCATATTTGCTCTTAAGATTCTTGTAGTAGAAGTCACAAATAATCAACTTACTTCTAGCACAGTATAACTACCATAAGTTGGTTCAGTCAACCTTTTTCTACTTTAAACTGATTAAAACCATATTTTCATATATTATTGTTCTTCTTGCAAATGTAATATCCATTTGAATCTTAAAATGTTTATTTTCGATTGTACATATTTTTACATTGGGTCATTTTCTTTAATTTATTTTATATATTTGTCTGAGTAGGTGGAAAAGTATTTTATATTTTCTTTCCACAACAATTACTGGACACTTCTGTATAAAATTCCTTCTTTCATCGAACTCATTTCATTCTGGTTCTCGCTCTTTAAAGATCTCCATAAAAGCATCGTGTAAGTTGTCGCCCTCTTCTGGTTTTAATTTCTTAGCCCAGACAGAAGTATTTTGAGAAGACATCTGTCACAGACAAAATATGTCTATAACCATTATTACATTTTTGAAATGCTTGTAAATCAATTATATCTGCCTGGTACTGGTCATCTACGTTGTTTACGTATACGCTTATAAACGGAAATCATTTCTCTAGTCTTTTTATGTAATGAGTATTACAGTGTTTCTCCAAACAAGTTCAGATTTAATTTGTCCCCATAACTGAATAATATTCGTGAAAGCAACTGGATGTTTGATGTTATAGTATACATATTTCAAATATATCTAAAATACTGTTCTTCGCTAGTGTAAATAGATTCCTCTGTCATTTAAGTATAGCAAAGACTAAAAAATGAATGTTATTTATTTAAATAAGCTTTGTAGTAGTTATTTAAAAAATTTCCAAAAAAAAAAAATCAAAAAAACAAAAATGCAAACAAATTGCAAAAACTCAGCCTCAAAGTAAATGCTAGCCATGCTTAATATTCGAGTTCCTCAGTAGATAAGGAACACATCATTCAATCGTAAGTGCCCGGTAGTGTGAACAGTTTCGCAGGCGTGTGCAGATGTACCTTTCAGCTCCTTTTGTCCTTTGAATCCATGTTGTCATCCGGAAGTTAGGCAGTACCTCCGAATTATTTCCGGATTCATGCTGAATCCAGCCAAACGCCTGACACGTGGCCTACTCATCGAACACTCAGACTTTCCCACATATATTTCCAATAAATAATCGATTGATTTATAAACCTATACAATACTACGTTTTCAAGTTTTATGTGTAGATACATTTGCATGTATAAAACTGATACTATAAATATATTTTATCAATGGAAACAACTCGTGTGCACTAGATTTTATATTAACAAAATACCAACGTATTTATTAGAAAGCCAAACAGGTAAGCATACAATGCTCTGAAGTCTGAGCAAAGATGGTGAAGAAGGTATGAACTCATACTTGAACAAGCGTCATGTTTCTGGTAAGTATATTGTACTATACGCAAACTCGTACTAGATATATGATCTATTTTCTTCATCTAATCAATGTTCTATATAGTTAAAAACTGAAGAGACAGACAGACAAAGTTACGCCCATTAATGTATTGACTATACAGTCTCTATGCTGAACAGTGTAACAACTGGCGACATGAATTTAAGTGTGTCTTGAAATATCCACGCCTGATGCGTAGCTATTACCTATACAATCATCTTGTTGACATGCGTACCGTATTTACCGGTGTCTATTCATAGTGTTTTTTGTCTATAAAATGATTAGTATTTTTTGGTACGGTCTGGTGACTCTAAGTCTGTGGACTGGGGTTTTTAATAAAAATATATAATTGAGGATGGGACTGGGGGGAGTTAGAATCAAAATTAGTCCAATGATACATTTATGGGAACATTTTTAAAAAAGCGGTCAAAAAGGGTGAAATAACTATGTGTCTGGGGTCTAGATTATCGGGTAAAAAAATGTTTGGTTTAGTCTAAGACCTAGTGGTTATCGGTCCTCATTTTTTCTTCAAAAAGTGCTGAACCAGTGGACCTAAAAAAATTTATTTAAAAACTCTGGGTCAGTGCCATTGAATTTTTATTTATTTTTATTCTCAGCGTTTTCGAGTGAATTGTCTTATTCATTTAAGCTGCACGTGTACCAAATTTGCTAATAATACGTAATGAATTTATATATTCCCTTTTATGTATATAGAGAACAATCATTAATGCAATTGCAGTACAAAGTAATTCAGGATAAAATATTTGAATATATATTTTTCTTTCCTTTTACTTGTTTGAGATGTATACATTTTTTTCATTAAAAGAAAACGAGGCTTGGCGAGATTCCTTTTATTAAGTATCTATACATTAAGCGGTATATTAAAGATACAGCATACATACTATACGTATATTTTATTAATACCACAGGCAAATAAGCATATTTACATTTCCCATGTAGTTACAATTTACTTACAGGAAACTGTGTAATGACGAGGGAGTGAACTATTCCCATACCTTACATGTGTGTCCGCTACAAAATGTAGTTCTGCAGAAACTGAAGATATTCACAATCCTTTTAGAAATTGTTAATTAGCTTCTTTTTTTTAGCTTCTATTTTCATTCATATTGATCAAACAAATAAAAGAGACGCTTAAAAAGTAAACGTGAAAGTTGATTTAAATGAAGAAAGTAGAACACTACAAATATTGCTTGGTTATCTTCTCAGGAACTGCTGCTTTCTTGTTGTAATATATATAGACATGTAGTCCGTACTCTGCACAATCTGCAGGACATTATGGTTTCATATATATATATATATATATATATATATATATATATATATATATATATATATATATATATATACATATATATATGATAGATAGATAGATAGATAGATAAATAGATACATAGAAAGAAAGAGAGATATATATATAGAATATATGCATAATACGTACGATGTATCTTTGGTATACAATGAGATGTATACATTTTTTTCATTTTAAAGTAAACGAGGCTTGGCGAGATTCCTTTTATTAAGTATCTATACATCAGTCCTTTTAGAAATTGTTAATTGGCTTTTTTATTAGCTTCTATTTTCATTCATATTGATCAAACAAATAAACGAGGCGCTTAACAAGTAAACGTTAAAGTTGGTTAAAATGAAGAAAGTAGAACACTACAAACATTGGTTGGTTATCTTCTCTAACAACACAATGCACAGCCATTCTATCACCGGCGAGTACATAGAAACAGGTGGGGAATAGACTAAGCGAAATGACGAACCAACAAGTGGTAATTAAAGCATTTGAAGTCATTTGCAGGTGATCTAACTCATTATTATGCTTTACTTACTATTGGTACTGACCATAATTTTTTTCTTCTCCGCTATCTCGCTCTCTATCTGTCTATGTTGGTCGGTTTGTTGGTCATGTTTTACCATCATAGGTCCATAGACATCGTTGCATGTGACAGGCAAATATCAGCTTCTTTTCACAGATTTTCGCCCCATGGCTTGCGACTATGGTCCAGAGAGAGAGAGAGAGAGAGAGAGAGATATCGGAATCCAATTAGATAAAACTGATTTGTTGGGCTGACCAACAATCAGAGTGGGGGGGGGGGAGTAGGGGGGAGGAGGTTACCGCGTTTGGCGTGTATTTATAAAAGACGGTAGATACGTTTAATCTGATTGGCTACGCTAAATAAGAAGCGTGTTTCCCAGACGAAAATTCATGTTTTAAATATTCCACATCGCAAAATTTAGTCAGTCTAAGTTTTCCTGCAAGAGGAAAAGATCTTGACTCCTTGAGAATAAGAAGAAATTCTCTCGTAAAAATTATTGCTCAAGGGACCGGTGTCAAGGTATTTGCATCAATCTCATGTTATTTGTTGATATCAATTTGTTTGAATTTATTTGTTTAAATTCGTACATCAGTTTACTTGATATGAGTAAAACTATTTGTTTGAGTTCATATGTCTGAATTAGTACAATAATCTTCTTTATATGAGTTTGACGAATTGTTTGAATTTGTCATCTTGATTGTTATAGGAATCCTGTATTCTAAGAATTTCATCCATTACTTTATTTGATATGAGTGCGAGAATCTGTGTGAATTTACAGATCTTAGATGATTTCATGTATGAAAAAGACTTGAGTGAGTATTCACTGAAATTAATGTAGTTAAGCCATGAAGTGCATTTCATTGATTCTTTTATATAATTAAGACGGGAATTGAAACTGCTATGTCTCGTGTGATGTTAATATGAGTTAGTGATGCAATAGCCGTTGAAAATACATTAATCTTCTGAAACTAGGTTTGTTTATGGTCTGCCAGGTTTGGCCTGACCAGATAGCCTTTGGTATCTGTTTGAATTCCGACAGGACGATATCTGACGTAACGAGAATGGAGTAATGTTCTATTCCCAGTAGGATATTTGACAGAAGATTTAGGTTGCTTCTATGTTTATTTTGAAAGGTGAAATAGCTCCATCCACATATCCACCTATTCACCTACCTACCTACCCACACAAAGTTTGAGGGCCGGAAAAAAGCGAGATAAGAGAGAGTGAGAAGGGAAAAGAAAAAGGGGAGAACCTCAACCTTGACCGGACAGCAGCATTGAATTTGGAGTGACCATCGATAAGCAGGTTATGCAGGCATGCTGGGCAATGACTTCGATTGTTCACTCGATTCTATGGTGAACTAATTTTATCGTTTAAAACAGATCGGCTATTTACATAAGTATATTTGTGATGAAATTCGGTAAATGATTTATTTCAAAAAGAAGTGTATCTTCCTAATGTTATGTATTATCTCAATTTGCTTTATTTAATTGATAAAATTGTTATATTTCATGTACGGGGGCTCGTGTTATTCTGTTCTATATATCTGCTCAGATCTCTATTTATTCCATCTATATAAATTTCGTAATCTATATTATTATTTACTCGATCCGGGCAATAACACCGAGGTCGATCACCCTCTAGATAACGATAACCAACCAAATCGTACCCTTGTAAGAAGGGGATCCGCCACACAAGAGTACCTTGTTTGATATAAACACTTATCTCTCTTCTTTTTAAAATTGAAATATAGTATCAGCCTTGTCGTATTATGCAATTAATGAGCAAAAGGTCAATATGACCATCTATATGTGCATGTATTACGTCAGAAAAGGAGATTTACATGAAAACAATTACTGAAAATTTCTCCAGAACACATATAATTTAAAATGAAAGTAAGGTAGGCATAAGCGAATACAAAGTATGAAGTTCCAAAACATTTAATGAATGAAAGTGGTGGGACATAAAATCATGAGGGGTCATCAGCATTACGCATTGTGGTCGAGACCTAAGTGATCACATCTGAAGCATAATGCTTCAAAAACATGACTAGAAATATCAGATTGGTGACCATAATTAGTCTATAAATGGTAAATTGTCTAAACTTTATATATTTGATTGCATATATATTAACCAATGTGCAAAACACCCCACCCAGCATAGTCAAATCTACACACTCATCACCCACCCATACTTTCATGGCAGCAGTGGCCATATCTGAAAACGTGTGTAATATCCCACTGAAAAGCATTCTGAAGTAGACAATAGGTATTCCTTTTTCTTATTATCCACAAACAGGAATAGAATTTTGCATATATGGTAACTTAATTGTACATGAATATGTGGAGCCACTGCAAAGCTGTTGTTCTCTATGGGACTCACGATACTAATTTAGATTCCATAGTAAACCTATAGAAACACCATGATATTCAATATTCAATAACTTTAAATTTCTGAATGTCCATGATCGAACCTATATTTCTCAATATAGACCCATCTTTGATGCAAGCTTCTTTGTGGAGAAAGCTATATGTCCCGTGGCATGTTTTGGATTTACATGTGTTTGAAACATGTGCTTTCATTTCCACACCTAAAAAATCAGGTACTAATTTCATAAACGAGTCAAAGTCAAGTATGTAAAATAACTCAAATTTCATCAATAAAACATTGTCTTTATTTTTTCAGTTGCAAATAGGATTAGCTCTCAAAATATTCTTTACACTAAAATTTTACTTTTGATTATCAACCAGTTATGGCCAGCAAGACCGATAATGTACTCTATTTTATCTTCATCCATTTCTAGACTGGTTCCCGTTCTTCCATATAATTAATACCGTGAGTCCTGATGTCTCACTGGACAGTTGTTTTAGTGAATTCTTTTGGGACTAAGACAGATTGCAGAATAATTAGAATATTTTCTTTATTAAAGATACAAATAAAAACTAACTAGTGATTTTTGTGGAAAGCATGCTTGTCAGATATTAATTAAGGTATTCAGGTTAATTCCATATACAACTGATAGCTTTCACACTTAACCAACACTACCCCCAATTCCTCTTTTTTACTTACATTTTTGACAGTAAATAACTATTTTGAATATTTTCCTGTGACAAGGCGGCTCAAACAATCAATATGGTCCTCGTTAAACGTTCACTGGTATTATAACAAATTGGCATGCATCTAATCACCCCTTAACCATCTCGATTTTGAGATATTTATCGCTGTAACAGACAGTCACCAAACAAGCCAACCCATTTTCAAGCCTAACTCAAAGTTAACGTAAACCAAATTGCAGATTTAGTTTCTGTGTGAGTTTATAAACATATGGCTCATGTTTTTCAGGCCCATGCCCTCTTCCTTAAAAAATTGGGGTGTCAAAATACGAAACTATCCAGTGACACCTGAAAACGCATCCACTTCATTGTTCTAGGATTTGATTCCGTCAGGAAAAAGAGATCTGCGCAACAGTGTCAATATGGGCTGCCAAGTATGTGAGATATTTTGCCTCGAGTTGCCTGGTCAGTCGACAAGGGAACACGCTACACAGCACCGCGTATGCTGGAAGTAAGACCTTGACTCGCCTCTGTCATAAATATCAGGGTTTACGTTTTACATTGTAGGACTAAGTATAGCACCAGACTTTAAGGAAAAAATTGTTCAATCGACCATCGATTAGTTCCTTCGAGAGAACTAACGAAAACAAATTTATTTTGACAATGTTGTTTTTGCGACAATATATCAACTTAAAACAACAGATTTTACCCAAAATTGTACAGGAAGTGGCCTTGCTTACATATCATGGCAGATTTTACCAAAGCGAAACCATGTGAAATTAAGAATTTGACAAACATACAGATTTCTAGTAAGACGCCATTGTATATCTTCAGCTCTCGTTAGGTCGAAGTCATTGGGTCGCCGAAAAAAAGAATTTCTTATTTTTGTTCAAAATTAATATATTTATGTTATATCTATATAGTTATTGTGTAATTTATAATTCACAGGATTCGAATTCAGATGATTCTTATTGGAATAAAGCGTCATCTTATACTTGCGACTTAATATCTGTTATTTTACGAGATTTTACTCACTTCGACCAACTGTTGGAGAGTCGGTTTTATATATATATATATATATATATATATATATATATATATATATATATATATATATATATATATATATATATATATCAGTATCTCATTCCAGTTTTTGGCCCTTCCTGGACATTATTCCCTGAAAAATTAGCTATGTCCTCTGATTGTCTATTCACATGACACTGGTTTCTGCAGCATTACTTTACCTAGGCTTTTTAAATTTCAACTCAGCTTGACATCCCACTTCATATTGATGAGTCCCAGCTAGAGTCCAATTTCCAACAATTTCCAACAATGCAACAATGCAGCATCATTACGTGCATTATTGTACCTGATAACACATCCTCCTAGTTTAGTTTCTACATCAAAACTGTGCTCGAGTTTGTTGGATTTGAAGCAAATTTAAATGCTGCTTTATATTGATGAGACCTTAATGTTTTTGATTTCCAGTGTTCCATGGTGTCATTTACAGGAGTTATGTCCCCAAGCGTACATCTTCCTGACTCTGGTTTCTATAGCATTACGTTACTAAAAATGATTGGATTTAAATAAGATCTAGCATGTATTATTATATTTTTGAGACCATGAATGAGATGGTTTTCCAGTAACTTGGAATATCATTTAGTAGAATTGAGGCCCCTGTTTTCCCATCCCTATAATTTGGTTTATGCAGCCTAGCTTTACTGAGGACCTTTGGATTTCAGCAAGGTTTAGCATCCACCGTTACACTAATAAGACTTTGAAAAAGTTTGATTTCTAGCATTCAATGACATCAGCATTATCACCCCAATTTTCCACAGCATTACTTTACTTAGAATCATTGGATTACAACCATATTTGGCATTCAGTTTTATATTGATATGATCTTGAATTTTTTTAATTTCCGGCAATTCATGTTACCATTTAGAAGAGTTATGGCTCCTGATTACCTGTCCTCCTGACTTTCGTTTCTACGGCATTAAATTACCAAAAATCATTGGATTTCAGCCAAATTAGGCATAGAACTTTATGTTGATGGGATCTGGAATTTCACATTAGCATTAGAAGAGTTATGGGGCCTGATTCATACATGATGAATTTGGTCATTCATGACAAGTGGCCACTCATAGAAGAGGTCACTCAAATCAGGTTTACAGTGTATGCTTGCCAAAAGGTTATGACATCCATCCATCTGTCTGTTACCATTTACATTTTCACACAGTCTTAATGGTTTCAAACACCAACCCTTGCGACCTTGCGGATGGCTTGCACATGGAATAAGGAAGAACCCTATTGCTTTGAGAGTCAAAAGGTTAATGGTCATGTCGTCATAACTGAAAGAATAAAAATGGTTTTTGCACAATAATATTAGTTCTGCATCACAATAAAATAAAAATGGTTTCTACATAAAAGTATTAGTTCTGCATCACAAACCTGGACCAAACTTTGTGGATGCCTTGGACATAGGGTAGGGAAGAAACCTGTTGATTTTGGGTCAAAAGTTTAAAGATCAAGGTCGCCATGATATAAAGAAAAATTAGTTTCCACACAACAACATTAATTCTACATTACAAACCTAGATTAAACTTTGTGGATGGCTTGTGCTTGGAGTATAAAAGAAGCCTGTTGATTTGGGGGTCAAAAGGTCAAAAGTCAAGGTCATTGCGACTCAGAGAAAAATGGGTTTTGGACAATAAGTTTTGTTCTACAGTAAATTCCTTGACCAGACATTGTGGATGGCTTGCACTTAGGGTAAGAAATAATCCTCTGGAGCTGGGAGTCTAAAGGTTAAAGGTCATGGTCATGGTAAGTCTAATAAGAAAATGGTTTCTTCATGGTATGCTTAGTTATAGACAACATACCTTGAAAAATGTCATTGAGACTTGATGGTCAATAATCATCAGAGTCAACCATGCCATACTAGTGCCTTCATTAAAGACCATTAAATACTCTTGTTCATATTTTTGATGGATCATTATGAACCTACGATAATTCATTCTGTGTTACACATGCTTGCCATCAAACATTAAATGTATGACAATCTGAACACGACAGCGCCTATTCACCGGTGTGGACTTAATTTTCATTCTAAATTCTACTTGTCTAGCGTTAAAACAAAAAACGTTATTTTCTGTATATATACTTCCTTTAATAGAATACAGCTGTACTATATGAGGAAACTATACTACAAGTGATCGACTATGGCTGCACCATATGGGGAAACAATACTACAACTGATAGTCTACTGCAGTGCCATATAGGGAAATACATTAAATTATAATCTATCCAGAATTGACGAACTGCAGAAAAGTGCAGCGTGAATAATTCTGAAACTTCCTATTTTGTTTCTCTCAAATATTTTGTTTTCACGTCCACAATGACTATTAATACAAACATGTATCCTTTACTTTAAAGTAATCATGATCATTAAGTCTGTAAACAACCTTTCTCAATGTTATATATCTGACCCAATTGAAAACAATCATCAAAATACTGAGCATAATCTTTGACTACCACTAAAAATGAACTCCAGATTCCGAGGTCGAGAACTAAATATTTAAAAAACTCTTGTACTGTATCAGCACCTACGTTCTGGAATTCACTAACTCTGTTGATACAGAATTAAATTCCCTTGCTTCATTTAATACTTTGTTAAAGAAATTCCTTCTTGACCAGCTGTAATGATATATTCAAGTCTCCCCCTACAGAATGTTATCAGTGTAGATACTGTGAGAGTGTTAGAATGTGCTATGGAATTGTGTGCATTAAAAATATCTTTGTGTTATATATGAATGAAAATGCAGATGGGTTTTGTTGCTGCATACAGCATTACCTTTGTGTATTAGTTCTAACCTTGGCAATTTGAATAAACTGATTTCTGTTTACTTAGTGCTGCACACACAAAGCGATAGCAGTGGGAACCCGTTTTACGTCAAGTTCTTGGGTTGTGCATGTGACAATGATTATAGTACTTACAGTCAAAATTCTCTCTGTATTGTCACAGCACAGAATAATCTTGTTAGGAAGCTGTCCACTTTACGGAAGCACCTCTCCCCCATTATAACGCGCTTTGCTATAACGCGGTAATGCTTTGGACCCCATGGCCAAAATTATGAAATGGATTATTTGTTCTACTGGTCATAGACCAGAAGAGCTTATGGGATGGTCTTTAATCTGTCATATGTCGTTCCTCCGTCCATTAGCACAAGTTTGTTGTTGTACTCATCCTAAACTACTTGGAGGATTGCCATGACACTGTACACACACACATAAATCCCAGGGTCTAGTTGGTCTTGAATACAAATGGTGCTGCTCATACATCCAATATGGCCACCAAATTGGCCATCTTGAGAATCTTGTTATCACTACTTCTCCTGAATCAATGGTCATATCAACATGGAACTTTCACTAAATGACTTCTTATGATGTCTAGTTGCTACTAAATGAAAATGGTGCCAATCTGACGTCCAATATGGCCACCATGGCAGCCATGTTGAAAATCTTGTTGTTGCTACTCCTCCTGAATGGATGGTCATATGAACATGTGGTTTTCACTAAAAGACTTACTATGATGTCTAGTTGGTCCTAAATGAAAATTGTGCCAATCTGACTTCCAATATGGCCGTCACTGTCGCCATCTTGAAAATCTTGTTTTTGCTACTCCTCCTACATGGATGGTCATGTGAACATGGGGTTTTCACTATATGACTTCTTATAATGTCTAGCTGGTCCTAAATAAAATGGTACTAATCTGACATCCAATATGGCTGCCACAGCAACCATCTTGAAAATCTTATCAACTCCACCTGAACAGAAATTCATATTGATGTGGAGTTTTCACCAAAACACTTCTTATAATGTCCAGTTGGTCTTAAATGAAAATGGTGGGTGCCAATCTGATATCCAATATGGCCTCCACACATCAGCTATCTTGAAAATCTTGTTATCACACTTCCTCCTGAATAATTGGTCTTATCAGCATGATGTTATATGTTGTCATTTATTTAATGCATTACAAATTTATTTGAAAATGTTTGTTATTTACTTATTTATTATAACTTTTTACATTTATCCCTTGACCATTATTAAAAGTTTTTGCAAAATCCCATCTGCCCACTCTTGTCTGTCAATCCCCAAGGACGACCAGCATTAAGGTTTGGGGTGCACGTGGCCGTCCGAGGGGGATGAATCTGTTGCTCTTTGCGTCATATTGGCAGTTCCGGTTGATTCAATTACGCACTTGACATTACTCTCATTGGAACCCCTAAACGAAACAAAAGGTTTGGAACCTCGGAAATTAGTTATAAGCTACAGAGATTGCTATCTATCCCCTTAAGTAATAGATGCAGGGAAGCTTGCCTCAATTATAATTCGAATCAATTTCAATCCATACCATTATCACCAATCTGCTGTCATATTTGCACCGAATCGACTAGAAGTAAACGGGTTTCTTTTTATTATGTCTCTGTGTTCAGAATTATATATTGTCCCTCTAGGCCACGAAAACATTTAAAAGTCTTCTTTAAAAATACATTTTAAGCATTTAATTTTTTTTTTTACTTTATAAAGCAAATAATTAAAATTAATCCTTTTTTATTTTTTATTTTATTTTTATTAAGACATAATGTCTCCATAAATGTGATATAACTGTATTATTTCGGTTCCAAATTTAACTTAAATAAGAATTCTTACCATGTCTGTTTTAAGTTGTTAACGCACTTTCTTGGAAAAAGTACGTGAACTACCGTATATGGAAAAGGTGGGTTGTTTGGTGCCGTGCATGCAAGGCAATGGGTGCCGTAACCCGTGGAGACCTGTGTTTGATTTTCAGTATGGGACGAATTTAAAATTTTCAAACCTGTCGGATAATATTCTACATATCCAGATATATAACTTTACTTCATACCAACACGCATCCACTGTAGAATCCAGGGATAGCCCTTTCCACTCCGCCTGGTTTACTCTCTCTCTCTCTCTTTCTCTCTCTCTCTCTCTATCTATATATATATATATATATATATATATATATATATATATATATATATATATATATATATATATATATATATATATATATTATTATGTATGATGTTTATATAATATTATAAACATTTTAGGAAATTATAAAGGTTTCTTGACCTTAATATTTGCTTAATCCTTAATGTTAACACTAACGTTGACATATTTAGCATGTCCTTTAATTAGGCTGTTTACTTGATATTTGAGTTCAAGGACGATTTTGGTCCACAGGTTGTTGATTCAATTCGAGGTTAAGGTTGATTTTGCTTTCACATAAAACCAGAATTTCCTTTAGAGTTATGCGTCAAAAATCACATACACCACAATATTCTAGAACATTCTGTCATGTGACCTATCTTTATATACACCATGTTTAGTGGACAGTTTTTCAGTTTCGACCTTAACATCAGTCTTTTAAAGAGCCATTACAGTTGTGGAAAATCATTCCAAATTTAGAGAGAGGAATTATGTACAATATTCAATGGATTATAAAAGTGCTCATAGACTTTTTGATTTTGGATTTGGAATTGATGATTTTGGGATGTATGTGAACGTATTAAAAGATATTCTGGAGTACTTCATTTTGGCACATCAGCACATTAAAGACTACTTGCACATCAAGACATTAAAGAATATTGGCACAAGGATACAGTCATTCATTCGGAACATTCTATATTTAGGACTTGTGATTAGGACACTTAGGATTACTGGATTATTTGGAGTTTAATTCACATCACTATTAGTGTCTTTTGAATTTTCACTTTAATTGTCTAGAAATAAATTGCTTGTTGAATTTTACTTGTTTTGATGGTTTCATTTTCTTTCTGTTACATATTTTAGACATAGAGTCGTAACAATATATATATATATATATATATATATATATATATATATATATATATATATACACAAACAGTACAAAAGAACCATTCATGTGATGTTTACTACCCATAAGCCTGCTACAATGGGCCTTAAATATATATATATATATATATATATATATATATATATATATATATATATATATATATATATATATATTTGTTTTAGAAATCAAAGATCATCGTAAGCACTGTGTGAGACTGATTCACTTGTTTCGGTTTCATTTCCAAAGGAAGCTTCCAGTTACTCACACTAATTATTTTAATAACAATAAGTGCATTGTTCTTTAAAGCAATTATAGTTCCGCACACTCGTGTGTATTTTATAAAGAATAAATGTTATCTTTGATGTTAGTATTTACTTTCTATCTACGAAAAGACAATAAACCTGCTTCCTGTTAAACTGTCACTGTCTACTTCAAACTTCCTGTCACGTGTTCATTGAGTGATTTTGGAAATGAAGACTAAATACGTTATAACTTAGATTCAAATGTCTGATGAGCAATCTCCTGATTCGTAATTACCCAGCATATTTTGACATTTTCGGTCTCAACTTCCCGATTAATCACTGAAGTACACTGACAGTACATAATACACGCACACCACACACACACACACACACAGGCCCGCCGAAAGGGGAGGGGGCAAGGGGGGAAGGAGGACGCAATTGCCATGGGCCGGGCGATTTCTCGGCGCCCGCTATCAACTCAGTTTATAAAAAAATAGATTAATCTTTGCAGTAAATATTAATATTTGTTCCTTGCAAGAGTTATTGTCGATTACTACAGGTTTTATTCGCAAAACTGCACACAGGTTATTATATACAAAAAATTAAACTAGTTTTGGGGCCCATGACTGCTCTGCCCAGGGGCTCAAAATTTCAGTCGGTGGGCCTGCCCACACACACACACACACACGCGAGCCCAAAAGTAACATGTGCACCCGTTTGTATGCCCTGTAGTTTTCCCTATGGCAAAGCAGGCCTATGAGAACCAATAGTTTTTCTACATGCTGTTTTTGAACTCAGTCTTGTCATAAGCCCAAGGCAGAAAAAGCATGGCTTCAACGCCGATGAGTTTTTTATGCACGACCGCCAACTTCAGAGTTAACTCCCCACCCCCAATCTCTCTCTCTCTCTCTCTCTCTCTCTCTCTCTCTCTCTCTCTCTCTCTCTCTCATCCATTCGGCTATCAGTGATTACATGTAATAGGACAAATTGATTGTACTGTTACGTGGCCATGGGTACTGCGTATAGTTTACGTGGTTTTTTATACTTGTTGCTGGTAATGCTTTATAACTTTTTTAAAGACAGATTTTTTAGTCCAAGAAGTTTAATCTGATATTTTCCATTAAATCATTAAGTTTCAAACATAATTTTGATGTACTCACAATGGTATGTGCTTAAGTAATGTTTTTAAGATAACACTGAAGGTTTTCTCTTTAAATACCTAAACACACTTATGTAGATAATATGAGTGCAGTGACTTAAATTTTGATATCAAAATTGTGGTGGACCTTGCAGAAATGGCCGAATCATTTACCGCATTGAATGAGGAGGTCCTTGTATGGGAAACAACAAACAAACAATTGCTAATTACGTTAAGAGAAAAACAATAATGGCTTTATCGTGCCCATTAAAAGTAAAGTTACAAAACTGTAAACATACAGGATTTCACCAAAAAGATTAGGAAGATAAATCCTTGCAAATAAATCTAAATATGAAGTACTACAAGATCAAAGATTAAAAGGTACAATTGTAAATTCAAAGAACAAGCTAAATAGTACAGTCAGACGCCATGTAAATCGACGACTACTGCTTTTTACACCGAAACTACAGTATACCAAAGAGTAAAACGCGGAGCTAGAAAATGTGCATTCAGAATGACATGGAAAGAGAATGAGAGATTTCAAAAATTCCTTCTTTACACGCACCCACCCATTGCTGTACGCGTGCAATGTTAGGACTTAATCACAATATATGCACCGTATTAGAATGACTCACATTTTTTTTTTTTTAATAAATTGCATTACTCATATTGAATTGTCTACAAACAGAAAGGCTGTAGAGTTATGCAGAGTAATAGTAGTATATTGTGCCACTATGGCCTCAAAATAGATGGTATGGCCTCAGTGGGAATTAATATAATCGAGAAAAATGTTTTTTCACTATAGCCTTAAACATGACGCTATGGCCTCAAGGAAAATTTAATATTATGAGACCGTAGTATCATTTTTTCACCTGACCAACACCAACACCTACCGAGCCACACCCATATCTACTGGCCAAAACCCACACCTACTGACCAGCACACATACCTACTGACCAACAGGTACACTAACTCACACAAAGGATAGGATGTAAAATAAGGGGGTGAAATAGAAACTAAACCTCTTCTAAATAAAACTAAATTGCCTACTACCCCAATCCCCCTTTACGTGGGGTAAGGAGAGGAAAGGTATGAACGTTCACGCATTCACATAAACCATGGTATATCACTCACTGACACCCATCCAAAGATTGGGTGAAGGTAAAAAGGGTATGAGTGCTCGCATAGTCACAAAAACATACCATCACTTACGCACACCTGTATATTATCACACTTGAAAAGGAAAGAAGGGTAGAGGGGTGTACGTTTTAGTTGCGCAAGTGAAAACATAGGCGAAGACAAAAGACATATCAACAAGAAACAAAACAAAATATTGAGAATGCTTGAGTAGTACATCTGTTTCTGCAGATCTGAGTGGCCTTCCAAAGGGCCGTTGGTTGAGGTCCTGGATCGAAGATCTTACTGATATCCAGGACAACTGCACCTCCAGGACCTGGCTCCACATGCCGCATATCTCCGACTCTATCGATTCCCACCCCAAGGGTTAATGGACACGGAGAGAGATACGAGTGGCTGGTTAGCCTCACTTTCCCAGTCCTCCGCTTGTGGAATGAGGACTATGGCTCCTGATGTGATTGCTGTTGTTGTTGTTGTTCCTGCCATCTAAGAAACGGTCGGTATTGCTCCTTCTTTTTCTTCTCCTCCTTTCATTCCCTTTTCTGCATTTCTACTTGTTCATCTAAGACTTTCCCTACGAGCCGATTTGCCAGCTTGATTGACATTACATGTCTCTTGATGGACCTCTTGTTTAAAAGTAATTACATTTCGTCAAGCCGGTCCAGGAGGTGCTTTGACCACACTAATTGAACTAGAGCTTAGCTTAACTTACCACTAATGTTCTAGCTCATTTCCTTCTGGGTTTTCTGGTTGATAATGGGTGGCAAGACTGTTGTTTTTGAGTTGGATTATAGTCGTTTTCGCCCATTCGGCAATGTACGACTTTTTAACAATGTGAGCACGGCGCACTATTTAATTAATGTCGGTATGATGCCAAGTTCAGAAAGGGCATGTCTAGCAGCACCAAAAGGCATCGGAATCATGAGTTAAAACGCCAGTTATATTCTCCAAGTCAGATTCTGCCCAGTTTTCCAAGTCAGGCTGTCCCTATCGGCCAATTATGTATAGCCACATATTACGGGGTATGAGTCACCCTTCAATAATTGTGTGATCTTACTTATTTTTCCAAGTTCATTCTAAACTTATAGTTTTATTTGTAGATAGTGGATCGAAAATATCAAATTTGTAATTTTATAGAGTTGTAATCGAAAGGAGTATTCAAAGCCAAATGGAAAACCGATACAGTCAGCCATGTTTCGGAGCAGCTGGTCCCTGATGATTATTTTTCATGGGTGTGGGTTGCAGCTGGAACGAAAACGGTCTTCACCTCCATCCACCAGGTTCAGTCATCAGGTTTGTTGCTCGTCCTCCAACTCTCCAACCATTGGGCCCTCTTTGACACTCGCCTTGATGCCTCAGTTATCAGGCCCTGATGGTGGAGTAGATCGACTGTTATCTGCGACAGATTACCACGTAGATCGCAGGTTGTTCCGTCCCCTCCTCACCTGCATCAGCTCGATGGTGGGATAGGTTGACGGCACTACTTAATTATGTGACCGCTGCAGTCCCCTCTCCTCCTTATCTTCAGGGACTCGGTTTACTCTCTGCCGCCTGGTGGTAGACTGCTGAATATTGCTGAATGGTGGCAAGACTGGCGAAAGCCCCGCTTTATATGCTTTAAGCGCTGATGTGAAGGAAAACATACTTCATATTTGGTACGCGGACTTGAATGAAAACAAAACATCAAAGAAAAATATCGACAGAGAGACAAGAAAAGAGAATTATTGTTTTAAAATATCACAAATCAACCAACACCCATTTTTTAAATCAACATTTGTTTTTAAGTAAGCCCCGCTAACTCAAACATGAACAAAAAAAGGAAGAATGGTGATTAAAGTTGTCCCTCCTCTTCATGTACAGCATATTTTCAAAATGCCACAACAAAATGTGTAACAACATTAGGTAGTAAGACTTAACTTCCAATGCTCTAGAAAAGTGTCATTTTGCCCTCAATGGACACTAAGATTCCGAACTAAAACAAGCAGAAAGCCATGATGATCACTAAGCCACATTTATATTAATTCGTCTTTTTTTAGAAAAATCATGACCAAAACAAGTCAGTAAATATTGTAATGATAATCCTAGATCTCTTTGATAAAGAAAAAAAAAAATATATATATATATATATATATATATATATATATATATATATATATATATATATATATATAGTATATTCCACATGCTATAGAATCCGACCATTGTAGTCCCACCTTATTGAACTGAGTGGAAATAGCATTTGTTATCATAATGTCCGTGATATCGTCTTCGAGAGAAGGTTATCCATAGGAATCAAAATATTCCACGTTATGGTCGTTGGAAAAGTAGACGACTGCCTAATGGGTTCCTGGTTTCGTCAGTTTTTAGGACATAAGCTAGAATGTCGTTAGGTTTTCGATGAGGAAGTTCATCTTTATCACGCACCATTAAATTACAGGGTGCCGTTTACACACTGTAGTTCAGAAGGTATTCAAATTCACAGGTATTCGCTTTATTTTCTTTTTGACACGTGTAATGATGAGCAATAATTTCACACTTTATTTATTCTTTAAAGAGGTCTGTAAAGTAAGTTGATGAGCGAGAAGTCTCTATACTCTGTTGCAGGAGAGATTCGATGCGTTTCATCCCCAAGGGAATCAATAGAGATGTCGAAGTGTCTCTCGAGTCTTTATATAATTCTTTCATGATTTTCTCTTCTAGGATGAGAGTCCATGCTTCGTCTATTTTGCAATTTTTTAGTCCATAGACTCACTATCGTGTCTTCTTTCTTTTCTTTATCTTCATTTAGAGGTGGGGTCTGCGATTGCTGCTGTTCCTATTCTGGATGGAAAACATCATTCCCACCCATGTTCATGGCTTCGTGTTTCATGTTTTTTAATAGTCTAGGATCGCTTCTCTCAGACTGTAGATTTCAGAGGTATTATAAAAATTTTCCATAAAAGATCACGTTCACCGTGTTCTCAAGGGCTGCTGAAAACTCAAGTTCCACATGGAGTAAGGCTGATTTTATAGTGTGGAAATGTCCCTCGTCGCTTCCTTGGTCAGGATTAATACCAAATCCCTACAAGCAATATCCTCCTACATAGGCGTCGTAGAAAATACCGTAGGTACTATAGGTCTCTAATTGTCACGTTACTTTAAACAGAGTCACGTAAGATCTCAAGTAATTATTCTGGACAAATTTAGGTTCATAAGGTCTGGTACACAACATCTCGCTTCTGTCTTGGACACATTGAAGTGTTGGAACTGGAAAGGGTTTTGATCAATGGTTCCACTGAGAGCAGCATTGCCGACGATGCCTATAAATAAACGTTTAGGGAGTTGACCCTGGAAGACATGATCTTCGATTTTGGATCAGATATCGAAAATACTTGAAGAATCTGTTGTTGTTGTTGAAGATGCCCTTCTACTGTGATGATATTTGCGTGTTTCCACCCAAAACTGCAAACAAACTGGGAGAAAATGCGATGGATAGCATTTTGCTGAGAAATCCAGTTTGAGACGATGAGAAGGTATATAGTACTCAAGCAGTACACGTCTGTTGGTTTGAGTCGGGGATTGGCTGGCGCTGTAATCTTTGTTTTGCAAAAGCCAGGATCATTTTTGTCCAATGTTCTTGTACTTGTTTATTGAGTATTTCTCCGACGAAAGGGGTTTGATCTGCTGCAATATTCAAGACTTGAGTGAAATTAATGATTTCTACAAAAGCCACTTCACACTGAGCTTCGATATCCAACTGTATCATTTGAGGTAATTTTGCTGTGAAACAACATGATGTGTTGTTAGAAAACACATCCACAGAACTAACGCTAGGTATTGTAAAATAAAAGTGATTATTCATATGTATATATATATATATATATATATATATATATATATATATATATATATATATATATAGACAGAAACAGAGACAGACAGTCAGACAGACAGTGAGATACAGAGGCAGAGAAAGAAAGTGAGTGAAACTAATATTAGTCTAGTGACACCTTGCACTGTCGTATTTGTCAGATGCATAGCAACAGCTTTCGACGATGTGATCAGACTTTGGCAGTTTCTTTTTATAGTTTTTTTTTTTTTACATTTTACAATGGATTTGGAAGTCTGGTATGACACAGTGATGCAAACGTTGCTGGATTTTACATAATTTGGTCAAACTAGATGATGTTTTGCTGTGGAAAGGCACACGTTGTGCTAGCAATCACCAGAAGTATTGTGTAATGTGTGAACAATTTCCAACTTGACCAGAATCTCGGGCACTTTATGTCTACTGTTGAATCTATATGTTGCAAACAAGACATGTTACAGAGATTGACATGGAATGAGCTGCTCAGCCGTCTGACCAGAGGTAAGGTTGCCCCACTGCATAGTCTAATATCTAATGGATATACATGCCAGTCACTACGTTGTTCCTTTTGGAAGCCCCACTAGAGGAAACAACATCGAGTTCCTCTGACCTTATGCTAGAACACTAACGTACCAGTCAGTACGCCTTCTTCTCTAGTGCTATTAGATTGTTGAATACGTTGCCCCAGACCCTTGTGCTGATCAACTCCGTTGATATATTCTCCCAATGTTTTCTCGACTTTCCTCTGATATAAATAACATACCGGTTTTTAAATCTGCTTTTAAATTGAACAAAAACAGCTTTTTATACAGTATAAAATGAGCAACACGTGTGTCACGCATGTTGCAACTTTTATCTCAGTTCGGTTATACTCTTTTATGATGCGGGGCAACTCAGTGAAGAAAAAGACAATTGGCTCTACCTAGCTACCTAGAGACCTTCATGTGTCACATTGGCTACGCAAGTCGATGAATCAGCTTCGATCACTAAAGCCAGTAGCAATTAAAATTAGTCGACAATCTTGCTACATGAAAATTCCAAATACAGTCAAATATTGATTATCAGGACGCCGATTATCCGGATTATTCGCTGGTATGAACCACTACCGTGCCCCCGATTTTTTTTAAAGTACCTATTATAATGTGCATATATCTATAAATAGCAATCATTTGCAGATCACGACGCCATACACAGAACTGAGAAAATGAAATCAGAAACAAACACAATCAATTACCTCATATAATCATATTTACAATGGTAGTATGAATAACTATATCATATTTTTAAAACAAATCTAACTCGGAGAGAGAGGGGAAAGAGTGAGATATAAAGAGAAAATGTTTTCTTACACCCGGATGCTGCTAAGTGTGTGCCACTTGGGCAATATCTAATTTGTCATATAGAAATCCCAAGTTAAACAAGCATAATTAAAGACTCGATCAAACGCACTCTGGAGTCTCGTACGTAAGTGACTGTCAATCAACGATCAACGGAGACTTAACGGCTGATAAAAGTTAATCACCTAAATGCACAGGTATGAATAGAATCCATGTCAGCCGCATTACGTTTTTTCACATCACCACATATAAAGTGACCGTGCATCACACCTATGTTATCAACGGAGACTTAACGGCTGATAAAAGTTAATCACCTAAATGCACAGGTACGAAGAGAATCCATGTCAGCCGCATTATCTTGAATCAAAGCCCTTTGAATGTGTGTTCACATCACCACATATAAAGTGACCGTCCATCACACCTATGTTATCATGCCATCATGGAACGTCCGAGTAGATCCCCGATAGGTGTGAAGCACAAACGTAAAATCTTATCATGAATTTTAGTATTTAATTAAAGTGTTTTAATTATATTTGTATCATTTCAACTTTTTCTTCCCTTAACCATATCAAATGTCTACAAAATGTTAATATTTACTTAGTTACTGATATTAATACGGTCAAACATACAATGATCTAACCCATTTAATCCAGATACTTCCATTCACAGTTCTACTTTCTGAGTAGAATTGTATCATCCAGACGACCGATTATCCGGATAAAATCTGTCCTCGGTGGATCAGGATAATCGATGTTTAATTGTATCTGTCAAGTCAAAGCACCTTATGATGACTGTATTTTTAAATAAGACCATTCGCTGTTCTTTTTGTATCCTATCATCTTTTCATATTTGTCTTCTCCTTTTTTTCTATATTCTCTTTCTTCTATATTTTGGTTTGGAAATTTATTGGTCCTATTTTTCGGGCCCACGTTTATTGGAAGTGAAACATATTATTCACTTTTCAAGCGGCAACCATATCACCATCGTTATTACATTTTTCATTTGCATTTATTTCCTAAATCCCCTTGATAGAAGCAAAATCATGTTTGCCACGAATCATTATGAAGCTAACAGAATTCATTCTACAGCATGATCGCTCGTCCGTTTTACCTTGGGGTCGAGGTCACAGGCATAGAAAAGCTGCGTTAGGATTTTGATGAAAGTGTTTATATCCTCAGGATACAATACCGTGGTGTTGGCTATGGACCTAACAGGTCAACTCTGGATGTAAAATGTCCATACCTCTACTGACTAGTCCCACAACTGTTAAAGTGATTGGAGAAAATAGCTCGGCCCCTCCTATTTTCACAGTATTTAATCTTTACACTGTTGTTAAACATGCACCTTTATCAAGATTTGTGGAATATATATTTGTTAACTTCCGCAGAAAATAAAATGAAATTTCATTTTCACACAACAATGTTTGGACTTCACAGAAAAAAAATGGATCTGATGTCACTATATCTTG
Organism: Margaritifera margaritifera; assembly: GCA_029931535.1. Classification (NCBI taxonomy): domain Eukaryota; kingdom Metazoa; phylum Mollusca; class Bivalvia; order Unionida; family Margaritiferidae; genus Margaritifera; species Margaritifera margaritifera. The sequence continues at coordinate 1,114,404 of JAQPZY010001292.1, forward strand.
TTTAAAACAGGGAAACCAATCCAATTTTCGCGGTATGGAGGATATTGTAATAAACCGGTAGTATGTGTTATTTGTATTTACGTCTCCGTTTATAGCTTTGTGAGATTTTAGTGATTATTTGTTGATTAAGAGGAGTTGGTATTGGATAGATATTTATCAACCCGAGTAATTAGTCAATTTCTATGAGCTGACCTCATATACAGTACAGTATTCGTAAGACTTTATGACAGCATGGATTAGTTTCGTAAAATGGGCCCTCCCTAATTTCCTGGGAGTTCTCCGGATATTTTTAGGAACACTTGTTTAGTACTTTGAGATAGGAATAATTTTTTGTATTAGTGGCTTTCGTCCACAGGGAAAAATGCATTAGGAATACCCTCGTCTCTTTCCGAATCGAGTCGGATCATATCTCAGTCATATTTTTGTCTCGCAGAAAGGTGGTCCGAATTGAGTCGAATAAGCGAACGCTGGGTGATTCCGACCGTAGCTGATTCGAACAAAATTACGGGCTGACCAAATGTCAGACTGAATCAGACCATGTGAAATAATATAAGAAAAACAATGAACACACATACCTGATTTATTTTAGTAGTTATTACTATTTTCGCAAACATAGTAAGCAAATGTAAAAAGTTGATATTCAGCTCTTACATTCAGATAAGATAGTTCATCGTAAATTTATAGCCGAAATCAAAACAAAATAGATATGAGCTATCGTCTTCAGATTTTTTAAAAATAAAATAACTTTTCAATGTTTACAAAAGGAAAAGATAAAGTTATTCTTTGAATTATATCTTTGAAAAGCATTTTGAAACTTTTCATAAATCAGGCCAGAATGGCCGACTTTCGATTCTATCAAACAGTAATGCATATTAATTGACCCGTGGCTTTTATTGATTTCTCGTGCAAATCGTGTTTTCTTCGCATTATATTTACCAAACAAATATTGTGTACAGAAGTATTGATGAGTACCACAATATTGAAACGTACTTTATTATTATCGTTGCACTTTTGTCTTGCGAGTAAAATCTCACGCCAGTAAACAAACTTATTTTATTTTCATTCTAACTAGGGGTGAAACGATTAATCGATATATCGATGTATCGATACTTTTTCTATATCGATACCCATATCGATACAAGAGGGGAAGAATCGATACAAAACGATATTTACTCTATGCAAGTTACTTTATTCTTCAGCAGTCGTGAATAATTATTAGCCATTTGTCTTTTCATTCTTTAAATTAAGAATTCATCTGAGACAGCCGTAGCAAGTACATGCTCTCGTTTCTGTCAGTAAAAAATAAAAGCAATTGACAGCACCCACTCGCCTTCTACAAATTAACACAAGGTGACTAACTCACGTGGTTCGAAATCTGCCCCATGCTAATTAGTTTATCTCGTCTGCATCTTCAGGGACTGATAACATATATCAACGGAAAGAAGACATTGCAGATGTCTTCCCTATGTATGATTTAAGTACTTTACTGATCATTTAATAACATCTTTTACGAGAAATTTATCTGTTGGATCAAATTGAAGGCTACACATCCGGTGTGTCAGGCAGTGTTACATGCAATTCTGATCAGTCGTTATTATTTGTTCTAGTCCAGGGTAAAACAATAACCACCAATCATAACTAACCGTAGCGTGTTCACTGCGTGACATATCGGAAATATTGGCATCCAAACTCTATCCAAAAAGATACAAAGGAGCATAGAAACTTCACACAAAAGTGACTATTAAATGATATGTGTAAAGTAGTTAAATCGTGCATGGGGAATAAGTTTGGAATATCTCCTTTTACGTTGATATATGTAATCAGCGACCGAACCTGCCGATGGGATAAAAAAAAAACAAACACAGAATCGGCAAGGGGGCAGGTTCCAAACCGCACGAGTTATAGCCACCTCGTCAATTTGTAGAAAGGGAGTAGGTGTTGTCAATAATTTCCTTTTTCACTGACAGAAACAAATGTATGTGGCCGCGGCAGTTGATTTGCATCTGCAGAAAGTACAATGTAAAGGATTTGGCTATTAGTCATCTCCGCTCCCACACTCGGATTTGTTCCAGATAAGAATTTCCTTGCACAAGGAAATTGCACTGTTTCTTCTGCTTTGAAGATAACACCGTAATCTCTTCAAAATTTAAGTGAAGACATGAAACTGGCAATAGGATGTTTTAAAAACATTCATTTAATGTAAAACAAAGGGCGTGGTGACCAGGATGAGTCATGCATATGATCGAATGGAGTAGCCTGAAATAGCCTAAAAGGGTGAATAAAAATCACTAACATTTAGTCTGTTTAGAAGTATTTTTTGTTGTAATCTTGTCAAGGATGAGAATGGCATATGAACAGATGATAAGTCTATGTTTGTTTGTAATCTGCATACTGGAAATACAGCCGATATGTAAAAAATACCACCAAAAAAAAAAAAAAAAAAAAAATGTCACCACCCGACCATTGACAGACATTCTAAAGATGACAAGACCATCAAGTTGATATGTGTATCGATAATGTATCGTATCGTAGGCTGTGTATCGAGAATCGTATCGATGCGTGACAGAGGTGGATCGTTTCACCCCTAATTCTAACCTTTGAAAATTTTGCAAAAAGTAATGAACATAAAAATGTCATTTAGAGCACATATTAAATAACTTAATAATATTTCACATGGTCCAAATCAGCCTGGGCTTTGGTCTTTGGTCCAAATCAGCCCGAAAAAGCCTGGTCTGAATCAACGACGGTCCAAATGAATCGGAACTTCTACGGCCTTTTCCATCGCATGCTAGAAAAAACATTGGATGTAAATAATTGCAATTTTAACTGCCCTCAAGCCCGTGGTTGTTCTTACGTCATAATAAATTCAAGTAGCGTCACAATGACTAGATCACATGTCACCTCTAACAGCAACGTAAGCAATTGTTTAAAGCTATTGAAATTGAATGATTTCTTCATTTTTTTTAATTAGAACGCTACTGGAATAACAATAAAAATTAAAAGTTCAAGTACTTCCTTGATAGTTTAAACGTCGTCCAGTGTTATTTTCAGCACTTACCATTTTGGAAGAATCTGTTCTTCTCACATCTAGCATCGTGTTCGTCCGCCAAAAACTTAACAACTCGTGAATTATTACTACGATTACCTGGCCTCAGAGCACAATTAGTTCCCCTCCAGGTTGAGCCAAATCGGCAAGATATTCCGAAAAAATACTACTAAGTTCAATGGTATATTTCACAGCCGACTTATTTTGAAATGTCACAAGCTATGTTGATAATAAAAGGGTAGACTTCAGTAAGTTAAAAAAAACTGCATCGATGGTTTAAAATTACCTGCTATGCAACGAGGACATTGATATGTAAAATGTCACCTAACTGTATGTCGGTCAAGCACTTTTTTGTTACTTCCCTGGAATCAATCTACATACCGTTTTAATACACAAAAACGAGCCGGTCATTCCATGATAAAACGTACAGGACTTTCATGTACTAAGATGATTTGGTATGTGCAGAAAGATACAAAGGTCTATCAGTTATGGTAACAAATGTACAATAAGGAATGGTTATACATAACAAAGAAGGAAAATGTGTGTGGTCTGAGGCTACCTCCGAGTCTCTTTCAGAGAATCGAAGATATTTGACTCGCATCGGAAAGAGACGAAGATGTTCCGAATGTGTCAGAATCAGCCTTCTCGTTTACAATTAGTGCGGTATTAATTACAACATATAACTAGTCTATCATTTTACCCTTTTGGCGAAAACTAAAGGTTTCCAAATGAAATGTCATTTCCGTCATTAAATAGACATTCTCGAGAGAGGATGCTTGTTTTTGAATAAAGATTTCTCATCAAGAATCGTCAGTCAGCTTGGAAGGAAGTTTATATTGAATTATGGCATCATTTTCTAATCTATCGTTATAAATTGTTGTTTTGTATTATTTGCTTGCAAAGTATCCAGCAGTGATATAAAGCGAGTCATCACTGGTCACGGTAGAAGTTCAGTATGCATTGGGTGGCCGAACCACAGGGGCTCGTTACAAACACAGGGGCTCGTATTATTGCTTACAACTTACCTATCATGTGCTGTAGTTTTATATAGTACATGTGTGACTGATAGGTAAATTATAAGCAACAATACGAGCCACTGTGGTTACAAAGGAAATTAAAGAGTATTGGTCAGTGGATAGAGGACTGGGGAGGGGATGGGGGGGGGGGGGGGCAACCTGTAACAATATAAGATATTTCCAACCCACAGGGGCTCGTATTGTTGCTGACAACTTATCTATCAGTCATACATGTACTATATAATACTACAAGGGAGGACACTTCTCTTTTTTCTAGTGCGACCCATTTACGAATCAATGCTGATATTTCAAGCTACACTTCGCGTATCGTAATAAATTTGGTATCAATGTTTAGCTCAGGCATTCGACTTTTTAATTCTACACAAAGTTTGACTTACTATCATACCTTTAGGCAATGCCAAACCATTTTCCCACGCTACCGCTTGACATGGCCAAGATCGCGCCCACTTAATATGCAAGAGCAACACGCTGAATGGAATACTGACCTCTCATTGGAAAACCAAAAATGACGCATAACGGTAAATATTTTAATCGTGATTTCATTGATTGGCTAAAATATGTTGACATATGGCGGTTGTTATCAGTATGGATCGTATTGTTGATGATTCTGGCACGTGTTTACATGATGGAAGTTTAAATTGTTAGATTGTCGTGATGAAGCAGACGAAAAGAAACGACGGAATCACACATTGTGTCATGGTAAGAATGATACAAATATGAAGAAACATCTTTTTTTGTGTAATGTATTAAACCAATAAAGAATTTAAACGTTTTCAAATATATATTTATTCATAGTGACATGTTTTAAATGACTTCCTGTTTATGCTGAAAATAAGTCCTCATCACAACTGATAAACACATGTTGTGTGAAGAATATCTGTCAATAACAGCAGATTTAAAGAAACAAATGTCAAACATATCTGAAAAATCTATGCATCTTTCAAAATGTATGCTTTTAAAGTTAAAATTTAAAACATAAATTGTTAAATGTATCATTGAATGTCAAAATTACATCATGAAAATAATGTTAATGTCTTCTAAATACAGTGACATGCAATATGAATCAGTTTAATTCTTTCTATAATAAATTATATGAAATTTTCCAGCATTTATTTTTAGAATACATCAAAAATATCCTTAAATGCTGAAATAGCTACTGTAGTGTAGGTCTTCAATGTATCATTAATTAATTACATGACAAAATTGAAAAGGTTGTATTTGACAGATTTGTAAGATTGTAATTATTGTCACCAAAGGTAGGGTGCTTAATTTGGTTGAGACATTGGATTTAGCATTTCCTATAGATATTCCAACTTGAGCTGTGCAGTGTCATAAGTTTGTTCCTGTTAACTGCATGTTCTGAACTTGTAGGATTTGAAGCATATATATATATATATATATATATATATATATATATATATATATATATATATATATATATATATATATAACAACATTCTAGGATATATTATTAACATATTTGTCCCAGATTTTGTTACATAGTGGTAAATTACTCCCTTAGTACCCAAGATTGCCAAAGTTTAATCCCAATTGAGGCAATTAATGAGGGTCATGGACTCATGGTCACAACTCCCTCTATCTCTATTGGGTGGTGGGTGATTGGGGTAGGGGTGGTATATAGTCTTCAGATGTTTTGTGTAAAATTAATTTTCAAATCAGGATATATGCCAATACACTGTATCTTTTTATGGACATGTGCTGGATCAACTTACACATCTTATGCAAATCTGTGTTTACCTAAATTGATTATATCTCTAACCACCTATTATTTCCTCTCTCTCTCTCTCTCTCTCTCTCTCAAATATATCAGAGTTCTCTTTTGCTTTTTACATAGGGTGTTCTGGATATCCTGGTTTAAAATATTGGGTTCATGGTGTGAAAATCAGAGTAAGCAAAAAGTTAATTCTTTGTCATGAACTGAAGATGAGCCTATTGATTGCAACAAGTGATGTCCATTCCAAGTTCATGTAAACAAGAATATATATAGTATTGTCTAAGAACCTTGGCTGCTCAGGTACTTCTTATATAGCTCTCTCTCTCTCTCAATACAAGATATATATATGTACATATTTAAATTGAAGAATATATATATATATATGTGTGTGTGTGAGTGTGTGTGTGTGTGTGTTTCAGTTGTTACACCCATACATTCAAGTGTTGGAAATGAAAAAGGATTGAAAGAAGAACAGAAATAAAAGTTTAAATTTGAAGACAGATTTTTTTCTTCTTCTATGTTTTATCCTTTACTCTTTTGTCACATGTTCTCCATTTGTATTAATAATGTTACAATTATCTTCTGTTTGTCTGTGTACTTGTGACAGAATATAATGACGGGGAATCAGGCTGTGAATCTTCTCATAACTTCTCCTCTGTCATGGTACGAATCATTTGGTACAGGCTTCAGTTGAAAGAAATCTCCGGAGACAATGATGTGTATGCCACCAAAAGGGAAATTTGTTTTCTTTATTGTTCGGAAAACCTTCTCTATTTGTGAAAATAATTTAAAAGATAGCATTGAAATTTCATCAATAAAAACAGTGTCAGCATTCTCAATTCTTCTTTTAATGTCTTATCAAGTCATCATCATTATTGATCTTATCTATTAAATAATCATCTGGGAAACGACTGTCCTGAATTTCAGAAAACTTATGTATGGTCATTCCGTGCAACTGAGAGGCAGCTATGCCAGTGCTGGCTGTCAAGTAAACAGTTTTTCCCATTTCTTTTAGTCTTTTGCTTAAATTGTTCAATAAAAAGTTTTTACCAGTACCAGCCTGTCCTAATATCATTATATTGTGGCCTAATATTGCAGCGTGAACGATACCTTCCAGCATGTAAACACGTGGCAGAATCATCAACACTACGATCCATACTGATAACAACCACCATATGTCAGCACATTTTAGCCAATCAAATAAATCGCGATTAAAATATTTGCCATTATGCGTCATTTTTGGTTGGCCAATGAGAGGGCAGTATTCCATTCAGCGCGTTGCTCTTGCATATTAAGCAGGCGCGATCATGGCCATGTCAAGCGGTAGCGTGGGAAAATGGTTTGGCATATAATATCAGCATTGATTCGTAAATGGGTCGCACTAGAAAAAAAGAGAAGTGTCCTCACTTGTAGTATTATATAGTACATGTATGATTGATAGATAAGTTGTCAGCAACAATACGAGCCCCTGTGTTCCAACCCTGCCAACTTGTTCTATTCCTAGCAACAGGGGATAATTTTTTCTGAATGATAGAGAATATAAAAATGGAATGGTTGCAGCATAATTTGAGTGCAGAATTCACAAATGAATCCATCTCTATGATATCTTTTCAAATAAATTCACAGGAAGCATTCAAACACGTGCACCATCCAGCATTTTTAATACTGGTCTTTGGTCACTCTTTGCAAATTCTTGACCTTGTGTTATTTTTCAAGATGAAATTTGCGTTTTTCTCACAGATGGCTATATATGTTTTGAGAACATTCAGCTTTAAGAATAAATTGACTTTTTATGGGTGGCAAGATTTACCAGACCCAACCAAAGCAAAAGGGAATTACCGGAACAAAAATGAAATTACCAGAGCAAAGGAAAAATATTCATAATAATCAAAGAATTAAAATGTTTCATATATGTCATTAAAAATGTTTGACTTAGTACAAACGGGTGTTATTTTTACTGAAATTGTTGAAGTTTTTAACGGGTTACTAAAAAGAATGAAATACATCGAAATACACACTGTGTATATATCGCTGTACGCACGGAAATTATGACTTGTAGTTGTTTGAATACTAATAAAAAGCAAAATTAATTTTGATACAAATTAAGTACTTTTTTCCTATTTACAGCACAATTCATGTAATCACGTCACTGAGTCGTACTTGATTGGACAGGTCTTATAAATAGTGATACGTAGTAATACATACACATAATGAAAGTGAAAGTATCAAAGTACTAAAAGTATTCGCCCACATTATATTATACATTCACTGTAACTTTTAATGATGTAGTTTTTGATAAATAAAAAAAAAAAAAAACATTCATACATTCATTGCATTTAATTTTTGTTTAAAAGCTTTCCAGATATTTGACAATAGTGAAACATGTAATTATACACTGCTTTTGATGATGTGACAGTTGATTGTAATTTACTAAATCAGGAATTGCAAACATAATAATCTAATTAATCTAACTCATTAACTGCATTATTTACTTTATGTAAGTAGAACATAATAAATAATGATAAATATACCTGGACTATATGTATACCAAAACTCACTGACTGTTAAAACCATATTGTGTCAGACCTGTTCATCTAATTAAATCAATGACAAACTCACCTGAACTGTGCATTTGTCAATAATCACTGCTGCTTTTGGATATTTGATTGCCTGTTTTATCCAAGGCTTTGAAAGATTATTGACTAAACACCAGATCATCATGATCATCAAAGGCATAAAAAAATGGGCATGGTGTACTGAGATATACTATCCTAGAATATAGAAACTATACACCAGGTACACTAATCAAGTGGATGAATTACACTGGTGAAGTAAAATTGCTTGAAAAATGCTAAAGATGGCAGTCATGTCTCAGGTTATATGAAGGTTGCTGCCCCCTGTAGGATCTTGTGTACAAGTTTAACAACTACAGGGTATTTATGTAATCTGGACCATATATGAATCAACATTATTTAAAGCTGGATATATATATATCAGTACTTTCTTCCAGTTGTTGACCATTGCTGGACATTATTTCCTGAAAAATTAGGTATGTCCTCTGATTGTCTATCCACATGACATTGGTTTCTGCAGCATTACTTTACCAAGGTTTTTTTAAATTTCAGCTCAACTTGACATCCCACTTCATATTGATGAGTACTTGCTAGAGTCCAATTTACAGCAATGCAACATCATTACAGGCATTATTGTCCCTGATAACACACCCTCCTAGTTTAGTTTCTGCATCATAACTGTGCTTGGATTTATTGGATTTGAAGCAAATTTAAATGCTGCTTTATATTGATGAGACCTTAATGATTTTGATTTCCAGTGTTCCATGATGTCTTTTACATAAGTTATGTCCCCAAGTGTCCATCATCCTGACTCTGGTTTCTGCTGCATTACTTTATTAAAAATGATTGGATTTAAATAAGATCTAGCATGCAGTTTTATATCTTTGAGACCATGAATGAGATGGTTTTCCAGTGACTTGCAATATCATTTAGTAGAATTGTGGCCCCTGATTTCCCATCCCTATACTTTTGGTTTCTGCAGCCTAGCTTTACTGAAGACCATTGGATTTCAGCAAGATTTGGCATCCACCATTACACTGATAAGACTTGGAAAAAGTTTGATTTCTAGCATTCAATTACATCAGCATTATCACCCCAGTTTTCCACAGAATTACTTTACTTAGAATCTTTGGATTACAACCATATTTGGCATTCAGTTTTATATTGATATGATCTTGAATTTTTTTAATTTCCGGCAATTCATGTTACCATTTAGAAGAGTTATGGTTCCTGATTACCTGTCCTACTGACTTTGGTTTCTATGGCATTACATTACCAAACATCATTGGACTTCAGCCAAATTAGGCATACAGCTTTATGTTGATGAGATCTGGAATTTCACATTAGCATTAGCAGAGTTATGGGCCCTGATTCATGCGTGATGATTTTGGTCATACGTGACAAGTGGACACTCATAGCAGAGGTCACTCAGATCAGGTTTACAGTGTATGCTTGCCAAAAGGTTATGACATCCATCCATCTGTCTGTTACCATTTACCTTTTCACACAGTCTAAATGATTTTATACACCAACCCTTGTGACTTTGTGAATGGCTTGCACATGGAATAAGGAAGAACCCTACTGATTTGAGAGTCAAAAGGTTAATGGTCATGTCATCATAACTGAAAGAATAAAAATGGTTTTTGCACAATAATATTAGTTCTGCATCACAAACCTGGGACCAAACTTTGTGGATGCCTTGGACATGGGGTAAGGAAGAAACCTGTTGATTTTTGGTCAAAAGTTTAAAGATCAAGGTTGCCATGATATAAAGTAACAAAAGTAGTTTCCACACAATAACATTAGTTCTACATTACAAACCTGGATTAAACTTTGTGGATGGCTTGTGCTTGGAGTATGAAAGAAGCCTGTTGATTTAGGGGTTAAAAGGTCCAAAGTCAAGGTCATTATGACTCAGAGAAAAATGAGTTTTGGACAATAACTTTTGTTCTAGAGTAAATGTCTTGACCAGACATTTTGCATGACTTGCACTTATGGTAAACAATCCTATTGAACTGGGAGTCTAAAAGTCAAAGGTCAAGGTCATGGTAAGTCTAATAAGAAAATGGTTTCTTCAAGATATGCTTAGTTAAAGACTACATACCTTGAAAAATGTCATTGAGACTTGATGGTCAGTAATAATCAGAGTCAACCATGCCATATTAGTGCCTACATTGAAGACCATTAAATACTCTTGTTCATATTTTTGATGGATCATTATGAACCTAAGATAATTAATTCTGTGTTACACATGCTTGCCATCGAACATTAAATGTATGACAGCACCTATTCACGATGTGGACTTAATTTTCATTCTAAATGGCCTATACTTGTCTAGCGTTAAAACACAAACACTTATTGATGTCTACATTACTCAACACCTTGGTTGGAATTGTTAAAATATTGATCTCATGTGTGCAGTGGTTGTCCAAAGAATTATTCCTAAATTTGCGGCAAAATGTCTACCTCCCTAGTCACTTGAACTTTATTTTTCTTGATATATACTTCCTCTAATAGAATACAGCTGTACTATATGAAGAACCTATACTACAAGTGATAGACTATGGCTGCACCATATGGGGAAACAATACTACAACTGATAGTCTACTGCAGTGCCATATAGGGAAATACATTAAATTATAATCTATCCAAAATTGACAAACTTCAGAAAAATGCAGTGTGAATAATTCTGAAACTTCCTATTTTGATTCTCTCAAGTATTTTGTTTTCACGTCTACAATAATTACAAATACAAAAATGTATCCTTTACTTTAAAGTAATCATGACACATAAGTCTATAAACAACCTTTCTCAATGTTATATATCTGACCCAATTGAAGAAGATCATCAAATACTGAGCATAATCTTTGACCACCACTAAAAATGAACTCCAGATTCCGAGGTCGAGAACTAAACATTTTAAAAACTCTTATACTGTATCAGCACCTACCTTCTGGAATTCCATAACCCTGTTGATACAGAATTAAATTCCCTTACTTCATTTAAAACATTGTTAAAGAAATTCCTTTACGACCAGCTGTAATGATATAATAAAGTCTCCCCCAACAGAATGTTATCAGTGTTAATAATGTGAAAGTGTTAGAATGTGTCATGGAATTGTGTGCATTAAAAATATCTTTGTGTTATATATGAATGAAAATGCAGATGGGTTTTGTTGCTGCATACAGCATTACCTTTGTGTATTAGTTCTAACCTTGGCAATTTGAATAAACTGATTTCTGTTTACTTAGTGCTGCACACACAAAGCGCTCGCAGTGGGAACCCGTTTTACGTCAAGTTCTTGGGTTGTGCATGTGACAATGATTATAGTACTTACAGTCAAAATTCTCTCTGCATTGTCAGAGCACAGAAGAATCTTGTCAGGAAGCTGTCATCTGTCGTTCCTCCGTCCATTAGCACAAGTTTGTTATTGTACTCATCCTTAACTACTTGGAGGATTGCCATGACACTGTACACACACACACATTCATCTCATGGTCTAGTTGGTCTTAAATGAAAATAGTGCTGCTCATACATCCAATATGGCCACCATAGTGGCCATTTTGAGAATCTTGTTGTCACTACTTCTCCTCCATCAATGGTCATATCAACATGGGGCTTTCACCAAATGACTTCGTATGATGTCTAGTTGCTCCTAAATGAAAATGGTGCCAATCTTACTTCCAATATGGCCACCACAGTCGCCATCTTGAAAATCTTGTTATTGCTACTTCTCCTACATGGATGGTCATATGAACATGGGATTTTCACTAAATGATTTCTTATGATGTCTAGCTGGTTCTAAATAAAAAAGGTACCAATCTGACATCCAATATGGCTGCCACAGCAACCATCTTGAAAATCTTATCAACTCCACCTGAACAGAAATTCATACTGATGTGGGATTTTCACAAAAACACTTCTTATGATGTCCAGTTGGTCTTAAATGAAAATGGTGGGTGCCAGTCTGACATCCAATATGGCCACCACACATCAGCCATCTTGAAAATCTTGTTATCACACTTCCTCCAGAATTAATGGTCTTATCAGCATGAGGTTTACACTAAACAACTTCTTATGATGTCTAGTTGATCCTAAATGAAAATGGTGCCGATTGATGTCCAAAATGGCCATGACAACAGCCATCTTGTAATTTTTTAATTGCTACTCCTCCTGAACGAAAGGTCATATTGACATGGGGTTTTCACCAAAAGACTTGAAATTATGTCTGGTTGGTCCTAAATAAAAATGGTGCTCACATTATCATGGGGTTTTCGCTATAAGACTTATTATAATGTTTTTTGATCTTAAATTAAAATGGTGTTTATTTGGCATCCAATATGTGGACATCTTGAAACTATTGTTTTCGCTGCTCCTCTTTAATGGAAAGTCATTTTGACAACGGGCTTTTATTAGATTAGTTTGTATGGTGTCTAGTTGGTCCTTAATGAAAATGCTTAATCCTTGATATGACCACCATGGTGGTTATCTTGAAAATATGGTTATCTCTACTCCTCTTGAAATGGATGGCTATATCAACATGGGATGTTCACCAATAGAATTATTATCATACCTAGTTGGTCCTAAATCAAAATTGTGCCAGTCATATATCCTATATGACTGCCATGATGACTGTCTTTGGTTGTCACTAGTCCCTCTGAATGGATGATAATTATGACAGGGGTTTTCACCAAGTTCTAAATAAAAATGGTCTCAGTCATACATCCTATCTTAAAAGTTGTGTTGTCACTACTCCCTCAGAATAGATTTTCATTATGACTGTGGGTTTCGCCAGAAGATAATGTCTACTTTGTCCTAAATGAAAATGGTGCCACTCTGACAACCAATATGTCCACAACAGCAGCTAATTTGAAACTCTTGTTATGACTGAAGAATATTAGAGATGGTTTCAAAATTCAGCAGTTAAAAGGAAGAAATGGTCTTATCTTGAATTCCTGGAAATTATTTTCACCCATTAGAGCATCAGTCACTTCAAGGAACTCTTGTTTTAATTTTTTTTATAAAATTTTTGATATTCTTCAGCTAAACACTTTACATAAGAAACACTGTACTTGGTTAGGACATTGCCAGAACGTGTTTTTACAGTGTTAGAGTGTTTGACTCTAATAAGTTACAGTTGTATTCAGTCGATGCCAGATATTGTATTCCTAACAGGCTGTAGCATGCTAAAAAAAATCTAATGAGCCACTAATCAGTCTGTGTCATCTGTTTGATTTGGTAACAGTACACATTTCTGTCGAATTTCCTATAGCACTAAAGATACAACAACAGATCAGCAAATCAATCTCTGTAAGCACAACTCACTAATCATATAAAAGACCAGCTTAGTGTAGGTCAATTTTTATTGACACTTGGACAGCAACAGGTCACATAAAGGATTAGCGTCAGCATCTCTTATGAACACTTTCTGTGATCTGTTGCAATCCAAGTGTCAATAAGCAATGGCATACAGTAACTACGTCTTTGGTACATGTCATGCAAAACAGCGTGCATTATCTAATCACCAGAGAGAAAGTGACAGTCACTGATAGATGCTCATTTGTAGCTACAAATAAGGTACATTAAAACAATGAAGAGTCACTTTATTGCGAAATCAGTTAGTCGAATTTTTGGAGGTCGATGATAACATATTTAATTCACTGATAACTGAGGGGTAATCGCAAAATGTATTAAAGCTCTAAAAAGTAACTAAACCCCGTCTAATGAGAGTATACTTAATGAATATTTTAAAAAACACATCAAATTTACCATTGCCTATCTATATATCTTTTTTCAATATAATACTTGAGGCAGGTCTTATCCCGGAATCATGGCTTGAAGGTATCATAAGACCAGTTTATAAGCATAGCAGAGATTCCGCCAAACCCGAAAATTACTGACCGATTACTATCTTTAGCTGTTTTGCCTAAGTTGTTTACTACCATACTGAACTCGCATATCAAAAGTTTTACCCACAGGACATCAGCCCTTATTCTAATGTATCTCGCATACACCCATATAGTGGCGAAAACCTAATGTTAAATTCCCGTACATCTTTGCAGTGCTCCATAATGTAAAATTCACATAGTCCCCATAATATCTCGATCCTTTTTTAATATGGATTTACCAAAAGTATCTATTGTGGTCCACACCCAATATTAAATTTAAATACATCGCCATAGTGCCCCATAATGTTAAATTCTCATACTCCTCCGTTATCCCTCGACTCTTTTCAACATGTATTTTCCATATGGAACCATAGTGGCCCCAGTGAAAAGAGATGTAACTTGTAATCCTCCTCTGAGAATCAAGGGACGTAATGTGCTTTGTGTTTATTTCTTTACTTCCTTTACTTTGGATGACTAATGGAAGCTTTCAAAAGATTTACTCTTGAGGACCTAAAATGTATCCCAAAATTCCAAGCAATGTTCACTCCCGAGATTTTCCAGGATTAATTTAGAGTAATTCTTCCATTGAGAATTATAAGTCAGGATGAACAAAAAGCCTAGAGTAAACAAAATATTTCTACCTAATGGTAAAAAAATATATTAGTCCGAATTGTAGTAAAAAATAATTGGTTATAGAATCAAAGATTACGTTGTATAGTAACCAAGACAAACGCTGTCTCATATTCAAAGGTATGTATGTATCATTTTATAACTCTGTATATTACGTATATCTGTATGTATTTATTTCTTTATGTGTCTGATATTATCCATTACCATCATAACATTCTTATATTGCATTGTAAGAATCACGCTTTTCATTATTTGCCGATCCTTCTGAAGTAGGAATAAGTCTTTCATGCTCAACCTCCTCAAATGTAGGAGAAATGCACGCATTTCTTATATATCCCATAACCTCGTTGTCCAAAAAGCAGAAAAGAACGCAATTGCCAAAAGCCTGTGCACTGTCTCCGATGCTATGAAGAATTATCAGGAAATTCACATTATCATCATTTTGGAAGCAGACTAATATAAATCGGATGGTGCCCCAAACTCGGAGGAGCCACAAAAGCAACCACAGGTACAAATAATGTGTGTCCTCATCCCTGAAATCTCCTTCCAGGTCTCTCAGACGACGTCGGGAAAGGTACTGTAGAGAATACATGTTAAGTATGTTATAATAAATAAGACGGTGAAATCAATCCATATTGTATGTATGTATGTATGTATGTATGTATTGACGGATGGATTGATTGATGTATTGATAAACGAATGGATATGTTGTACCTCTTCAGGATCATTAATAATCATACAAGCGATAAAATAAATCGAAATTGTTCCATTTATTCCACAAAGTCGGAAAGATCTTCTTCATAATAATAGTTCCGTAAGTAGCAGCTTACAATACTTGTGTTGTACTTGCAATATGTTAAAATAAAAATTGTATATGTACTATGGGTGCTTGCTTCTTCATGCGTTTCACATTTTTTTTATAGATGTGCATACTTTTATTTTTCACTTCCTTCTTTAAACACTGTTTCGTATCTGACTGGAACGTCATATATATTTGAAATAGACTGTACATTAAACAGAATTGTAAAATTTTCATTTTCTTTTTTAACTCTTGACTAAAACTTGACCGGAAAAGCTTGAATCTCCTAAAAGTTAGGGTAAAGTATACTTGCAGACGAATCCTAGCAATTAGTTCTGCAATTGTCTTGTAAAAGAAATTTAGACATCTTCCTCTTTCTGCTTTTTATTCTTTTTCTGTTCAGCGCTATTTGTAACCCAATTCCTCAACACAGAACGTGTCATATTTATCGTCTTGACACAAACCAGTCATCATCTCACGGTCTTCAACTTACCATCTTTAATTTCAGCAAAACAAGGATGCTTAAGGACAGTATGTAGCACAAGATTTCCCAGCCTTTTCCTGTAAGTAGCATCCATTTAATCCTCTCTATACGTGGATTGAAGTCCTTAATCCAGCACCACGGTCCTGTCACTGCTGTATTAGTGTCAGAGTTACGGCCTAGAACTCCATGTAAACCTGCCACTAATGTGATTATTGCTGGAGGGGAAATATATTTGTATAGCAAGAAGTATGTGATATTCCTATAAAATGTATAAAATTGTCAGAGGTCATCAATTAAAATTAACCTATTTTTCATGACATCGATTGTAAAACTTAACAAAGCATAATACGGATGAACTAATATGGAACATATAATACAGCAGTCAGTCAATCAATCAATCAATCGGAATGTCTATATTATAGAATTAAAAATATGCATCTTACCTGGAACTCCCCAGCAGATTACATGGTACAAGACCTTTAATATGGCAGACCTGGTCCTATCGCTCCGGAATTGAATGGATACCATCATGTGAGCTGTTATCACCAATGTCCAGAAAAATGACGCTATTGAGGCGAATGTTGTAACGACGCTTTGAGCATTGCAGACCTCGCTATCCGCACCCTTGTTAGATAAAAAGTCAATCGTTCCAACTAGGTTTCCTGATGCATTCAATAAGTCTGCGATTGTAAGCCATAGGAGAAGTGTTCGCAGAAAATTTCGTACAGAAGTGATACGCCAGTACGTCCAAAATATGACAAAGGCACCACAAATTGATAGAAGAG
Organism: Margaritifera margaritifera; assembly: GCA_029931535.1. Taxonomy (NCBI): domain Eukaryota; kingdom Metazoa; phylum Mollusca; class Bivalvia; order Unionida; family Margaritiferidae; genus Margaritifera; species Margaritifera margaritifera. The sequence continues at coordinate 1,131,381 of JAQPZY010001292.1, forward strand.
AACTGAAAATGGTACAGCCTGCAGATCCATATTGTATGGAACTGATCTGCATACTTGAAGTATTACTCATTGTGAAATTAATTCAAATAAGAATCTCGTTGCTTTTTACTGTAGACACCTAATGAATCCAAAACATTTGCATTACTCGGCCTAATGAATCCAAAACAATTGCTTTACTCGGCCTAATGAATCCATAACAATTGCATTACTCGGCCTAATGAATCCAAAACAATTGCATTACTCGGCCTAATGAATCCAAAACAATTGCTTTACTCGGCCTAATGAAGATTTACTCTAAGAGTTTTTTCATATTTCTTCCAGCATATTGTATATACTTTGTTCCCGACTCAATTTAGTTTCACAATCGCATTCTAATCGGATAAACTCTGTTCAGCCACCGTGAAGTGTCCGTGGACAGGGTAGTTTAATCCAATTGCCTTGTCATTAAATAACAGACTTCTGTTGTTGTGTAGTAAAACTCCAAACCAAAACGAATCAGCTTACATTTTGATTCAAACCAACTTATATCATGATTTAAATGTAGTGGTGTGACCCCTGCCAATCAATAAACGCAATGTGCGCTGTACAGGAGTCCAGGCAACAAATGTTGTATAAAAAAGCTGTTTATTTGAAGTAATGACCTTGGAAAAGTTTTGGGTTATATATTGAATTTCTTTTGTGGTAGAAGATAACAGTGTGGACAAAATAATCCAGCACCACGGTCCTGTCACTGCTGTATTACGTCTGTGTGTGTGTTTGTGTGCGTGTGTGTGTGTGTGTGTGTGTGTGTGTGGCGCGGAATAGACTTGAAGTGCAGCTCGCGTATGCAGTGTTATTATTTACGGGGCTATTCATAAACTAAAAAAGTCAAAACCCAAAACTGGGCGGAGTATGTTTGAGTCAGAGAAATCAATAATGTGTTACTACAACTAAGCATGCATTGTCAAATTCGGCCAACCTAAATATATTAGGAAGTTTGAAATTATAAATAACTTAGAAGTCAGATTTATCCGCCTTATCATACAGATTCATAAGTACTCTACATGATACATAATATTGAAGTACTATACATGATACATGCTATTGATTAATGTCAGTTTTACAGTTGGAAAAATAACGCGTGTCATATTCGAGCAGAGGCGTAGCTATGATATTTTGCGCCCGGGGACGAACTATAAAATTGGCGCCCCAGCCCCCCAGCTGTACGCAGAATCCGTATCTCGGCTGGCTGCAGTGGTTGGCAGGCAGCATCATCACTGTGGATGGCAGACGTATCAGATGACACGTCTGCTGAGCCGCTGCAGCGATCTTGTGACCGATTTATTACCCTTGTTTACTTATTATAATGTAACGTTGTAAGCCTCATTTTGGCGCCCCTGTACCTTGGCGCCCGGGGACATATGTACCCCCCTCACCCCCCCCCCCCCCCCCCCCCCCCCCAGCTACGCCTCTGTATTCGAGTGCTATTTGAATGCAGTGTGGGTAATTGAAAAACTCCCTGTCTTGTAGTGTTGTAGTAACAGATCATGCGCCAGCAACTAGTATGTAGATAAGACGCCTCGTAAATGAGAGAGAGAGAGAGAGAGATAAAGAGAGAGAATGTGTATATATGTAAAAGTTCGCCAGTGTAAGATCACACAATTTTATATAATACTTCTATTAGATCCATAATCAGGCAAAGTTTTTAAATTCAACGCTTCTTTTGTGCTTATTGTTTGTCTTGTTTGTCCCTGTGTTGTAATTTTGCCTTTGACAAAGACTCAGTGAGAGCTGAAAGCGGTTAGACTAGTTGAAAACTAGTGTTGCACTCTTCATTGTCAGTTTATTGCGTTTATCTGAATCAAAGCCTGACACGCACGATCCCTTGCTGGATCTAGTGCACTCGAGAGGACTCTTCTTAGCCATATGTTTTGTATTCTTGATATAAATCATCCTGAGCTGCCGTCATCAAATTATAGCTGGTAGAGGAGGCGTAGCTAATGTTTTATTAAATACAATTTTGCAGTCTGTTCGCTAATATTTAATTATCTTAAATAAAGACAAACAAATCTTCAAAACAAATAATAAATACCCCTCCCCCCCCCTTCTTCACACCTCATATGGAAGCTTATTTTAAAAAAAAAACACAATTCCAGTATGGCATTTCAAAATTAAATAATTTATACATTCTTATCGCCTGTCATATTAGATGTCGTAATTCCTATCATATGTCAGATCAAATGTCCATGGAATCTTGGCACGACAATCACAGGTGTTCATATAGTACAAAAAAGTTTGGCCGACTTCTGTGATTGTCCTTGAAAGACCACATACAAAGAAGAATAAAACGTTTTTTTATCTATTATATGATCACAAGTTTTTAATAGTCAGTGGAAAAAAGTTCCATTGTTGTTTCTTTAGATTTTATACTTGTATAATGCCAACGTTTACGGGTGGGTGGTTGTGTCATAGCAAACATCTACACGTCAAAATGGCTTACTGCGCTTTCACTTGCACATCTATGAAAAAATTTACAAGGGTGGGTTTTTTTTGGTTTTTTGTTTTTTTGTTTTTTTTTTGGTGGTGGTGGTGGGGAACCTCAGTGGGCAAAATTGTTCTTTTCCTGAAGAAAAAAAATCGGCGTCTAAAGTTAAATTACGAATTATAAGTATTTATCTACATGTGTCTTCTATTTAAAGCTTTTTTTAACATACAGAAGGAAAGAAAAAGGAAGTAAGCTTTGCTTAAGCAGGGAGAAATACAAGAAGGTGGCCGTGCAATGACCAGAATATTCTCTGTAATATATGCATTACATTCATTGATGATGCTAAACTTTAATATTTTGACCAGAGAGTGGACATTTACGTTGCAGCATCGTCTGTCTAATGGACTGCAATAATACATACGAATTTCCACTTGATTCAACTTACGTTTTGACACCCTCCCCGCTTGTGAAACTAGTTTTCAAATGTATACGTTATATATAGCCACACTCGTGACTAAAAAAAATACACAAATGACGAATCTGTCTTAGTTAATAAGAAAATAATGTAATGACATTTATTCAACGGGTATCTTTATGGCGTATAAGATAACATGATGCAATAACACACACACATACACACAAACTTTCAAGTGAAATCTTAATAAAATGCATCTATCGGTACCATATATCATTTTTTTTCTATGAATCATTTACTTTTGATATTCAAATCATTTGCATTATATTAATCAATTATATCTTTAAATAATTCTTTAATGCCAAGTTACAAAATGGTCCTATTATCCTACAGGCATATATATATATTTGAGGACGTAAGGCTGGGGGGAGGGCGTATGCGGTATGCTTGCTGGAGGTGTTTTGGATCTCTACCCAGTTCCAGACAGGTTTTGACATCACATAACAGACAGACGGTTTGATTCGAATACCCTGTGACGGCAAGGAGTGGACTCAGCGTACAAGAACTCCAAGGAATATTAATAGGGAAATTAACGTTGTCACCATACGCTGGGCTAATATTAAATATAAATTTCTTGTATTCTTTATGTCATCTCTTTCATTTCTAGCTTCAATTTACCTCATGAAAAGACGTACCTGATTTTAAATTTCATGAGACGATTTCCAATATTTAGCAGAGAGAGAGAGAGAGAGAGAGATGGAACATTTCAAACAGATTGCTACGAACTAATCTGTGTTTTTCCCTTACCACGCACTTTTGTTGTTTATACTATAAACATAAATATTTCAAAACAGTTCTTGAATACGTTCTCTCTTCCTCTCTGAGTGCCAATGTAACCTATTTCTTTTATTTTCTGACACAAGCGTTTAATATTTTAGGTGTCTTCCGGAATTTGAATGCCTGGTGTTTTTTATGTTCCATGTGTCTGTGTTTCTGCCACTTAAGAACACTACACATGTAGTGATCAGAGAGAGAGAGAGAGAGAGAGAGAGAGAGAGAGAGAGAGAGAGAGAGAGAGAGAGAGAGAGAGAGAGGAGAAGTGATAAGCGAGTCATAGAGGCTCGACTTTCTTCAAATTATCACATAGGTAACGGATACCATTTCCCGTGAAGTACAGTGTAGATCATTTACAACTACCCTTGGAATATAATCATCATTACATAGTTATGTAAAATAACGTTTTCATCTCGAAAATACAGTAAGTCTAGTATTATATAGTTAGCAGGCTTGCAAAATATAATATTAGATTTTGTTATTTATGTTTATTTTTTAATATTTTTTTCAAATAGCGACTAGACTATACAGTCTTTATAACAATACCCAGAGTGCTTTGCAACCTATAGTTGGCGTCATTTAAATCAGACATGTGCAACCTATGGCCCACGACCTGGTTTTATCCGCTTATTTACATCATAGGGTATTTCTTTAAAAATCTCCTATCTGACCCAAACCCAGCAGGAAGTTGCGCATGCCTCATTTAAACGATAGTGCTACTTGAACCTGCACAAGAGCTATGAATGCACACAATAGCAAGTTTGTAGAAAAGGGGACCGACGGGATGAGTAGAGCTAATCAGTTTAGTATTTAGTCCACATTTCTCTCCGTTAGATCCTATTTGGATGTTGTTCATTAAAATATATAAATATGATTGGTCGATGGGTTACTTGTTTTCGGTGTCTTCTGTTACTTACTAGAGACCTTTGGTGTCTATGTCTGAATAGATCTAAGATGACCTACCCCAGCGCGCACCTCTAGCAAAATTTCGGTATTCTATATTATAGCTCTACATTTGCAACAAACTAGGAAGTTTTTAACACTCTACACCGAACTTAAGTAGCACGGCAACAGTCACCTACGCAGACTGGCAAGATAGGGATGAATAAACAAAATTATTTTCTCATGATATATTTAGTGTTATCGATTTATGTACAATTTATAATCGAAATATAATAGTAATTTGTATCATATCACTTCATGCAAATGATAATGTACAGTATAGATATATTTTGATTGATATTTTACATGTTCGAATTTCCGTTTTGATATGAACCCTGTCCTACTTTGTATCCAGGTGCCAGTGGTGCACTGACCATCGGGCATACTGGGACAAATCCCGGTGGGCCGCCGCAAAAAAATCCGTTTTTACCGGTGTTTTACTGGTGTGAGCAAAACCCCGGGCCTGTCCCGGAAGACCACCGCCGCATCAGTGGGCCGGTGGGCCGTCAAAAAAAATCCGTTTTTACCGATGTTTTACTGATGTGAGCAAAACCCCGGGCCTGTCCCATCAGATAAGTCCAGGGCAGAGTTGGTTACCCAGTACACTCCTGCCAGGTGCCGATTAGATCTTCCTCTTGATCTCGACCTTATATAATAATAATAATAATAATAATAATAATAATAATAACAATAATAATAATTTATTTTAAGAGGGTAACACAGTTTGCGGTAGCTCAGTTGGTAGAAAGTCTGACTCGTTATTCAAGGGTCGTGGGTTCAATACCCGCCAAGGACAGCTCGGGTCGGCTACCTCGTTGTGTCCTTGGGAAAAGCACTTAGCTCTCATTTCCTCGGCGTAATATAGCCAATTATATGTGTTAAAAGTGCCGTTAAAAGAATGAAATAAAATAAGAAACGATCAAACTTTTATCCAAAACGCGCGCCCACTTCTCTCTCTCTCTCTCTCTCTCTCTCTCTCTCTCTCTCGCACACAGGCACACATATACACACGCATACACACAGAGAGGAAACATGGTCATCAGACAACATTCAGCACGTGACAGGATACAAATTTGGTAAGTTTAAGAATTATACAATCTGTTGACCATTATTGGATTTTAATACAATTGAGGAAAGAAAGAATGAAGAAAGACACTTTAAAAAGGAGGAAAAGTGAAAATATTAAAAATACACAGATATGTTTTAATTTTCATTTTTTTTTAATTTATTTTTTTTACTGCAAAACCAACTGTTTATTATTATTACTTTGAAAAGAAAGTCAACTTTTTTTCTGAACGGTACTTTAACAAAATATTGACTATACCATGCTGAGGAAATGTTTGAAAATATTAGTAAATTATAAAAAAAAACAAAAAAAAAAAACAACAGGTATCCAATTGGAAGAATATTTAATTTGTAAAAAATGTACTTACTTATCGTCAAATTTAGGACTTAATCAATAAATTACGTGTTCAGACTGGTCGATGGAATAAAATTCTATATAAATAAAGAAAATGTATCAAATGTCAGAATGACATTATGGGTGACGTATTCCATTACCTCGATAATTCATGTTCTCTCTCTCTCTCTCTCATTTTTCTGTATCTTCCCTTTAAATTACACCATGATGGTTTCTCATATAATGAAATTTCAGTTGTACTTGATTCATATGCCTATATGCATGCCCTGAGTATGATTCTTTTTCCAATAAAATTTTGTTAATTTCAATTCTTTTCTGTAACACACATCTTTCATTTGCACAAAATGTCGTTTTTTGATCGTTAATTTGACCACTAATTACAGGTGCAAATAGGTGCGGTCTCTTTAAAGTAATAGGTTTCCATCATAAATCAAAGTGTTAAACACAACCAAAGAAAACAATGTCACTAATCCGTTTTGAAACAAAGACTTCAGGCCCCCGTATGTAATGTTTGTAATACTTCTCGTTAATTTATAAAAAAAAGTGAAAAGGTCATTTTTGATCCTTAATTGGACCACCATTGACAGGCTGTTAGTTGCGGTCTCTTTAAGGTATTACAAGTGTTTGCGAACAAACAAAAAAAAAAAAAAAAAAAAAATGATGCTAATTAACCATCGCGAGTAGAATATTTGAAATACCGACAATCAGTTGAGCCCATTTAAACTGAGAGAAATAATTTTGTCTGTATCTACTGTGATTTTTTTTCTTCTTTTTTTCTGGAAATATTGGTATTTTTGTATTTAGCTTAACTACCTTTCATTTAAATAAGTAATATATCTAAAAATAAAATTATTAAAGTTTTCATGCATTGTATGAAACCATGAGTAATTTGTGCAATGCGTATAATTCCTCTGTTCGACCACAGCAGCACGGGATCACGTGGGACTCATTTTGCGACGGCAGCATTGCATCCGTGGCACAGGTAAGTTACCAATAATAACAAACGTGCCGTACTAAGGTTAAATAGCGCCCGGGGCGACGATGATGGCCCAAAGGGCCAGAATACTAGGCCCGAAATTTTATCAGCTGTTTGGGCAACCCAAGACCTCTGGTGACCGGGGCCACGGATGCAATGCTGCCGTCGCAAAATGAGTCCCCATCCCGTTTGTACGCTATATATAATAATAATTGTTCTTGTTGTAGTAGTATATTCCTATTGAAACGTGTGTGTGACGAAACGTCCCAGCCGAATCGTCCTGAACGAATGTAGCGTTTGGGCCGAATCGTCGAGGGCTGAACTGGTTTGGGCCGAAATAACCCTGAGCAGAATTGAAACACCTCCTGTATATGTCAATCAGAAAGCGGCTTGTAGAACTCGAGGAAATTACCAATCAATAAAAACTTACAGTATAGGTGGCGCTCTAAAGTTTCGTATGTTGCATTGGTTTAGATTTTTAAAGAAAAAGAATTTCCGAGGTTTTCCTCACTGGTTATCCTGGCTATTTTAAAATAGTTTTCTATCTTAGATATTGTTAAAAGAACTTTAAATTCCCCCCTATTTTGATGTATGATTGATGGGTGTAATTTGAGTTATAGACTATACAGCTTGGTCGTACTTCAGATGTGCAGGTATCTAAGAAGTGCTGGCTCCGCTTGGTCATTTTCAATTCTTTATCTCAAAGGTAAATTCAAACTTCACAAGTTCCGGTGTTTTTCAAAACCAATACTTAACGGCGATGGTGCAGAGCGAGGTAAATTGTAAAAAAAAAAAAAATACGAGCCGATAGCTTTTTTAAAAAATACTTTTTATATATTTTGCAATTTATTAATTGCACTTTCAGAAGCTGGTATTGCCTACTCTGGCAAAATTCGTTTTCCCTCACTGCTAAAGTTAGCGTACTTTGAACTAATTCAGGCTTATTTTTCGAGCATATGGGAGGAGCTATTTTGGTTAGCTGTGTGCTTAGATCATGTAGAATTTCTAGTACTAATTTTATTAGTACCCTACTTCGTGGACGGGGCACTAAAACGTTCCCATAGTTATGTATCAACGGAGCAACCGGTGTGATTCACACCCGACGCTTTTTCAGCATGTCGTAAAAAAAGTTTGAAGATGTTGGATACATGTCCTTAAACAAATCAAGTAGTCTTTTATTCAATACCAGTATTGCCGAATTTCACTGTAGGAACACGAGTAAAATTGCGTTTATATTCTTCTTTTCTGTTGGATCCTCCGCCATATTAGTTCATCTATATAACTACTTCCGTTTTCAGCTTGGTTTTTCGGTGTGCCATATAAGGACATTGCATCCTTCTTTGTAAAAGTAAACAGAACATAATAAATATGGCGCGCTCTGAATAACGTATCGTAGAATATCCAAATATGGTAAAGCAAGCCTTATTTGGAGAGTGAGTTACAGCGAGAATCTCGTGTTATCTGTCATGGTGGTCAATGTGCGGTTAGTGTAAACATACCAATATATTTTACCTTGTATAGGCTTAATAACTTCATTATAGGCCAAACTTCTTAAAAAACATAACTCCACTTAGGTAGTAGATTTTTACTCATGTCATATTTTGTCTTTGACGATGCTTTTATTTGCTCCATTGCAAGGTTTATGATCACTTTGTAGCCTTGACCATGGCTATGACATCGTAGCTGGTAGAATTTCCAGAACTGGGTTATTTCCACTATACATGCACACATATTGTGGATAATGAACATGTAGGCACACCGTAGATTGACTTTAGATAGTCTTTATTATATAGAAGATATAATCCAGAAAAAGTAAACACTATCAAACGTCAAGCTCGTGTGCTTTGGCAACCCTTTATAGGCTTAACTCGAACTTGTTTCTTCTTTGATCAAAATAATCATGTGTGTAAAGTCTTGCTCAGGTCCATTATGAATCGTACCCCACCTGCGGTCTTCGAAAGTATTTAACTGGCTCATTTGCTATCTAGCTGGGTATTATTTAATGCTTTGACTACATTTAAAAAAGCAAATAATGTAGACATTATTATTAATATTATTATTATTATTATTATTATTATTATTATTATTATTATTATTATAGAAGACAGAAAGAACCATATACATATGCTTGCAGAATAAGAAATAATGAAAATATTAAGATGAAAATTTTTTTTTCTACCAGCTCGGTGATGAATGCAAAAATAAAAATAGTAATAATATTGTAAAATAATGGCTGATACATTTTTTATAATAATTTCAAAAATAAGAAATTTAGTCATATTTTGAAATAAATAATTTTTTATAATAATGAGTTATATGTTTATCAAACATTTACACTTATATTTTGGAATTATTTGTATTTTCAAGAACATTAATAATAATAATAATAATAATAATAATGATAATAATAATGTCTGCGTTAGATATTCTTTTTAAATGTTAATCAAATTGATGGCATGCTAAATGCTATCTAAATATGAATTAAACATATTTCTATGATGAAGACACTTCTGTTCATACTGCATTATTATGGAATATTTAGCATATAAAATAAAAATGATACAAATCTCTAATCTAAGTATATGACATATTTATGATTTAGAGAGTGACACACTTGTGATTTAGAGAATTTTGTTCCTGTACTTTTGTATTCCTTTATTATAGTTATAGTCATTAAAGTGGTAGGCATCTTGCATTGTGTATACAGTATAGATCCACGTCACAACCATGTACCTTACATTAAAAAACTATAATCCATTATTTTACAATATTATTTATATTTTTATTTGCATTCATCATTGATTTTTACTTTAAAAAAAAGAAAATATTGTCATCTGAATATTTTAATTATTACTTATGAGGTAGTCAAAGCACAAACATTTTAAATGATACTTAATTATGAATTTTACAAAATCGAGATCTGACAGGCACAGATATGAAGTCATGTTGTATTGATATTTGGATTCACCAATTAAATTACAGCTTTCACGTATGACAGTGAAACAATGTCACTAGGAACATGTCGTTTCTAATGATCAGTGTTGCACATAGGATCCCAAGGGCAGGGGACACTGTCTCCCCATCTCTCTAAAACCTGGGGGGGGGGGGGGGACACACACCATTTTAGAGGGACAAATGAAAATAATAGTACATAATTCATTAATAGTTCTGTAAAAATCAGATAATCTTGGTTGCTTTAATGGTTTTGCCACCATAACTTTGTGGTCTGCACTGTATTATCACATTTTCCTTGAACACTTACATTATCACAATAAAAGTTTTATCATGTGCTAAAGTAACTTGTGAAACATTATCCGGTTAACCTGAAATGAGCTGCACCATGGATTTTTCCATTCCGGATCTTGCTCTCTCATTTAACTTTATTGTACACTCATTATCTACAAGCATTTATTATAATAAATACCTTTGTTTTCTGAATTACTTTTCTTTCCAAACTAACAAATCATTAATTAAATGAAAAATTGAGTATTTGCATAAATTTAGTCACTTTTGTCAATCTCAAAAAATAAATAAAATCTTCCTTGCCATAGAGGTGACTTTAACCTCGAAAATACGTTACAATAACAGCCGTCAAATACTTTACATTGTAACTTGGCTGACCATCACAAACTTTAAATGTTTTCATTGCCAGATACATTGTTTTAAAATACATATTCTTTGTCATCTTACAGTTTTATCACCTTTTGGGACTTTGGACATTGCTAGCACCAACAGAGTTGTGGATGAACATCCACTAATGAAAAGTTGTAGGTGTATTTTTCAATTTTTTTCTGACAAAAAATGCATGCCCAGAAAGGTGTGTATGGTCAAGATTTGGGGGGACACAGGACAACAAATTGCAGGAAACCCGCGAGCCCACGCTTTATTTGCAACACTGCTAATAATAAGTCTCTTTAACAAAAAATGCAACATTTTATGTTAGTTTACAACAATAAATAAAACTTTGAATTACAAAAATTGGCAGAACATGAATATTTAGCAATTTCTGTCAGATCTAATTATTGGGAAAAATTCACTAAATTACGGTATAGTAGGAATGATTTCATTGGTTGCTTCTTTTCAGACAGAGAAAACAGTGAAAGACCTAATTTGTAATAGTCTGTTATGGCTGGTACCAACCTAAGCTGGCAAGCCACTATGATAGACCAGTAACTGTGAGTAAAATCTCAGTCTCCCATTTCTACAGCCACATTTTTTACCAGTTTTATTAATTGATGCTGTGAACTAGGAGTTTGGAGTAAGAAGAAACTACAATACTTTTCTGTTAGTTTCAGTTGTAATTTTTATTCTCATTTTGAATTATTTTTTCTCCTTTTATAACTCAAGTCTGTGTTTAAAGGGAACAAAACTGGGTATGCGATTCTTACCAAAAATACAATATAATGCAAATGACAGTAAATGAATATTATAAAATTAGTATGTCATATTCCTTGGAAGGAACATCTTTGGAAATCTTAATGGAATAAAATATTTAGGCATCACAGTTACTAGTGATCTGAAATGCAGCCTTCACGATCAAGAAATATGCACTAAAGAAAATCATACTCTAGGCCTATTAAGACTTTACTTATCATCTTGTACAGAAAATGTGAAAGAATTAGCTTTCAAGGGTTTAGTTGATGTACTTTTGAATATGTTTTTACAGCTTGAGACCCCCACTCCTAAAGTATTACGGGCTTGATAAAAAATCCAAAAGCAAGCAACCAGAACTTTTTACATCAGATTTTAACTACACACCAGTAAGTATGACCTCAATATTGAATAAGTTATCTTGGAAACCCTTAAACCAATGTTGATTCAAAGTCAGATTAATAACTTTTACAGAGGTTTAAGAGACATCCACATCTACAATTTGACCAAATCAGATTAGTTGAAATCAGCATGAATATACTTACAAGATACCCATTGCTCAAATGGATATTTACACATTTTTCCCCAACATCCATCAAAGATTGTAATTTTTTACCACAGCTATTAATCACAACTGCTGAATCTTTGTAAAAAAAACACACCCATGTAGATGCATTTTCAAACTTAGTACATGTACAGTGAAACTTTCTGAAATATTGTTGGGGACATTGTATGGTGTATTATGTGATTATGATCTAGCGCCTAACTATTCAAATCGCACACATCAAAGTTTGTATATTTGGACAACGAGTGGTTCATAAACAATTAGCATCACCAGATTGAACAAGAACTTATTAGGGACAACCATTTCATTTTAGGGGATAGTCAGGATAATATGTCACAGATATCTGCAATTGACCATTGAACAAAAAATACTTGCAGAGCAAGTCATCAAAGGAGATGCAGTAACAGATTTTGCCTAAAATAAGATAATATAGGAGAAATATTTCCATATTTGTGAATAAAATGATTGGGTTCAAAAGAGATATCCCACTTCGTATTTAAATTATAAATGGTTGTGCCCATGTCAGCTGTGTGTTATCAATAGGCATGTGTATGGCCACAGTATTAGGTTAAATGCTAAACAGCTCACAGTAAAGGAATCAATGCCAAAGCAAGCAACCTTTTATATTTCCAAATTATGAACGTGTGTTTTGCTAAAAAAAAATTCTTAAAGGAGTTTTAATAACGATTTGCTCTGTATTAGTGGACAACTTAGCACTTGCATAAAGATTCAAGAGCTGGAAATTTCAGCTGGCATTTGCCACATTTAACCCATATTTTGCAAGTATGTGAGTATTAAATTTGAGCTCAGTAAACTGCAGTGATTGGTTGGTAGCATCACATTGGCATGGTGCATACTGGTAAATAACATACAATTTTGGCACTTTGTTTAAAGATGGAAGTTGACAGTTAACTGTGGTTTCACAAGTACCTGAAGTGCGAAGCACTTGTTTGTGAAATGTTTGTCATATTCTGAAGATAGGATATATTTTCATAAATTATGTGATTTTTCAGCTATTATTTTTTACTAATTAAATATATGGATATATTTGAGAATTAGGTGCTATGAGCTTGTGCTCTTGAAACTGATGTAAGCATGTACACCTCCCATAGTTATTAACAGTTGGTATGGGACCACAATAAGCTTCCCTCAAGGTTGACCATAGTCAGGACAACATTGTGACAAAATGGTACCAAGTTTGAATGGTGTGTCTTACATCTAAATTGTTTAAAAATATTGCAAGTTATGTTGATATTAAAGGGTAGACTTTAAAGTTTACAAAACTGAACAGATTGATAGAATTGCCTGCACTACAACGAACACAATAATATGTAGTGTCATTTAAGTGCATGTCATTCAGGCACTTTTTGTTACTTTCTATGAGTCAGGTTGTGAGGTTGATATCCTAGCCTGAATCCTGTTGTCTGCAGATTCTTACACAATTTTCTTGTAATCATTTATACAAATTTAAGACAACAGCCATGAATATAATTTGGAAAACATTTAAACTATGCCTACACAAATGTGACACCCTCTACCCATGATTAGTCAATTAAAAAGCACCTCTGTGTCATCAGGAGGTCTACATCAGGAAATCATCTGGAGTAATAATGCAGGTATCTCCAGCCCAGCTAATGTGCTGCTTTCCTTGTCCAGGGTATTACCTAAATGCTTATTGAATGTCTTGTCTTGAAATTAAGAGAAAAGTATTCTGTAGCTTTTCTTGTTTGATCACTAGAAGAAGAAGGAGAAAAATGTGTATTCTCCCCCCCCCCCCTCAAAATTCCAGAAATTGTTTTAAAAAATATACATTTTGGAATATCTTGAACAATGTCTAAATTTACTAAATATAAACTGACTTCATATTATGATAGAAGTCTGTTATAGTCTGTGTAAATTAAATCTAATGCAACTTTCTTTATTTCTTCCTGACCAACTGCCTGGTTCCAGGTGTCATCTGGTACAATTACAATCTAGCTGAGGACACTTTATGTCCACCATTTAGCATACATGGTGTATACAAGGGAATTAGGTCTACTTTGACACCTTAATGTGATGCACCTTTGCCACACAAATTGATGCATCAACTTTAATCACTTATTGCTTGAACCTACAGCCATAGACAATAGCAGACAATCTTGCCACATGACAATTCCAAAGTCTGTGTAGTTCATGCATCCTATCCTGACTGCATACCTTTTAACCAATGATATATATATATATATATATATATATATATATATATATATATATATATATATATATATATATATATATATATATATATATACACATACATACATATGCTATTAGTATGTATTTTATAATTTATTTATTTGTTACTTTTGTGTATCTTTCACCTTTTTGTTTTCTTTTTATCTTTATGTTGGGTACCATACAGAGCTTTATGTAATTCAACTGTCTTATGACTTTGGTGCCTTGACATTGCTCTGAGTTTGTGTAAATGTTTTTGTAGTGAATTTGCATATCGATTGTTCTGCATATGTATTGCAGTATGTGCTCTCACAGAAAATTGTCTAGAACATTTTCATTTCTATCTCCACACTAGACCATATTATAACTCACAATTCATCTGTCTCCACACTAGACCACATTATAACTCACAATTCATCTGTCTCCACACTAGACCACATTATAACTCACAATTCATCTATGTCTCCACACTAGACCACATTATGACTCACAATTCATCTATGTCTCCACACTAGACCACATTATAACTCACAATTCATCTATGTCTCCACACTAGACCACATTATAACTCACAATTCATCTCTGTCTCCACACTAGACCACATTATAACACCCAATTCATCTCCGTCTCAACACTAGACCACATTATAACTCACAATTAGAGTTGAAAAACAAATTTCTATCATAATCTTTATTCTTTGTGTTTTGTTACAGCATTGAAGAATTCACATAATATCCTAGGATGAATGAGTTGGTACGTGTGTTCAGATCTGGTGCCTGCAACAGATGACAGTCTTTGACATCAGCTTCACTGATCTGCTGCACTAGTACAGGAGATGGCCTAAAATGTCTAAGCACTTTTGGTGGTAGAGTTCCACAAAACTTGTCAGCAGTATGGTAGATGTTTCGTTTGCTTCATCTTCTTCCACATATACATTAAAAGTCCTCTTTCCTAATCTTTTTTTTTAGTCCCAATGTTGATCACTTTGACTAGCTTTTGTGATGTTGTCCTTGTTGTGAGGTTCACATCCTGACCTGAATCCTATTGTCTGCAGATGCTTACCAGATTTTCTTTTACCCATTAATACAAATTTACAACAATACTGAACATAATTTGAAACTACTTTAGACTACATATGCACAAATGCCACACCCACTACATTAGTCAGTTGGAAAGTGCCAGTGATTCTATGTCTTCAGGTTGTATACATCATTAGTTCAGGTGGAGTAATGAACCTATTGTCTACATGTGCACAAATGCCGCACCCACTACACATGATTAGTCAGTTAGAAAGCACCAGTGATTATGTGTCTTCAGGTGGTCTACATCAGGAGTTCACCTGGAGTAATAAATTGATCATCTCCAGCCCAGCTAATTCACTACTTCCCCCTTGGTCAGGGTATTACCTAAATGCTAATTCAATGTCTTGTCTTGACATTAAGACAAAAGTAGTCTGTAGCCTTTCTTGTTTAATCAGTAGAAGAAGGAGAAAACTTTTGTATTTTTCCCTCCCCCAAAATACTAAAAATTCCATAAAAATAAAAAATAAAAATAAACAATGGAAATAGTTCAAAATTGTCTAACTTTAGTCTGAGAAGAACTTACAGCAAAAGTTGTTTGAAATGAATAGTTTGAAAGTTATTGAAATTTTAGTTTTTGTTAAATTTGATCTGAAAAGTCACAATTTACACAGTACAAGAAAGACAACTCCAAAAATTACACAACCAGTTGCAAGGATATTGACACAGAATCACACTTGCTTTTTGTAATAGACACCCTGAATTACATGTATATAAAGTTATTCTGTAAAGGAGATACATTTTCAATTTCCTTATAGGTGTTACTACACTAATTGAGCCAAGTAGCTGTTGCATCCTATTCAGGGGTACACACATGTTAAAACTCTTAGCTTGTCCTAGGCCAACCAGCTTGAAAATCTGGTTGCCCAGCAGACTTCTGGTTGCCCAGTAAATTACTTAAATTGTCTCCAATATTGCTGTAATAAAAATTATTAAACAACCTTTGTCTCACACACACACACAGACACACACACACTGGACAGTGATAAAACATTTTTCTAAAAAATATCAATGACCACTGCAAAATTCTTTTTCCAATTATAAATCCCAAAACAATTTTAGTGAAAGTGATTAATCAACAGTAAATGAAATATTGTTGCCAAATGTCTAATCAGATTAATAACTTTTTTGTCAATAAATTGTACAAAAATTGTATGATTTAATGAACATCAGGATTTCTTTTTATACTCTGGGAACACAGAGAAACGTGAACATTGATATAAAAGAACAAATTTCATCATAGTCATAAAATAGATATCATTCTGGCTATCTGTAAATTATAATTTGCCCTGTATATGTGACATTTTGCTAATATTGTTGTTCAATCTTTCATTGTAAAAGGTAGTAGTATTACAAATAAGTTCAGAATAACTATTAGTTTAAAATGTATACCTTGTTTCTTTTAATGATATTAAGTTTATGCCAAAAGAATTGTTTTTCACAACAAAAAGGTCTTTTTCTTTAATTTGATAATTTTTTATTTTTTTTATACAATGTTTGACTTAATTTAATGTTATGTGGCTTTTTCTTTCCTCTTATACTGCACATGAATGTATCATGAAAGTTACCAGATCTATTTTTATATACCGGCCATAAGGTGGACTGTATTATCTTATGATATTCATCTGTCTGTCTTTCCATCTGTTACCAATTTGGTTTCTGCTCAGTAAGAAAACAAAATCATGTGATACAAACCTGAGTTTTAATAATCAGGATGTTAATCGTGTCTTATTGAATGTGTTAAATATCTTAATGACCAAGACTTGTTCAGGGTGCATATGATTATATTTGAAGGAGTGTTCTGACAATGATAAATTATTATCATTTCAAACGTGGAACGTCTTAACTTGAACCTATGGCATTGTTTCAAATTGATCAAACGTGCTATCATACAACATGGACTGTACTTAAGGCAGGAGCAATATGCTGATAACTAAGAAAGAAATGCTTAAAATTTAATTGTTTTAAGTAATTTGAAAGCATTAAACAATTTCTTCATACATTTTAGCCAAATTGTCTGATTAAAATATGCCAGTATGATGTATCAAAAGACTTTGCCAATGAATACATGATATAAATTATAGACATTGTATCAAAAGACTTTCCCAAAGAGTACACTGTATAAATTTGAAATTGTATCAAAAGACTTTTCCAGGGAGTACATAGTATCAATTCAACATTGTATGAAAAGACTTTGCCAATGAGTACATGGTATAAATTCAACATTTTTTCAAAAGGCTTAGCCAATGAGTAAATTTTACTAATTAGACATTGTATCAAAAGACTTTGTCATGGAGTACATGGTATCAATTTGACATTGTATCAAAAGACTGCCATTGAGTACATGGTATCAGTTTGACATTGTATCAGAAGACTTTGCCAATGAGTACATGGTATCAATTCAGCATGGTTTCAAAAGACTTTGCCAATGAGTACATGGTATCTCTTTGACATTATATCAAAAGACTTTGCCAATGAGTACATGGTATCAATTAGACATTGTATGAAAAGACTTTTCCAGGGAGTACATGGTATAAATTCAATTTTTTTAAAAAAAGGCTTTGCCAGGGAGTACATTTTATGAATTAGACATTGTATCAAAAGACTTTGCCATGGAGTACATGATATCAATTAGACATTGTATCAAAAGACTTTGCCAATGAGTACATGGTATCACTTGGACATTGTATCAAAAGACTTTGCCAATGAGTACATGGTATCAATTTGATATTGTATGAAAAGACTGCCTTTGAGTACATGGTATCAATTAGACATTATATCAAAAACTGTGATTGAGTACATGGTATCAATTTGACATTGTATGAAAAGACTTTGCGAATGAGTACATGGTATCAATTCAACACTGTATCAAAAGACTTTGCCAATGAGTATATGGTATCAATTAGACATTGTATCACAAGACTGCCATAGAGTAGATGGTGTCAGTTTGATTTTGTATCAAAAGACTTTGCCAATTAGTACATGATATCAATTAGACATTGCAGGGATGGTGCTGGCTTAAAAAAAGTTGTCGTCAAAAAAATGGCAAATCTCGATATTTTGTCGCCAATTTACAAAAAGTGTCGCCAAGCAAGGAGGAAGTATTTTTCCATGTCTATTAATGTGGTAGGCAATGTAAATTGAAAAAGATGGAGTATTTATTACTTTATTGACAGCAAACAATACAATACCACAATATTACAGAATAAATCATTGCATGACTGTTTTGTATGCTTATTGTTTTGCACTATTCAAATGTTGTTTCATAAAAATTATAAAATCGAATGTCACATGAGTATGCATCATGCCCACTTGCTGAATGCAGTTTCAAAGTCGAAGTCTCCTTCACATTCGTACGTGTCAATTCTCATTAGGTTCTCTCTCTTTGATGTACTTAAGGCAAATTGGGTTGTTCCACTTAGTGTACTTTACCTATGCAAATTAACCTACTGGGCTCTCCCTCAGCAGTGCTCAAAGGATTTGACATGACACATCACCCTAGCTATTGTGAGTCAATTCAATAAATCTCTGAAAGGTGTCTGTTTATCGCTGACCGCCTTACATTTTAATTGTCTTTAAACAGTTGTATAAACTGACTGACTTTTTATCATATTAACTGATACACTGTATTCAGTTTATTACAGACTCAGTATTTGTAAATTTCTTGTGTCGGCTGAACAGTATGTACATGTTGTATGAGAATAAGGGTTACCTTGGAAATATTCAATCGAGAAGGACCTAATCGTTTGAATGTAAAATTCTTGAAGATTGTCCGAAAAGTATGAAACACATATCACAGAACATAAGTTTTAATTTTCTATCATATCTCAGCCACGGATGCCCAAATTTCCAAAAAAAAAAAAAGGATTAGCGGTCGTTTGGTCGATTGTAGCTATAGTATGGGCCCGTTCCATTCTGAATCATACACCACTGTATAAAACGTGCACATGCTAAATGCCATGTAAATATGAATTACATATTTTTTACACCTTTTTTTTTTACCAAATCAGTGATGAATACAAATAAAGATAGAAATGTAAAATCAAATAGTTAATACTTTTATTGTAAGGTGCACGGTTGTGATGTGGATCTATACTGTATTACCATACAAGATGCCTACTACTTTAATGACTATGACTATAATAAATGGATACAAAACAACATGAACAAAATTCTCTAAATCATATGTCATTCTCTAACTCATAAATATGTCAGATAATTAGATTATAGATTTTTATCATTTTTATATCGTATGTTAAACATTCCACAAAAAATGCAGTATGAACATAAGTGTCTTCATCATCTAAATATATTTAATTCATATTTACATGGCATTTAGTATGCCAGCAGTTTGATTAACATTTAAAAAGAGCTTGTAATGTAGACATTATAATTATTATTAATATTATTGATCTTGTTGAAAATACAAATAATTCCTAAATATAAGTATAAATGTCTGATAAACATATAAATCATTATTATTAAAATTATTTATTTTACAATCTGATTCAATTTCTTAATTTTAAAATTGTGATACAAAATATCAGCATTATTATACAATATTATTTATATTTTTATTTGTATTCATTTTTGATCTGGGAAAAGAGTATTGTCATCTGAATATTTTAAATATTATTTGAATTATTACTTTTTCTGCATGCATGTGTATGTTTTTTTGTTTTTTTGTTTTGGTCTTCTATAATAAGAATAATAATAATAATGTATAAATTTCTTGCTATTTTAAATGTACTTAATTATGATTTTTACAAAAATATTATAATGCTATTTTTATTCAGACTTCATTATTTTGGAATGTGTGGCATATAATTTAAAAAAATGATAAAGTCTATATTCTACTTACATTACATTTTTATGATTCAGATAATTTTTTTCACTGTAGTTTCGTAGCCTTTATTTTAATTATACTAATTATAGCGGATGATATTGTGCACGTTTTATACAGTATAAATGTACCGACTTTTGGTTTTATCTGTGCGAGGATCCGCGTTGCAACCATGCACCGTATGACGTGTTTTAGGCAGTGCTTGTACTATAAATAGCATTTTCTTTAACATTGCACTCGCCGTTAACAACTTTATTTTTGCAAATTAAAAAAGTATGTGTAGACGGAACAAGGTTTGGTTTGAAATTTTGTAAGGTATAAAGAGATTAAATAATCATCCTCAGCTAGATAGTAACTGGCCCAGGTAAATACTTTCGAAGACCGAAGGTGGTGTACGATTCAGAATGGAACAGGCCCATAATAATGTCTGGTAGCATGACTATTAGAGTGTATCACCGCATACAGTACTCAGGCCAGATGTCAGCATAAGCGGTCGATATGAACAAATGATTTGTTTATGTAACAATAGAGAGATTCCAGTGCATTGTATACCCAAGTTTGCGGCTTCATTTGTGGTGCCTTTGAATTCCTCCACTCCAAACCCAAGATTGTATATACAAGTTTTAAGAGCCAAAAACATTGTCGCCAAAAAAATCGCCAGATGGTATATTTTGTCGCCAATCAGGGAAAAAAATCGCGATTTGCGACATTGGTGATGCACAGCGTGATCCCTGCATTGTACCAAAATAGTTTCCAGGGAGTTCATGGTATGAATTTGACATTGTATCAAAAGGCTTTGCCAAAGAGTACATGGTAATAATTAGACATTTAATCAAAAAACTTGTGTTAATTCGCACACTTGGAAAGCAGTGATGCGCGAGAACTCCTGCAAATTAGTTTAATGTTGCGTATATAAAAATGTACTCTACGCAGTATAAATTTTTTATTTAACTGTTAACCATTAAAGCACTTGTCATGGCATAAGTCGCGCTGCCAGTAGAGGTCTCGTAGTGCTTGTCTCGTTATCTGTCTTTTTTACGTAGGCAACTGTTTAGTGGGCGTTCTACAGATATTACGTGCTTCTGTGAGAGTGACAGGTGTAAGATGAAATTGTTTGCATTTGCAACATGCACAATGGAGAGAATGTTGGCATACCTCTATGCTACTTTCATGTACTGTTGGTGAAATTTCTTTACATATTGTACTTGTAGAAATTGGACAAGCACACAGCAGACAGAAATGGCTGCTCCAAAGTACTTGAAAAATCAGCCTGAATTAGTCAGAAGTACACTATTTTCGGCAGTTATTAAAATAGGGAATCAAATTTTGCCAGAGTAGGCAATACTAGCCTCTGAAAGTACAATGAATGAATTACAAAATAAATAAAAAGTAAAAAAGTTATTGGCTCTTTTTTTAAAAAATTTTACCTTTGAAGTCCAGGAAGTGAAAATGACCACGCGGAGCTAGCAGTTTTTTGAGAGGTGCACATCTTAAGTAAGACCAAGCAGTATACTCTATAACCCATCAATCATACATCAGAATAAAGGGAATTAAAAGTTTTTTTTTACAATACCTAAGATATACAATGTCTCTCTTAAATAGCCAGGACAACCAGTGAGGAAAACCTGGGTAATTCTTTTTCTTTAAAAATCTAACCCTATGCAAAATATGAAACTGAGGAATGCCACCTTACACATCTGAGTACTTCAGCTTGACATGAATGGTTGTTAAACTAAATTTGATTGGCACATTGGGCCATGGAACAAGCATTGTCGAGTTTGAACCTTGCATTTATGAAAAAAGTTTTACAAATGTATGTTTAAAGTAAGGGCTACTAGAAAACCCGAAATGGATGACTCCCAAATTGTTCATCTTCAGATGATGATTTCGTTCATCAAATACTGGCCGATGATAGCGATGATGACAATGATTTTAAAAGTTTTGAAGTATATGAGGTTATTGAAGCCCGGAAAGTTTTACCGGAAATACCAGTGAGTAATTTTGAACCCAAAAATAATGTTGAACACGAGTCTGATGTAAATGCTGGATGGACAAAAACAGACGGCATGCCGGTCAACCTCCTATTAAGCAGTATTTCGAAATTAAATGTCAAAAAGGCAGAATACTAAACCTAATTGAAATACAGGCAATTAAAAAATATAGTGCAATTTTCATTTCTTTTCTCAAACATATCTGCCTTGACTGATCTTGTGGCACAAAACTATATAGCACTCGAAGGGTTAAGATAAATTGAATAAATAAGAATCTAAAAAGAAATTAAAAAGTAAAGATATTTAGTTTTGATCAGAATACCTCTGTCTGAACAAGCTGACAATGGCATTGATGGACTTAAAACCCTAATACAGCAGTGTGGAACATATACAAAATCTGGCATAGTAGTCAGCAAAGCACTGATTCAAGAAAGTTAAACTTTGACGGAGCTCTTGTGAGTGAAAAATACTATTTTGGAGCAGAGATATCCAAGAGACAATACCTAGGAGCTGTTGAAAATTTTACATAACAACCATAAGGAAAAACAGTTTTCCAGCTTGTTCAAGCTGGCTTAGCTAGCTATGCATATGTGAAAGGGCTTCTCAGTACAGAACAATATTCATACACAGATAAGACACAAATTAAGCTCAGAAATGACCAACAGACTAATGCTTATACAACTAGAGGAGACAACGTTTAAGGATTTCGATATCATTAGAGTAGGAAGAAAGAAAGAGATGGATATTTACGTGTTAGGTAAATATTGAACCATGGCCATTTCCTCCTCCCCCTCATCTTTTTTCTACTCCCGTCTTATTTTGGTGACAAGGGGGAGCTCCCCCCTTAGATAAAATCCTGGCAGCATCTCTGCAATGAGTACATGGTATCAATTAGACATTGTATCAAAAGACTTTGCCATTGAGTACATGGTATCGATTTGATATTGTATCAAAAGACTTTGCCAATGAGTACATGGTATCAGTTCAACATTGTATCAAAACACTTTGCCAATGAGTACATGGCATCACTTTGACATTGTATCAAAAGACTTTGCCAATGAGTACATGGTATCAATTAGACATTGTATCAAAGGACTTTGAAAATGAGTACATGGTATCAATTAGACATTGTATCAAAAGATTGCCATTGAGTCTATGGTATCAATTTGACATTGTATCAAAAGACTGCCAATGAGTACATGGATCAATTCAACATTGTATCAAAAGACTTTGCCAATGAGTACATGGTATCAATTAGACATTGTATCAAAAGATTGTGATTGAGTACATAGTATCAATTTGACATTGTATGAAGAGACTTTGCCAATGAACATACGGTATCAATTCAACACTGTATCAAAAGACTTTGACAATGAATACATGTTATCAATTAGACATTGTATCAAAATACTGCCATCGAGTACATGGTATCAATTTGACATTGTATCAAAAGACTTTGCCAGTGAGTACAGAGTATCAATTAGACATTGTATCAAAAGACTTTACAAACAAGTACATGGTATCAATTCAACATTGTATCAGAAGACTTTGCCATTGAGTAAACTGTTAACTGTATATATCCATATCTATACATTATTGTGTCCATTGATCTTAATTATTCACCAAGAATGATATCAACCAGATGATCTTTACAGCCCTCTTTTAAAATAAAAAAAAAAAACGTAATGCATTTGTCAGCGGTGTTATTAATAATGCTTGTTCCCCAAAATTTCATAATTTCAAGAACATAAATGTACGACTAACAATTATCAAACTTCAAAAGTGAAACTAAATGATTGCAAGTAGTTAAAGTTAAGGACTAAAACAAGTATGGCTTTTAGACTAAACTCTGTCAAAAATAGTGCATTTTTCCCTATTTTGATCACTGTCTATTAGGTTTGGTATCTTGCTTCTATAAAGTAGCAATTCATTTATTCTGCATTTCTCTGATTTGTCTCTGAAGTCAGTGAAGAAGTTGGTTCCAAGATTTTTTTCTCTTGTCTATGGCAATCATTGTACATACACACCTCTTGTATAAACATTTGCCAGACATGACCCTGTAAAGGAAGAAAGGGAAATGCTACTGATATTATGTAATCACATTTTATAATAAAATAATTGTTTAAAAATGCAACATTTTGAATATTTTATATTGACTATAAGCCTTTGTAATGATCCCAGTTAACTCCCTTTGTTAGAGTCCTTTCATAGTGTGTGTTGTAATTCATTTAGTTAATGATATGCATATCCACATAGGAACTAAGAATACATCTTTTTGTATGTATCAAAAAGGTTCATGTGGTGTGGTGGGGAGAGTGTTATTCTTTTCTGAAAAACTTTATCAGTTTATTTATTACAGTAAGCTCCCTAACTGAAACAAATTCCTTTACATCTTTAGTATAGTATTTGTGAGACAACTGTGCTTGTACACGAGGTTTCAAGAATAAAATGCTGTTGGCTATTAATAATTATTATGAAATAAAATTTGATCTTAGGTCACAGACAACTAATTATTTTATGGGGTGTGGAATGAGTCCATGTATGGTGGAATATTAAACACTGTATTTAAGATGGTGAAGTTTGCTGATTGGCTAAAAAAAATGACCAGAGAAAATTTAAACTTTTTTCAGAAGGAACCTACTTATGGGTAAGTTGTATGCAATAGTACAGGTACAACCAAATGTAAATGGGTAGATCTCAATGGGGTGGATTTTGATTGTGGGCACATACAGGGGAATTTCTTCAGAAATGAGTCATGCAGCATATCATTTTCATTGTTTTAAATGTATACACATGGATAGCGCATGCATAGGATATATGTATGTTTCACCAGTCTAACCACAAAAGTGTAGTAATTTTGCAAAACATCTACATTTTATATGGCATATGGAAATTGAATTAGTTGTGTGTACCTAATTTTATGGCTTTTGTCTCCTCAACTCCAGCAGCAGCCATCTTCAAAATCTCTTTATTGATACTCCTCCTGGATGGATGGTCATATCAACACGGGTTTTCACCAAAATACTTCTTATGATGCTTAGTTGGCCCTAAAAGAAAATTGTCACGATCTGACATCCAATATGGTCATCATGGCAGCTATCTTGAAAATATTGTTATTGCTACTGAAAGTTGTTTCAATGTGGGGTTTTCACCAAAAGACTTCTTATGGTGTCTAGTTGGTTCTAATGAAATTGATGTTGACCTGACATCCACAATGGCCACCATGGTGGCCATCTTGAAAGTTGTGTTACTGCTACTCCTGATGAATAGATGGCCATATTGATTTGTAGTTTCACTAAAAGACTTCTAATGATATCTTGTTAGTCCTAAATGAAAATGGTGCCAATCTTATATACTATATAGTGCATTGGCAGCCATCTTGAAAATCTTGTAATCACTCAAGAATATCATAGTTGATTTCAGCACTCAGCAATTATTTTTAAAAAAATAACAGTCTTATCTTGGATTACTATAAATTCTTTTTGATCAATAGAGTGTCAGTCCCTTTGAAAGACTCTTGTTTTTACAGTTATGGCAATTAGCTTCTTATCTTCACATGGGATTTTTCTTGTAATTGGCACAGCTTAAGAACCATTCAATATATTCAGATGCATTTTGGTTATGAGCATTATAATCATAGGCCTAGATGTGCATTTTATGGGTTTTATATTGTCAACTCCATTTTAAATACAGTTATGGCTCTTGACTATTAACTTCCAGTCATCAGTTTGAATGTTGTTGTAATTAACAATGCTCAAGAACCATTCAATGTATTTTCTTGCAGTTTGGTATGAACATTGTATCATTGACTTACATGTGCCTTTTATGGATTTAGTATCACTTATTTCATTTTGGAAAGAGTTATACTTTCTGTTGAGCATATATCATCTTCAAATGGAAACTTGGAATATTTCTTGCAATCTGCATAGCTCAAGAATCATTCAATATATTCTGATACATTTTTGGTAAGAACATTGTTTCCTATATCTTAATGTGTGTTTTGAGGGGTTTGTCTTGTCTATACCCTTTTGGACAGAGTTATGGCCCTTGTCAATCAACTTTATATTTTTACATGGTTGGTTGGTTGCTTGTTTGATTTTTAATGGAACTTTCAACACACTGGGTATTTCATGCTGAGTAAATGGGAGCTAAGTGCTTTCCCATGAACACACCTTAGCAGCCAACCCAGGCTGGCTTGGGTGGGTATTGAACCCAATACACTTGGATTATGAATCTGATACTCTATCAGCTGAGCTACCACAGTTCATACATATCTTTACATGGGATGTTGCTTGTAATCAACATAGCCCAAGAATGATTCAAAATAATTTGATGCTAACATTGTTTCATAGACCTATTTGTCTATTATACTCCATTTTGGAGAAAGTTATTGCCCTTGTCTATCATCTTCATATTTGTATCTTTATATGTTGCTTGCATTTATGATACATTGAATAAGTTGGAATTCAAGTATTTTACATAAACTTTGATTCTCCAACACAAGTTCCTTTGCTTAGTTTCCAATAGTGGGTCCCTTCGTTATGTACCCATTTCTAATAAGGCTGCAATGTTTACACATGGTAATGACTTAGTTTAGTTTATGGCCATATTTATGATCTGATTTTGATCAGACTTGGAATATATTCTTATATCATCAAGATCTTTGAGTTTGTTTTAGCAATGAACAAAATCCATGCATATATTTGAGGTGATCTTGCATGTGATTGGCTGAGCTTATTACCACTCTGAAAACCACAATTCAGATCAGATATTGATTGAAATTAGAATATGGGTTTATATCATAAAGATCATGGGCATATTTGAAGGTAAACAGGATCCATGCATATTAATGAGGTGATCTTTGATCTGATTGGCTGATCTTGGTACCACTCTTGAAGCCATATTTTTTATCTGTTGGGTTATTATCTTCAAGATCTGGATGACTTCAGTTATAAGCATTAGACTGTGCATGTTAATTATATCTTTACCTTTAGAAAGAATTTTTATCTTATAGTAAAATAGGTAAAATCAGCATGATATAAAATTTGGGAGATAGTTCACATAGGTTGTGTTTTATGATACTGCATAAGTTTGCTTGGTAAAATGGTCAACTGTTACATTATGTAAACAGGTGAGTGGTATCAGGCCAACTTGGGTCTCTTGTTATTTCAATTCTTTTCCTAAAGTATGTATGATTTTCATATAAAATTGGTTGTACTGCAAATTACACATCTGGCTAATTCCCTCTTTTCTGATCTGGACCCTTAGATTTCTCTTCTGGATCGATCACTTTTAGAAGATTGGGGGTCCAGGATTTCCAGTGTTTAATGTCTACAGAGAATTCTGCTAAATTTATTTTCAGTGGCACAACATTAACAAGGATTGATTGATTTCATTTAAATTTTGTATGCATCTACATATTGATGAGATCTTGAATGAGTTTTGCTCTCAGTGTTCTGCGAGTTACTTGAGTTTGTTAACCTAATATCCCATCCTCCAAACTTTTTTATTATCAGCATAACTTGGTGTTGAATTTTTTTATTATCAGCATAACTTTGTGTTGGATTTTTTTTATTTAGTCTTGGGTATTAGATAAAATTTCATGATCATAATTTTCTTCTAACTGATCCATGATCAATTTGTAATCTATTAATTTGTTTACATGATGTCTTTCCAGACCAGTATCTGTTTTTGTTTCCAATAGTTTCAAGTCTGAAAAAGTTGGAATGATGCAGAACTGATTTTCACTATAGTTGATCACAGAAAATGCAAAGGTTTGTTACTTGCTCAACAGTCAAGTAATCAGAACAGTATTGGATCAATGGTCAACAGTCAAGTAATCAGAACAGTATTGGATCAATGGTCAACAGTCAAGTAATCAGAACAGTATTGGATTTCAATCAAAATTTGGCATGCAGCTTTATATTGATGATACCTTGAATGAGTTGAATTTCAAGGTTTCCACTTTTTCATTTGGAGGACCACTGATTGCCTGTTCTAAATGTTGTTTTCTGCAGAAGAACTTTATTCTAAATTTAGCATGCAGCTTTTTATTGAGGAGACCTTCAACAACTTTCATTTCCAGTTTTAATTATGTCATTTAAAGGAGCCATGGCCCTAATACCCATTCTCCTTAACTTTCTGCAGCATGACTTTATTGTTCAATTTCAGCTATATTTATACTTTATATTAATGACACCTCAAAGGAGTTTCTTTTCCAGCTTTCTATGGCCTGGTATACAGGAGTTATGGTTCCTGATTTCCCATCCATCTAGGTTATTTTCCAGCATAGTTTTATCTATAAATGTTGGGATTCAATTCAGTTCATTGACGAGTTTTATATTGGTGAGATACTGGATGAATTTTATTTTCTGCTTCCGATGAGATTAATGGTAAGGATATATCAATAGGATGGTGAATCCTATGTCACAGGCATTTGGATCACTTTGGATTTCTCTGCATAAGCTTTAAATCTCAACCAATTATTTCAACTTTCAACAAGCTGAGATACATAGATGCTACTTGATTGTCTTTGGTGTGTGCTACATTTTTACTTCTTCAAATACTTTATCAGATTATAATACATTAGGGTAAAACCACTACCTCATAAATCCAGCCCTCAAACTTGTTTTTAGCAACAAAAGTGCTAAAAGTCATCTGTCCATATAGGTGGGACTCAGACAAGAGTGATCTCCCCTTGGATAGAAGAGTTGACATTAATTCCCATCCATACTTCATTTGCTGCTTCTACTCATGCTAGGAAGCACGCTCTTTTTGAGACCTTGCAAAAATGTTTTCACTTGTGCCTTTTTTATGTTTGGAGCGCTTCTAAGGAGTTTTTTCACAACGGGAAGTGTACTCAAGCTATATTTCTGTCTATTTCTCATTCTATTCTACCCAAGATGAAGACTTAACACTTTATTGGTGTAACTTCATCTCATGATATACATGTCTGTGCCATCTTAATTGCCTGCCCTGCAGTCTAGAATACATCAATTCAGATCTTAGTACTTGCAGCATATCTGGACCAGTGATGGTATCAGAGATGATTTGGCTACAGACAGCACTGACTCTGACATGGCCTTAATTTATGCCTGGAGGGACTGGGTACAGTGATTAAATATCTTGTCTTACCTCATCCTGGTGTCGTGAAGCCTACACCAATGGCGGGTATTCCCTTAAAGATTCATCCTCTGGGAATCATGATCTGCATGGATGGTATCATGGCAGGTTGGGGCGCCATCCTAATGTCCATATTTTAAGAAGACAGTGGGTGTTGGCCCCTTTAGGACCATTATTACACATCAATCTCCTGGAGATGAAAGCCATTGAATGCAATTCAGACATGGCAGGAGATGCTGTCTGGAAAGGGCATTCTCATTCTATCCTACAATTCCACCATGGTAAATTACATAAGATGGCAAGAGGGGACCATATCCCCAGGACTCTGCCATTTGGTTTGGCATTTTCTCAACAGGTTCTCAACTGGTGTCATCAGTGACAAAGCTTCATTCAAGTCTGCCACAATCTGGAGAGGCTCAGTGTACTAGCAGACCACTGTCCCAACAATATCAGCCAATTCAAACCAAATGGTCAACTTACCCCTTAGTATTGATGGTATTCTGTGCCTGTTGGGGTTGACCTCTCATGGATCTGTTTATGGTAGGTGCAGTGCAAAGCTACCCACCTTTGTCTCTCCAGTCCCAGATCCAAAAGCCTGAGCAGCTGATGCTGTTTCCATGTACTGGAATATCTGGATGCATACACCTAACATCCAATCCCTCTGATCTCTCAAAGTTTGCATAATGCAAGAGAATCAGAATGCCATACGGTCCTGATTCTCCCCTAAAGTGAAAAATATCTTGGATAAATGATCTGTAGAACAGACTACCTTGCCAGGTCGTTCAGTGTCTTTACAGTGACATGACCACTCGATTTCCACTAGATCTGCAAGTGGCAGTAAATTCCAACTTTTTTATAGGTAATGGGCTCTGATCAACATAAATGTCAAAATATCTAAAATGGGGTGGGAAAGGTCAGAAGAAACTCAGACTAACTTGCAGTGATTCAGCATACAGGGGAGAGAACTTGATCAATGATTGGGAGTTGATGAACTCTCTAGTTTTCTATGGAAACATGTAATCCAAGGATGCAGGTCGTTTTTTGTAACCAGGATGTTTCATACCCAGTATTTTTACACATACTATTGTATTTTCCATTAACATTAGTTATATTTAAATGAAGAGAATTGTGAATGTTTATAATTATGTATTTTTATTGTTAAAAATGAAAAAGAAGTCAAATTGTAAAATTGTTGAAAGTACAATAAAACAAATAAATGAAAAAAATATATGCGAAGTCTAAAATGAATTTTAAAATAACAGTTTATATAAACAAGTATTATAGTGCATAAAATCACAATAATAAGTTTATAAATAGTGTTTAAGACATATACAAATAGAACAAAACAGCTTAATGTACATGCTATTAGGCAGCAATTAAAGTATTTACAAAGCAATCAATCAGATTTAAATTATAAAATACCCAAAAAACAAATAAAGGAAATTAACTTTTCATCAAACTAATGAAGCAGTAATTAGAATAATAATTAAGTGATAATTATTGTAGTATATGTTCTAGTTACAACATTACCAAAGAATGTGTGAAATTAAATTATAAAAACATATTTTGACATTGTCAGATAAAAATCACAGTTATGAAATAACCATGTTATGAAACAACTGACATTTGAATCCAATTGGAATACATCCAGAAATATAGAGAATTGCTATCTAGGAATTCAGCCACATCGGTATACACATTCTCAGGTTGACAAACAATTAGCCTCTTATTTCTAATGCTATCAAGATGAAATTTTGTACTGTTAGGAGACAGCAAAGATGTTCATTTGTGTTATGATCTAATTCTGCAGTGTGAATATTTTTGAAGTTTTCTTAGATGGATTTATCGTGTTGGGGGCTGATTACATTTGTCATTTTTGCACAATATAAATCATGTCAATGCAAGAATAAGAGAATATGTCAAGTTTATCATATTAGCAGTGTTATATTTTGGCATGAGATGGAACCTACGACTCCTGGTATCAAAGTCCAGCATGTTACTGCTAGGCCACCAGTGATGATGCTGCTGCTGTTGACAACAGACAGTTAACTGCAATGATGTTGATTTTAAGAGTACACTGGGCAAAAAATATTATTCATAGATTTTCATCCATTTTTTAATCTAATTTGGAGCGGGTTGTGAATTTTCATTTTTTTAAACAATTTTTTTTATTATTTTCAGGACAGAGACAAACTTTGTATCAAATATTTTAACTACATCCAGTGAGGGGCAGTAGGGATGAAAATCTAGGAACTAATTTATTGTGGTCTGATGATGGTAGAAAACTGATCAGCGATGATAAAGGTGATGATCTGACTACTCAGTAGGGACGATGATGTAACAATGTTTGACATGCTATATTTCTTATTTTTATTTTATCCTAGTCATGTAGCAAGGCATACAAATAAGACATATCAGTCACAGAAGATTTATTTTTCTTACAAGAAATTACATAGTGTAAAATTAGGCAGAAATTATGCGACATCACTTCCACCGGCATTAATTTTTTTTTTTTTTCTGACAAATCAAGCAATGTCTATTTACAAATACATTTATTAAAAAAGCATGAAAAGAAATCACAGCATCTGACTACATTTAAAGCAATACAAGATTTAACTCTCATGCAAATCAAAAGCAGCATGCCTAAGAACAATGAAATTAAAGCAAAACATAGCAATCACTGAAATAAGCACACATTCACAGTCATAATGAATGACAGTTTAGTAAGGATGCACATTCATGATTTTTGTATTATAACATAAATCCCTATTATAAAATCTATGTTCATGGACATTAAATTAGTAGGTATCAAGTGACTGAACCATGACATCTACAGATAATAAGCTACCAAGAAAATTTGTGATTTCACAGTATTCAAAACAGACATGCCTGTCAGACAAACAAACAAAAGATGATTGATTATAAAGAATGAATACAAATAAAAATATTCAGTGGATTATATGATATATAAGAATTCAGTATAGGTTGCCTCCAGTCGTCATTTAAATTGCTTCTGTCCCAAACCCAAAATTTAAACCACTTCTATTGCCCACTAACCCCTAGCTAGAAATTATGTAAAATAATATGCTTCTGTAGGGGGCAATGTTTTTTTTATTAAAACACATCAGACGGATCATAATTTTTTAAAATTGCTTCTGTTGAATTTGAAAGTGCCTTCCCCTCAGGAGGAGTGGGGTGGTATATGTTTTACTGGAACAGCCCTCAGTCAAGAAGCGACAATGGTCTTGACTTAGATTTGTATCCATACTGACTTGTAAGGAGATAACACAAATAAGTATGAGTGGATTTTTATCATTTAACCCAGTTTGTAAAGATATCTAAAGAATACCTTGAAAGATACCACTAAAGTACTGTAACATTTTGCCAAAAAACCATTGCTATAGATTTAATCAAACTGAGCATGTGGTTATATCTTGATATTGTTTGAAACAAGTTCATTGACCTTGTATCCAGAATATCAAGTTCAAGGTGAAATGCCATAATGAAGAATTTTGTATTGCACATACATATATCTTGCAAACATTAGAAAATATATTTGTTACCAGCTTGGATATGTTGGAGTTTCACAAGAATATCACAGATGGTTTCAATACTAAAAAGTTAAAAAGAAGAAATGGTCTTTTTATTTTTGGCTGTTAAAGTGTCAGTCGTTTTGAGGGATTCTTGTTTGAAATTGTTTTTAATTGGTTCCATATTTTCTGTGTTAACTTCCACTTCCAAAAAATGGTTGTTGCACTATAACTCAAGTTCTACATCTTCTACAGTTACCAAATTTTGTACATAGCTTGCACTTGGAGGAAGGAAGAACTCTGCTGATTTCAAAGTCAATAGGTTAAAGGTCAAGGTCACTCTGAAAGAAGAATAGTGGTTTCTGCATAATATTTTTAGTTCTCCATCATCTATTGTTACCAAACCCTATTGATTTTGGAGTCAAATGGTCAAAGGTGAATATTGCTGTGACTGCACAAGAATAGATTTAAAAGTATGCATACTGTTGAACAAAACCATGGGAGTTCAAAAATTATCAATAGAAAACAAATTCAAATTTTCTAAATTCAAAACTGTTTGCATGAGCTTTTGCTGATTACATAAAATCCATGATGATCCCAAACTCTATTGTACTGGTTGTATTATCCCCCATGGTGGAGGAGACCATCTTTTTAGGCCTTATTTTTGAATGTAAATCTCCATACTTCAGCATATTAGATACTGCAGGGATGTGTGTCAGAAAACTCTGGATTTATTATTAGTTATGACAAAAACAGATTGGGGAGCAGACTGGAAGGTCTTATTCCAGTTATACAGGACTTGAGTAAGATTGAAATGTGACTTTAGCTAAGTAATGTACAGATCAGCTCACAAATCTTACCTATATTTGATTGGACCAATACCCAATCAGGGACTTAGACTTTGAGAGTGTTTAGAACTTCCCCTTCAGAAAGCCAGAATTTTGAGGCAAATGAACCATCACTTTCCCCTCAACTGAACGAAAATTGAATCTTTGATATACTACTAAGTTATCTTCTAATCCATCAAATTCCATATACAGAGTCATCTTTAGAACCAATTACCAAACCTTATATGATCGGAAACCAGATTTCTTTCCACTTTTTGGCATACATATCCACCCTCAATTAGAAGCAGCATGTAAAAAGTATTTTGATGTGAACTCACTTAAGAAGTTTTTTTGATTATGTACCAACAGACAAAATCAGATTTTCTGAAAGAATGCAGTCGGCATAATAAATGTTGAACCTATTCTTGTAGGATTTTGTTTTTCCTTTTTTTTACCCTTGTGTTTGATTTTGTATATCTTGTAAAGAAAATTGACATTTCTGCATTTTATGTTTGACTATCCTGTTATGTTTATTTGAAAGAGTTTATCTTCCTAAACTTTTTGGAATTTTTTTACTTGTACAGTTTTGGAACATTACATTTAATTGGCACTGTATAACCTTGATTGTGCTGATGTGCCCGTGAACCTTAAACATAAAAACATACATATCCTTATCTTGGCTGTCACTTCTTAACCCCTGCAGATATTTTCATAAAACTTTACCCAGGTCCACACTTTGTTATATACATGTAATATTCAAGTTCATGATTCAGAGAGATCAAGGTCATTAGTTGGGAAAAGGTGATGAGACAAGTGTATGATGTGTCACTTATGGCATTCATGTTACCCATTATTACAACTTTCAAATAACTTTGCTGAACATAATTCGAAAGTTCATTCAACCCACTAATAATGATTAACCAGTCACAAAGCACAAGTGATGCTGCGTACAAGTAGCTTACCCTGGAAGTTCGCCTAGGGGTAATAAATTAGTTATGTACTGCCTGAATGAGGTACTATTTCCCCTTTGCTAAGGTATGACCTAAGTGATAATTGAGAGTTTTAGTTTGACATTAAGACATAAGTAATTTGTGGGCTTTCTTGTTTGATCAGTAAAGAAATAAAATGAATTTTTAAAACAAATTTCCAAAAAAAGTCTAAACTTTTTTACAATTTAAAAAAAAATAAATTTTTGAAGAACTTTTAACAATTTGGATATTTACAAGGTAAAGTCTGATTTTTAAATTATGCTAAAATTTAATAAAAATGAATAATTTGTAAGTTATTCAAATTTTAGTTTTCTCGTTTGTTCTCTGTGATTAATGCTTTCATGTGTCATTGCACAGTGTAAGGGAGAAAACTCCAAAACTTACTAAATCTTGTAGGATTGATGACATAGGATCACTTGGCTTCTTTACAGTAGACACCCTCAATAATTTGTTCATGAAGTTATGCTAAGAAATAAGTACAATTCATATTGATTCTAGGTAATACTACACTTATTGAGCAAATCAGATGTTATTACATCTTGTTGTAATTCGCTATAATAAAATTTTTAAAAATCTTTTTTCCTGAGCAAATGTGCTGTGTCCCTAATTTCATTTGGATTATTTTAATTTGGTATTTCAGTACTGTACAAGAAAAAAATATTTTGTTTTCTTAGGTTGGCCAGCCAGCCATGGATCTGATACCTTTGACTTTGGTGATCTGGTGGAAAGGTTGTTAGTTTGAGAAAATAGAATCCCAGAAAGTGCCACATAAGGTATAGTGATTTTTAAAATATTATTTGTCCCAAAGATTCATTAACAACATACCCATATTCTTTAAGATAGGGTTTGAAACAACTATAAAAAACATATAGTAAAAATAAATAGTGTATTGATACCTTTAATGTGCAGTTATTCCCTTGAACATATGACCTATATTTGAGAAGCAGTGTTATCTCAGAGGCTGCATACTGTATACAGTTTGTATTCTACACATATCTGTATTATTATTGTTCCAGCTGTAAGTTTTAGCAATGACTGAAGGGTGTAGTCTCTTGACTTATGGCACTACATGTAGTATTCAAGCGTTTGGGTCACGTCTGCTCCCTGAAGAATGGTGTGTTTCTTATTCTTGTCTCGTTATCTTGATTGACTCAAGTCAAATCAAATTGGAGAAGATTTTTTTTATGGAATCTGATAACACAGATGACTAAAACATAAGTAACTTAGAAGACATGAAATGATTAAAACAAGTGTTCAACATCAAGCATATCTAATATATCAGTAAGATTTATATTTTTCCTACCACCACCACAACCCACCCCATATGGATTGTTGTTGTCTTTTATCTGTTTGTTAAGTTATTGTGTTATGCACAGGGATTTGTAATTGGAGGAATTGGTATTGGAGTAATGCAGGGAGTCTCTGTATATAGATGAATATGACATTTACGCATAGATTCCACCACCACCCCAACTCTGCATCTCCATCACCAATTCCTTTTGTCATGATCCAAATCCCTATGGTCTTTAGTTCAGTCTGCAGTCTAATTTGTTTGTGTGTATGGTCTTTTAGTCAGTCTGGAGTCTGATTTATTTGCTTGTGTGGTGTTTTAGTCTGTGCAGTCTGATTTGTTTGTTTATGTGGTCTTTTAGTCAGTCTGCAGTCTGATCTGTTTGTTTGTTTTGCTGTTTTCATTAATTGCT
The DNA here is from genome assembly GCA_029931535.1 of Margaritifera margaritifera. Lineage (NCBI taxonomy): Eukaryota > Metazoa > Mollusca > Bivalvia > Unionida > Margaritiferidae > Margaritifera > Margaritifera margaritifera. The sequence continues at coordinate 1,167,666 of JAQPZY010001292.1, forward strand.
TGGATATTTTATTTCATTATTGTTTTAAAGAATGTACCTTTTATATCTTTTACTTTTATTTTGTATATACCATTTTAAGAGCATGGTGGTGCAGTGGTCGCACGCTAGACTTATGACCTAAAGTGTGCAGGTGTACTCATAAATCGATCTCAGAATTTTCTCGGATACAAATCAGAATACTTTATTGTTTTTTGAAAAAACTGATAGATTTTCAGCAGCTTCCTGCTACTGTTATGTTTGATTTTAGCAAAGTTAATCATATTCTGTAGCATTTGTTTAACACCAGACTTAATTTTGTCCAGGGCTTCAAGCATCTGTTTAAAATTAAAAGCTTTACATTTCCATGTACTATTATCCATTGTAAATACCCACTAATTAACACTTTGACACCTGTTTGTTTGAACGACTACAGCAGGAATAATCATTAATAAACACAAGGGTCATTTTTATATGGAATGGATGATATTATTAACTGGTCAATTGATTGTGTGATGACTGTCTGACAGTGCTGCCAAGCCAAATGTGCAAAAAATTGATTTATAAATACAGGTGAGAATCTTTTGTTAAACACCACATTGTTTGGTGCTTTGTTGTCTATGCTAGTTGAACGAGCAAATATTTGTCAGTTTTTGTTTGAGCAAAGATTGTACACAGAATGCATTGAAAACAAAGACAAAGAAGACTTACTGGCTTTATTGTTCTTGGTGCAGTAGTAATAAGATTAACACTTTTCAGCTTTTTAATCAGCTGATGTCTTTAAAAATAAACTAAGATCCATGTGCAGTGATTGATTACTGACATAACTGAAATGAACATTCACAAAGAGAAATGTTTGATATCTTTATTCATATAAAGAAAGATGCAATGATAAGACACATTTTTCTTCAAGAGGAATTACAAAATCTTTGCAGTACTTCCAGAAATTAGTGAAATTATTGTAACATTTTGGGAGCCATGCCATGATTGTGTTATATCCAAATTTGTGCTATAATGAAGTGTGTTATAGCAGGGTTTCACTGTACATCATGATCTCTGTTTGAATTTAAAGTTTGCCTTTGCATCATTAATTACGTTCCACTCAATATTTTGAAGAACTGCATAGACTGAAGGCAAATCTGGTATTATGCTTAGTATCAAAATGACGAAGGTCAAATTTAACTCCTCCTCTATCCTTAGAAGTTGACTAAGTTATGTCCCTTGTTGGACTTAAAGGTTTGGCCTTGTATCATATAAAGTATGTTTCATTCAATTTTTGTGAAGAACTTCATGGATTGATATCAAATTTGGTGAGGCTTAGTATCAGGAAAAATTAGGTCAAGTTAAATTATTATCTTTTGTCAGAATTTGAGTTATGACCTCTATTGGACTTCACTGAGTGTCTAGCATGATGAATTCATTTTCACACAACAAATTTGAAGGACTTCATGGATTGAAACTATATTTGATAACTTTTAAAGGACTGCATGCAATAGTCCAAATTTAGAGTTTGTCTTAATATTAGGAATACTAGGTCAGATTTGAGTTTTGCTATTTGTGGAAAAACAAAATCTTGAGTAATGGTCCTGTTTTTTTGTTTATATTTATTGGAGAGGCCATATGCATCATCTGCACATTTCTAGTTTTATCTTCATCAATAACCCCATACACAGTTCACTTTAGATTTGAAACCATAATATGATCAAATACCTTTTGTTCTTCCTGTATCATTTTTACATCTGGTTCATTCTTCCTGTGGGGAGTTGTCAAGATTGTACTTTAGTAACCATTTACCCAATAGGCTTCATACTTGGAATAAAAAAATAACGCATCACAAACTTCTTATTCCATTTTTACCACTCCTACCTTTGTGTCATACCAATGGTGCGGTAATGAAATCAATGGTTATGACGTGTGATGTATACACAACTTGTTGAGAGGTGTGGCACATCATATGATTCTTAAAACAGTTTTTATGTCTATTTATTTTTTTTCACTAGGAAATCACTTAATACAACTGTCAAACACCTGTCAGTACTAATAATAACCAGCCATTGACCTGTTATATTTTAGTACCATTCATACTTTGATTTTTCTATAATTTTAGTTAGTTGGATGATGTATTATTGATAAGTCATTATATATCATTTAGGAAAGTTGCTAAAATATGTAGCATAATTGCGGAAGAAAAGAATGTTATGCACAACACAAAACTGTATGCACTGTACTTGAACCATCACCTTTTAAATGAACATCTTTCATGATAGTATTTCTTGATGATGAATCTTTTCAGTATGTCTCTAGTCATACTTATGTGAGTCATGTTATAAAACAAATGTATTTGATGACCATGATAGATAGTACATAATAGGCTTGTGTTTTTGTTTACTCATGAGAATATGCTTTTGAGTAAGTTTAGACACTAATTTGTTTTTTTAATCTGGCAGTAGCAGATTTAAATTTTGCCTCAATAATGATGGGCAGGGCCATTGGTAAGTCTTAAACCTATGCTGTTTTAAAACTTGTATGTGGATTATCTTTGTTAACCAGTATTCCTGTGATAAATTATAATACATAAATGGGATGACTCTAGAAAGTTCAAGGCCTCTACCAGATTGGTTATGTGGTTACTGAGTTTTGTTTCATATGTCTTGCCAGTGTTTTTGGCTGTCTGTGCTGTGGTGATGGTTCCCAGTGTCAGAATGTCAGCTCTCCTCCCTCTGCTCCCTTGTGTAAAACTTTTATTGTAGAATTTTCATCCCCTTCAAAGAATTGTCATTGCCCCTCATCATAGAATTTTAACCCCCTCATAAATTTTCACCACCTTCATTAGTGTAAGTAATGAGCAGTAATTGCAGATGCAACATTAGTAATAGCAGTAATAGTAGCAGTGGCATTAGAAATCACAGCAGCATTAACATTAGTAGCAGTAGCAGTAGCAGTATAATTAGAAATATTAAAAGTAGCAGTCATTAGTAAAAGTAGCAGTAGCATCAGTAACAGCAGCAGCAGCATTATAAATAGCAGCAGCAACAGTATCATCAGTAATAGCAGCAATAGCATCAACAACAGTAGCACCAGCATTAGTAATAGTAGTAGCATCATCATAAATAGTAACAGTAGCAGTACCACTAGTAATAGCAACAGTAACATTAGCAATAGTAACAATAGCAGTAACATTAGTATTAGTAGCAGCAGCATCAAAAATAGCAACAGTAACAATAGCAGCAGCATTATAAATAGCAACAGTAGCAGTATCATTTGTAATAGTAGCAGTAGCATCAGTAACAGTAGCAGCAGCTTTATAAATAGTAAAGTAGCAGTATCATTAGTAAAAGTAGCATTAGTAGTAGTAAAAGTAGCATTAGTAATAGTAAAAGTAGTAGCATTAGTAATAGTAGCAATAACATCAGTAAGAGTAACAGCAGCATTAAAACTGGCAAAGTAGCAGTATCATTAGTAATAGCATCAGTAACAATAGCAGCAGCATTATAAATAGCAACACTAGCAGTATCATTTGTAATAGTAGCAATAGTATCTGTAACAGTAAGAGCCTTATAAATAGTAACAGTAGCAGTATTATTTGTAATAGTAGCAGTAGCATCAGTAATAGTAACAGTAGCATTACAACTAGTAAATAGTAGTATCATTAGTAATAGTAGCATCAGTAACAGTAGTAGCAGCATTATAAATAGTAAAGTAGCAGTATCATTAGTAATAGTAGCATTATTAGTAGTAAAAGTAGCATTAGTAATAGTAAAAGTACTAGTATCATTAATAATAGTAGCAATAACATCAGTAAAAGTAACATTAGCATTAGAACTGGTAAAGTAATAGTAGCATCAGTAACAATAGCAGCAGCATTATAAATAGCAACAGTAGCAGTATCATTTGTAATAGTAGCAGTAGCATCAGTAATAGTAATAGTAGCATTAGAATTAGTAAAGTAGCAGTATCATTAGTAATAGTAGCATCGGTAACAATAGCAGCAGCATTATAAATTGTAACAGTAGCAGTATCAGTAGTAATAGAAGCAGTAGCTTTAGTAATAGTAACAGTAGCATTAGTAATAGTAACAGTAACAGTAGCAGCGGCATTATAAATAGTAACAGTAGCAGCAGCATTATAAATAGTAACTATAGCAGTAGCATTGGCAATAGTAACAGTTGCAGCAGTATTATAAATAGTAATGGTAGCAGTAGCATTAGCAATAGTAGCAGCAGCATTGGTAACAGTAGCAGTAGCATTGGCAACAGTAGCAGTAGCAATAGTAATAGTAGCAGCAGCAGCATTGGTAACAGTAACAGTAGCAGTAGCATTGATAACAGTAGCAGTAGCATTCAGAATAGTAAAGTAGCAGTATCATTAATATTATTAGCAGTAGCATCAGTAATAGTAATAGTAACAGTAGCATTGGTGTTAGTAATTGTAGTAATACTAGCATTAGTAATAGTTGCAGTAGTAATAGTAGTAACAATAGCAGCAGCATAAGTAATAATAGTAACTGTAGCAGTGGAGTTAGTAATTGTAGTAATACTAGCATTAGTAATAGTAGTTGCAGTATTAGCAACAGCATCATTAGTAAAGGCAGCTGCAGCATTAGTAATAGTAGTAGCAGCAGCAGGATGTTAGTAATATTAGTAGTAGTAGCATTAGTAATAGTTATAGTAGTAGCAACATTAGTAATAGTAGTAGCAGCAGCATTAGTAATAGTTACAGTAGCAGCAGCATTAGTAATAATAGTAACAGTAGCAGGGTGTTAGTAATAGTAGCAGTAGTAGCAGCAGCATTAATAATAGTTGCATTAGCAGCAGCATTAGTAATAGTACTAGCAGTAGAAGCATCATTAGTAATAGTAATAGTAGTAAAGGTAGCACTGGTAATAGTAGTAGTAGCAGCAGTGATATAGTGATACTAGTAGTTACTGTAGTAGTTGTAGTAGCAGCAGCAGGAGTAGTATTAGTGTTGATGGTAGTTGTATATTCTAAAAAAATTGTTTGTGAAGATATGGGAGTGACTTTCACTTGATGCAAAATTAACATTCTGTCAAAGAATAATGATAATTTGGTACAAAATTTCATTCAGAGGTGAAGACTCCAAAGAGTGATAGCTCTGTACTTTGTATTATAGTGGAATTGTATACACAACTTTTACTGTACCTTCTGACCATAAAAACAAAAATACCCTCCCTAGATCTCTTGCAAAAATATATGGCAGATGTTAGGATGTAACTCTGGTTCAAAACTAAGGTTTGGCACTGTCAATCAATGGATGAAGTTCTGTCTAGATAGAGTATATGGTTTTTATGTTCTTCGAACAGACATGTACTAACATCTTTCCTTTGGGTTGTAGGCATAGCCTGAAGAGGCATTTGGAGTTGCATTTTATCATGTTATGGTCCCGGAAGTTGTAAAATTATATTCTACTACAAAAAACCCTTTTTAATAATTTCTGCTCAATTTAATTTTCTTTAGTCATAGGGATAGCTGTCCAAAGCCATTTTCTGATGGCTCCAGGAGAGTTGACTGGAATGCAGACAACAGAAAGGGAAGAGAACAGTCCAGAAAGTAAGTCATAAATATGTGATATTGATTACATTTGTAATGAATCCACCCATAAGGCCAAAGTGTATTTCAGTTTCAATTGGGTGAAGCATACAAGAGTAATAGATTCCCTTATATGAGAGGTCAGTCCATTGCAGGTTTACCTCCATCAAAATCTGCTGCCTCTTCCAGTATTGTATAGGGTTTTATTCCTCAGAGGTATGCTTGTTTAGGTATTTTTGGGCTAATTACAGCCTGGGTTTTGAATAGTGGGGGAGTGGGCTTTATTCTAAGCTTCTATAGTCAGATATATATTCTCAGACAAACATGTGAATACATGTATTCCTTTTTGCAATGTTTCTTTAGACATTGGTATAATTTGGTTGAATACTGACTAAATAAACTACTCTGGAATTTTTTGGTGGAAGTCAATATTCATTATTGTTGTTAGCAAAGACTAATGTATAGATACTTAAACTGGTGGAAGTCAATATTCATGGTTTTGTTCACAAAGACTAATGTGTAAATAATTAAATTGGTGGATGTCAATATTCATGGATTTGTTCACAAAGATTAATGTGTAGATACTTAAACTGGTGGATGTCAATATTCATGGTTTTGTTAGCAAAGACTAATGTGTAGATACTTAGTTTGAGAATGTGCCTCTAACGAAATAAAACTAGGTGAATATCTTTTGTTGCACCTGTAAATTTGTCGACTGTAGAGACCCTGAAATCCATATAAATTGGTACAGCAGGATTAAAAGTAATTTCATAGTATATTACTGAGAAATTATCCCCTGCCTAATGAAGTTGTTAGGAATATAGGAACAGATTTCATCCAGATGCCCATTTATGAATCTTTATATTGATGCATACATCACACTTTTTTGTGGTGCATAATTCAAAACCATTTCAGGATATCTCTATGAAATATGGTAATAATACTGACTTAAAGAGGGTGACACAATTAGTTGAAGAACTAATCTACCTGAAGGCCCTCATACAAATGAACATATTTATATATATAAATATACAAACAGACACACATACACACATATACATAGCAGCATGCCTATGCAACAATATATTCTCTTTCTTTCCTGCCTTCCCCCACATGGATGCTCACCTATACATATCAACCAACATAGTCAATATACATGCAATATGCAATACAAAAGGTCATTTTCATTCTCACTCAGATCTGTCTGTCTGTCTGTATGTCTGTCTCTCTCTGTGTATATCATTTTTATTATTATTTATTTTAACTACATTTCTAAAGTCACTGATTATACTGATTTTGGAAGAAAGAAATAGTGGGAATTTCTAATCTCTACTGGAATACTATTCAGGGCAAAGTTCCTGAGTATTGGAAACTTCTTTTTGAATAATTTCTTATTTGGTTTGGGAATTTTATACTGTTTGGTATACATGGATCTCAGGTGGGTTTTTTTTACCAGGTAGCCTATACTGGAATAGTGACTGTAAATAGACAGGATCACTGTTATTATATATCTTTTTTTACACTAACTTAGCTTTTCTCAAATGGATTCCATCTTTAATAGGAATTATTTTTTTTACTTATTAGTTAAGTTTTCCGTTTTCTGTTTGGTCCAGTATTAGCCTAAATACTCTTTTTTTGAAGATGTGCTAGCTTTGCTTTGTTTTTATTAAATACTCTTTCTTGAAGACGTGCTAGCTTTGCTTTGTTTTTATATCAGACAAGTAGTCTACATATGTCTTTTGGTATCCAGAGTTCTTCAGTTTCAATATTTGTAAAGTTTTCATCTGTTTTATCATCCATCCTTCCATTTCTTTTCTGGGGCACAAGTCCTAAAACTTTTCAAGATGTCTGTATAAAACATGGTTAACATATCAGACAAATGATCTAGATGTTCCTTTTCTATTACGAATTCTTCAGTTTCAATATTTTTAATGTTTCTATCAATTTATCCACCCATCCATTTACATCATAATTTGGTTTCCAGAGCATAACTCCAAAATCTTCAAAGATATTTGTATGAAACTCAGTAAACTTATTCAACTAAATGTCTAGATGCGCTTTTTCCTATTACAAATTCTTTGTTTTTAATATTTTTAATTCTTTCATCCATCCAGCCATCTACATCACACTTTTTTTCTAGATCATATTTGGAAAACCATTGAAGACATCTTTACAAAAATTGGTAAACATATCAAACTAGCTGTCTAGATGTACCTTCTTCAATTTCAATATCTTTTATGTTTTATCCATTCTTTCATCCATCAATCCACCTCCACCACACTTTGATTTATGGCACATAACTTCAACAGCGTTAAATATATCTCTACAAAATTTTGCAAACTCATGAGAATAGTAGTCTGGATATATTTTTGGGTATAGCGGGTATAGCTGATAAGTTAAAAATATTTGTTTTCAATATTTTTTATATTTTCATCAATTCTTCCATCCATCCCTCTTTCACACTTCAGCTTCCACAGCATGACTGCACTAAAATTCAAGATATTTTGGTATATATGTCAGCCATCAAGTTGTATATAATTATGTTCCTTTTGCTATTAAGGATTTTTCAGTCTCAATATTTTTAATTTTAACATGGAACAAAAAAGTTATGGATGGCATGATGGCTTGGGGTATATATATATATAACATCTTGTCAAAACAATATCAGTTGTAATCAGTGTTGGTAATTCTATTTTGTTGGTTGATTGTCAGTCCTTTTAACTACCTAATTTATTCCTACCATTTTATGATTAAGTAAATTAGAGAAACATGCTTCAACAAAAGCTTCTTTTAAAAAAATTCTGCTCTAACTCATATTTTCTCTAATTTTAGAAATGCCATCTCCAGTACCTCTAGCAGAGAGGATAGGAAAACAGACACTAAGAAGGGAAAGAACAGTCAGGAATGTGAGGTAAATGTGTAATGAAAGCTCACTCTGAATCCGTTCATAAGACCAAAGTGTGTTTTGACTTCCATCAGTTGAAGCATACAAGAGTACAAGATTTCACCGAGATGGAAGGCCAGTCCATTGCAGGTCAACTTGAAGCCAAATGAAATAATCTTTTTGTGACCTTGACTTAATTTTTTGATGTGACATTTTGTACCATGGGGTGTGAATGCCTATAAACTGACCTTGTAAACAAGATATCTAAAAATGCTATTGAAGTAAAACAGACTAAATTAGATCTTTAGATGCCTTGGGAGGGTTTCAGAACCGGAGTAGGCTCTGGTGACTGACCAGGTCTGATTAGATTGTAGCTACTGTTACCTTATTTTCTAGGTCACTTTGCATTATTCTCTTGCTTAGTGATAGATATAAGCAGGATTATCTTGAAGTATGGTTTTGTGATATAGTTTACTTTAATATGTGTGTGTGTAAAATGCCTTGGGGATTTCCAAGACATTCTTTTGTGTGTGTGTGTGTATGCCTTGGAGATTTCCAAGACATTTGTGTGTGTGTGTGCATGTGAGTGTAGATGCCTTAGGAATTTCCAAGGCATTCTTGTGTGTTAGTGCATGTGTCTGTGTGTTTATGTGTCTAGATGCCTTAAGGATTTCCAAGATGTTCTTGTGTGTGTGTGTGTGTGTGTGTTTATATGTGTAGATGCCTTAGGGATTTCCATGACATTCTTGTGTGTGGGTGGGTGTGCCTTGGAGATATCCAAGATGTGTGTATTTATGCGTGTACATGTCTTGGGGATTTCCAATGATGTGTGTAGTTGCCTTGGGGATTTCCAATGATATGTGTGTTCATGTGTGTAGATGCCTTGGGGATTTCCAATAATGTGTGTGTTTATGGGTTTAGATGCCTTGGGCATTTCCAAGATGTGTATATTTATGTGTGTAGAAGCCTTGAGGATTTCCAAGCTGTGTGTGTTTAGATATCTTGGGGATTTCCAAGATGTGTGTGTTTATATGTGAAGATATCTTGGAGATTTCCAAGATGTGTGTGTGCTTATGTGTGTAGATGCCTTGGGGATTTCCGAGATGTGTGTGTTTATGTCTGTAGATACCTTGGGGATTTCCAAGATATGTGTGTTTATGTGTGTAGTAGCCTTGGGGATTTCCAAGATGTGTGTGTTTATGTGTGTAGATAGCTTGGGGATTTCAAAGATGTGTGTGTTTATGTTTGTAGATGCCTTGGGGATTTCCAAGATGTGTGTGTTTATGTGTGTAGATACCTTGGGGATTTCCAAGATGTGTGTGTTTATGTGTGTAGATGCCTTAGGGATTTCCAAGATGCATGTGTTTATGTGTGTAGATGCCTTGGGGATTTCAAAGACATTCTTGGCCTACTACAAAAGTAAATCAAATATAAATACATTGAATGTTGCATTTTCAATGCATTGAATGTTTCATTTGGAATGCATTGAATGTTGCATTTGAAATGCGTTGATTGTTGCATTTGAAATGCATTGAATGTTGCATTTGAAATATATTTAATGTTTCACTTGAACTATATTGAATGTTTCACTTGAAATACATAGAATGTTTCATTTGAAATATGTTGACTGTTTCACTTGAAATACATTGAACGTTTGTTCTGAAATACATTGAATGTTTCACTTGAAATACATTGAATGTTTAATTTGAAATACATTGAATGTTTAATTTGAAATACATTGAATATTTTGTATGAAATACATTCCATTTTTCACTTGAAGTATATTGAATGTTTCACATAAAATACATTGAATGTTTCACTTGAAATACATTGAATGTTTAATTTGAAATGCATTAAATGTTTCATTTGAAATACATTGAATGTTTAATTTGAAATACATTGAATGTTTCATTTGAAATTCATTTAATGTTTCACTTGCATCATAGTTCCTGTGCATTACAGCTATTATGGCATCACTTTACTGTTATAGAGTAAGTTATGCTGTAAACTTCAATCTAACACAGCTTTGTTTCTTTTTTTTAAAATTTTTACAATTGCTATAATTGATATCTTCATACTTGTGCCCCTTATTTTGTGACACTATACCATGCATAGGTCATTCCTAAATTTCTTTGTTACATATGTAATATTCTGCCACCTAATGACATTAGCACAGGCACCACTGTAAATAGGACACCTGGTCAAGGTATGTTGTATTATACTTTGTACAATGTACACAAGAGCTTTAAACAAGGATTTTGACTAACATTTTCATGATGCTTGAATTTCATTTCTCAGTAAATGTCCACATACATGCCTCATTTATGTCAGATTTATACTTGCTTCAAATGGTGACAAACCAGGATTACAGAATTCACCGTCCTGTGATGATGTTATCTATATGGAAAAAGACTTACCTTTGTAAATGATTTCATTGTTAGCTTTCTTAAGAAACATTCACTGAGTCACAGAGAAGATCCCTACCAAATAAGCTAATAATGCCTTTTTATAATTGCAGATAGAAAAATTATTCAAGGATTCATTGGCAACATTGATGCAGAGGTAATGGTGGACATTAAGGACAGAAATAATAAGATCAAGATAATAAGAACAACAATTTTTCTCAAAAGAATCAAGTGATGAAAAAAGGGTTGAGGAACAGCCTGCCATGATAACAAGAGCCTTTACTATGATGCAGTGTTTGGAAGCTCATCTAGCTGTAGGTAATATGAGCTTATGGCATTTAAATGCTTTCATTTTCCATAGTTCTTTGTGTGACTAGTCAGCAATTTTATTTATCACCATGGAGGCTTTATTTCTGATCAAATCTGGATTAAAACTGAATCTTGTACATATCCCAAGGGTGCAGGTAAGGTCACAGCTGACCCCTGCATGCTGTAAAAGGTTACTTAAGACTGATACTTGTGCATGACACAACGGTATACATAAGGCCTCTACTGACCCCTGCAGTACTGAAGACTGATACTGGTACATGACCCAAGGGTGCAAATAAGGTCACTGCTGACCCCTGCATGATGCAAAAGATTACTTAAGACTGATACTTGTACATGTCCCAAGGGTGCAAATAAGGTCACTGCTGACCCCAATAACCTGTAAAAGGTTACTTAAGACTGATACTTGTGCAATGACAAAGGGTGCAAATAAGGCTGCTACTGATTCCAGCATGCTGTAAAAGATTACTTATGGGACACACGCATAAAAACACCCACTCATACACACATGTAGACATTGTATATGCATATAGTCATAAAACACCCACTTATACACACATGTATACATTGTATATGCATATAGTCATAAAAACACCCACTTATACACACATGTATACATTGTATATGCATATAGTCATAAAATCCAATTCTGCATAGATGGAACATTAAACACGATTTTACTTTTCACTTAGTAGGCCCCGGCCATGGACAAGTAACAATTTTAATAAAAATTTGGTAAGGGATGAAGCCTCCAGGTTTGTAACAAGAAATTGTTGACTAGGCTTATAAAACATCATGGTTAATGAAAGGAGTGTGATGCCATAAGCTCATATTAACTACAGCTAACTAGAATTGAAGCTAATATCAAAAAGTTCATTTGCTGGGAGTGACATATTTACCTTCCAGTGAGAAGATCTGGACACTAATTTGCGGAACGCATTACCATCTCTTATACTTCTGTATATAATATTCAAAATTGGCATCACAGTTTATCGCAATAAAATCTTGAACAAAAATTTATTGTGAACTTTTGTAGATATTGATCAAAATTGGCATGATAGCTTATAACACAAAATCTTGAACAAGTTTTATTATTAGTTTTTGCAGATATTGATCAAACTTGGTATGATAGTTTATAGCAACAAAATTTTCAACAAGTTTCACTGTGTGCTACATGTCTTTAATAATAGCTGAATCTGGCATCAAGCATGAAAATCTCAAAACTGATTGGAGTTTTAAGTTCAAGTAGATATTTATTCTCAACTAGTAAGAATAACAAAAATAAGTTTATTTCTTATTGGTTGAAAACAAATTTCAAACTCAAACTTGAGCTTAATACTACATTAGAGATTTTATTTCTGAAGAAATATTTATCATAATTGGTATGAAACCTAATATCAACAAGAGGGACCACTTGATTTTCCACTCAATTAAATTGTGATAGGGCATTTCATGTCTGTTGTATGAACTGGAAAATTTCCTAAGTTTGTGTATGTTATATGAACAATACAATTTCATAATTTCATGTCTCTTATGCAAACAGCATATTTCATAACTTCCTATCTGTTCTGTGAACACAATCATTTAATTTCTGTTATGTGGACAGAACATACTTATGCTTGTTATGTGTACAAAATAATTTTTATGTTGTTGAATAGGCAATATATAGCCATTCGGTTGTAAGAGCAGATAAATTCTACAACATACTGCAGAGCACAACTTGATATTTCATTTTGAAATTCTTGCATAGCATTTGAGTAGCAATATCTAGCACATGCATATGCCATAAGTAGAAAATATTTTGAATGCATCTGAATCCCATTTTGTAGTTAGGTGTCAGATATTACTCGTAATAAAGTATGTATGTAATTATATTTTGTATTGCTTGTATAAAATCGTCACTAAACTGTGAGGGCATGGTTATTATAAAGTCAGCCTGCATGTTATGTTTAATATCAGTGTTTTTAGTTATGTACACCATTTATAAAATTGTGCCTTTGTCTCTTCCTTCTTATTCCTAGCTATTATTAATCTAAATCATCAGGAAACAATATGACATGATTTCTAATTGTACATGATATGATTTACACATGTTTTGACAATCCTTTTGATCTGTGATCTTTTAATAACTTAAGTAATGACATCATTAGTTTTAAAAACTACTTTCCATGTGTCATCAAGAATTGCTTAGCTGTCATTGTAACAATCTTAAAAACTACTTTCCATGTGTCCTCAAGAATAGCTGTCATTGTAACAATCTTAAAAACTACTTTCCATGTGTAATCAACAATAGCTGTCATTGTAACAATCTTAAAAACTACTTTCCATGTGTCCTCAAGAATAGCTGTCATTCCAAAAATCTTAAAAACTACTTTCCATGTGTCATCAACAATAGCTGTCATTGTAACAATCTTAAAAACTACTTTCCATGTGTCATCAACAATAGCTGTCATTGTAACAATCTTAAAAACTACTTTCCATGTGTCCTCAAGAATAGCTGTCATTGTAACAATCTTAAAAACTACTTTCCATGCGTCATCAAGAATAACTGTCATTCCAACAATCTTAAAAACTACTTTCCATGTGTCATGAAGAATCTTCAGTCACACAAAGCTAATATGTACTACATAAAGTTTGTAAGTAACAAGATTTGATTTGCATAATTTAATTAAATTAAATATAAATTAATCCATTTTTTGTTGGATATTTTATTTGTCAAGATTCCTTTTGGTTTTTTTTTTTATTCTATGATCACCACATTAATATTGAAAATGATATGCAACTTTTTTCTATCACAGTACCTCATAAAGCCCCAAAAACAATTTGAATGAATTCTTTGCATCTGCATAGTTGATAATGAGCAAAGCAAAGGTTTTCAAGGCACAGAGGCAGTTCACAATGTCAGACTCTTGTTTCAGATGTTATTGATAGTTCTGTAAATTAGGCATTAAAACTCACCATTCACATGATGTAGATCATCCATAAGGGTAATGGTTAGCAACATATTTCATTCATTTAGTGTATTTTTTGTTATTGCAGATTCCTTGCAGAAATATTTGTAACTATTTTGATCTTATATATGTTTACCAGAGTTTTTGAATAGATGGAAATGTCATTTGAAATATTGTTTAGAGGAACATTGCTTGTAAACTTTCTGATGTTAGGAATTAAGTGTATAGCATAACGTTGTGGTGTCCATCTTATAAAGTTTGATACTGCTATGTCTCCTGAAGAGTTCGTTCTACTGACATGCAGTTTTCACCAGACATTTTGTTACAATGTAGAATTATCCCTTAGGAAGCTGTTGTCATATTCACAAATATTTTTATCAAAACACTTCTTACAATAAGTAGTTGGTCCAAGTTGAGAACCAACTCAAATTTCAAAGATGACCATAGTATCTCAGTTGATAGTGCAGTGGATTCATAATCCATAGGTTGTGGGTTTGATACCTGCCCAGGTCAGTCTGAATCATTCATCTCTTTCTTTAGCATGACATAGCCAATAATGTGCTGAAAGTGCCATTAAAACCCACCCAAACACCCAAGCCTTCACAGCAGCCATCATGAAAATCTTGTTATTGCTTATCCTCCTTAACCAATGGTTAAATTGACATGAGGATTTCTCTAATACACATTCTGTAATATGTATTTAGTCCTCACATTTGACATGAGGATTTCTCTAATACACATTCTGTAATATGTATTTAGTCCTCACAGTTGGCATGAGGATTTCTCCAATACACTTTCTATAATATGTATTTAGTCCTCACATTTGACATGAGGATTTCTCTAATACACATTCTGTAATATGTATTTAGTCCTCACAGTTGGCATGAGGATTTCTCCAATACACTTTCTATAATATGTATTTAGTCCTCACATTTGACATGAGGATTTGTCTAATTCACTTTCTATAATATGTATTTAGTCCTCACATTTGACATGAGGATTTCTCTAATTCACTTTCTATAATATGTATTTAGTCCTCACATTTGACATGAGGATTTCTCTAATTCACTTTCTATAATATGTATTTAGTCCTCACATTTGACATGAGGATTTCTCTAATTCTCTTTCTATAATATGTATTTAGTCCTCACATTTGACATGAGGATTTCTCTAATTCACTTTCTATAATATGTATTTAGTCCTCACAGTTCAGGATGGTTGTCTGTCGTTCAATATGGCTTCTATGGGCTGCTTGAAAATCAATACAGAGTTGGATACTCCTGAGCAGTAAAACTCTTGACTTATTCCCTCTGTTACTTGCATAAGTATTTACTTAAAATATTGCTTACAATTTTAGAAATAATGACTTGAAAGGAGTTATCTATTTTACAAGATAAATACATGTAAATTTCCAAACAAGTCTTGTAAAATAGATACTAATTTTTAAGTCATTATTTGTATATTCTAACATGAAAATCAAATTCAACTTGTTTATACTTATGACCTAGTACTACAGCACTTGAATTTCTCTCTTAACCATGCTGTACACTTCCATGATACCATCACCATGTTTTTATTACTGTTTGTACTGCACACCTCTTAGCTATTGACCATGCTGTACACTTCCATGATACCATCACCATGTTTTTATTACTGTTTTTAATGCACACCTCTTAGCTATTGACCATGCTGTACACTTCCATGATACCATCACCATGTTTTTATTACTGTTTTTAATGCACAACTCTTACTTAGCTATTGACCATGCTGTACACTTCCATGATACATCACCATGTTTTTATTACTGTTTTTAATGCACACCTCTTAGCTATTGACCATGCTGTACACTTCCATGATACATCACCATGTTTTTATTACTGTTTTTAATGCACCCCTCTTACTTAGCTATTGACCATGCTGTACACTTCCATGATACATCACCATGTTTTTATTACTGTTTTTAATGCACACCTCTTACTTAGCTATTGACCATGGTGAATCTTTCAGTGTTCTGTCATTCTGAGCATTAACTGATGATGACATATGCTTGGGAGTTCAATAAAAGATTTTGGGGTATAAATATTTTCCATCTGTTACAAGTTTGTCCAATGATGAGGGTAGTCTTTATAATGATCATGATGTAGTTGAATCACCAGATCTATTTCTAATGCAACTAGTGTCACTATTATTGGCTATTTCATAAATAATTTCTTCTACTCATCATGTTCATCATTTTCCCAATGAAAGTTATTTAGTGGCATGTATTGGCTTGGTACATGGCATCTAGGTACATGATATATGATTTTGGTTTTGTCTCATCAAACTCTCCATGCTTTTGTATCTTAACATCTTTGTCTGTATCGAGTTTGCTATTTGCTCTAGCATGCCTATACAGCATCATATAAATTCCTGATTCTATCAAAAGTTCTAATATATATGAATGAATATATATATATATATATATATATATATATATATATATATATATATATATATATATATATATATATATATATTTAAACTTGTATCATGAGCTAAACTATGTGCACAGGGTCAAAGTTAAAGTTTGCCAGACAGAGATTCCTAAATTCTTTAAAAATGTCACTTAACATTAAAGCATATTTATCACATAATTGTCATGTGATCATCCAGGTTTTGAAGGTTCAAGTGTGGCATCACATCAGTAAATAACGGTAATTGTCATTTTATATGTTTGTACCGTTAAGTGATGAGTACAACTTCTCTAAGGTCGGTAGCGCTATTTCATTAACCTTTCAAAGCTATCCATATATTCATATGGGTAGATGTCATTTCTCAGAAATTCAGGTTTCATCCACTGAACTGAAGGTTCTTCTTGGCAAGGAAACAATTTCATTGTCTTAACAATCTTGTCATAGTCTAAATTCTTACTCAGCTGCTCCAGATTTTAAAACCATTAAGCGAAAGTGAATCGTTATTTTTGCAGTTAATTTCTTATCATCCTTGAACCTTTCAACTATGATCTTTTTGCTAAGTGAAATATATTTCTCATTTTTATTTGGCTTGATTTTTACCTCATCATCTGGATCACTTTTTTACAAGCATCACAATAAATAGATGGCTGTCATATTGGGACAAGTTGTGAATGAATCATGGGACATTTTGGGGGTATCTAAAATTAAAATTACATTTACTATGAGCAACCCCTTTGATCTACCTTTAAATGATGTAATTAAATATTTTTCTCTTACAGATAGGATATTTATTTAGTTTTAAAACAATTTCATTATCCACCATGAACACAATAGGCTTTGCATATTTTGGTCTCAATTCATTGTACATTACTTTTGAGATCCTACCCAACCAGTTGTAAAACACCTAGAAGCAATTAGTGCCTCTGTCAATGATTGGACTGTAATATTAATTGACTTGAGATACAAATAAAAATCCTGATATAATGTGTTTAGATGTTTGTATTGTCCAGGATATAAATGATTGCTGCATGTCATAATTACAAATGTGTGGTATGATTACACTTTAAAAATCCCAATAAACAACATACCGAACTTGTTATACTGATAATTTTTTTATTTTTAGAAATGAACCTTTTTCAGGCATTGTATCTTTTGAGCTGTATACAATATAACATATTCCATTGTGTTCTGATAATTTTTCTGACCCACTGAAAAAATGCATTTCGTACAGATACATTTTTGCTGGTCATGTTAGTTTATTTCTGATGGCTTCAATATAGATAGATATTTTATCCCAGAAATGGTACCTTCCACATCTGTAATCATCTTTGGAAGAGAGGTGTGGCACTAATCTACTTGTATGCAAATATGATCAACATGTCCATGTATCTGACTTTCCTTATTCCAGATGCTCTAATGGGTTTAATGTAGTTTTCTTCAACTGCACTTTTTTCTGCAGCATGATTGTCCATACCACTGCCTTCTCCCATCTAGTTTTTCATACAAAATTTACAGAGATATCAAATTCATTTTCAACGTTTGGATATTATTGATTTTAATCAGATATTTGTTAAACCAATGACAGTATCTGTCTAACTTGTATTTTGATCGTCAGTATGCATGATAACTTGGTGTATTCAACACAGAGTCTATGGCATAAAAGAAACATTTGTCATATATATATATATATATATATATATATATATACACTGATGGGCTGGCATTTATCTAAGTGGTAATATCAAATATTCAATCATGTCAGACTTCCATCTTTTTTTTATTATTTCATACATAAATTTGGCATGATAAGTGCTGAATAAATGTACAGTACCATTATCAATTTCACCTCCACTCAAAATGTTCATAGGTCTTGTTGTATGGAACAAATTTTGTAGTCAGTTTGCTCTTCCTACTGGATGTGTTTCATTATATATATGATTGCTCTTCCTACTGGATGTGTTTCATTATATATATGATTGCTCTTCCTACTGGATGTCTTTCATTATATATATGATTGCTCTTCCTACTGGATGTGTTTCATTATATATATGATTGCTCTTCCTACTGGATGTTTCATTATATATATGATTGCTCTTCCTACTGTATGTGTTTCATTATATATACGATTGCTCTTCCTACTGGATGTTTCATTATATATACGATTGCTCTTCCTACTGGATGTTTCATTATATATATGATTGCTCTTCCTACTGGATGTGTTTCATTATATATATATTATTGCTCTTCCTACTGGATGTGTTTCATTATATATATGATTGCTCTTCCTACTGGATGTGTTTCATTATATATATGATTGTTATGTCTAGCTGCACATTCACAAAACTGAATTGCCAAATTTTTCAAATGATGATTTTCAAGCAGAGTTCATTGTCATTGAAAAATTAATATAAATTTTGAGTGTTAGTACTGTAAAACTTTGTTGGGTTAAGCGATATATATATACAAAGTATATTCTAATTTTCAGTTACTTTATTCTTCAGTATATACAGTGTATTCATTTATATATATATATATATATATATATATATATATATATATATATATATATATATATATATATATATATATATACACACATGCTGTAACAAGAGTTATTCCTATATAATATAAATATTAAATTTAATATTCTTAATTATAACCGGAATAAACACGGTAATGAAGCTATGTGGCAAGCATATGTACGTTTCCACTTCCATCATTGAATTAACACGTTTCCACTTTGCTATTCGTTTTTAGTGATTAATATACACTTATGATGTTTTAAATGTAACTTATGAATCCACTTCAAGTGACGCCCATGCATATTTTCGTAAATCTTTGTTATTCATTGCATTGTGTATATTGACTGTGTTCTGTGAATATCTGATCATTTCCAAGGAGGTATGTTAGCTACCTTCTGATTGGTCGCTTAACATGCATCTTCGTCAGCGAGTGGCTCTTGGGCAGTTGTTACGATTGCAGAACCATGTGCCTTACTACAATACATATTGTTGCATTTGGGGAGAGCTTCCTATAGAGTTTGTCCTGTAAATACATATTTCCAAATCTAACCTCTCCAGTTTGGTGAACTTGACTTTTCACGTTGGAGGCACAGATACACCAAATGCAACACAGTTCGGTATGCATACCATGCTGATTAACTATACAATGCTCCATTCACTTCAGTGTCTGTACTTTGCTCACTAAATATCCCTTTCGTAACCTTACCGAGTTCACCAGGAACTCAACCTAGTTTTACCGAGCTATTTCAGGTCAATATACCCATGTATGGCTGTCTTTATTATTATTCCAATGCATGTTTGTTGCAATATAATTACTTTTGGTAGCTTTAATCTTTATGTGGTTCAGTGTATTGCAGCGGTAAGGAAATCCCGACCTGACCTAGTTTTACTGAGCTCCATCATGCATGTATAATGCGCTAGACCGGTGTGTCCAATGACGTAGGTGGAATCTCCATTCTAGTACTTGAACTCGCATGTACTTTTATGTAGATTGAAATTGATTCATGGGGGTTTTCCATGTAGTAAACTTGTTCCTTGCTAGGTAATCTTCCACACATTGAAAATCTTGTAAATGATTCAAGTTAAAGTAATCTAATGTCAGTGAAATCCATGAATAAAGAAGTCATTTAACCTTATTACACTCTTTCTCTTTATTAGTATTCCTCGGGCACAATATTTAGTCAATTTACACCAAAAATATCATACTAGTAAAAATTAACTTAAAACTGTCAACTTATTCCCTCTCAACTCTAATGTTTAAATTCATTAGAAAAAAAGTTCATAGGCCTCTCAAAAAACAAGAAGGAAAGGGTGAAATTAGAGAAAAATCTTGAAGACAGTTTGAAAATATTGTATTCATATGATTCAGATTATATAAAATATAAACTCTTGATTTATAGAAAATGAAATTAAACTTTAAAATTTAGAAGGCAGAGTGTTATCATTATGAGATATCAGGCTAAATTGACGATTGAGGGCCACAGAGTACCAAGTATATTTAATTTTGGGGGAAAAAAGAAATTATGTAGACAATTTTTTTTACAAGCAATATTTTGTGGATTAGTGATCAAATTACATACCTAAAGAATGTACTTTTGGAGCAGAAACATTTCAACCAAACACTGTCCTCCAATAGACATTCGAAAACTGAGGAGTCACATTATTTGTGTGTTTTGATCCTAACAACCCTTGCATTAGAATATTATCCCAAGAAAACTTTTTAATTTCGATGGACAAGTAAATTTTGCAGTAATATCTTTTGGTGCTAAAGAAAACAATTAATACTATGTCAACTATATTTGGTGGGTTTACTGCCGAATTTTGTACGTTTTTCTGGTCTGACCTTGGATATTATTTATGCAGGTCATTAAATTATGCATATCTAATTGTCATCTAAGTTTCCCAAAGACAAGGTATAATCGGGGCCATCGCAAGTTTGCGCTGTACGAAATGGCACTCCAGGCGAGCGTTGCCTTCGGTGCCCCTCTTTCGGAAAAAATACTGCAAACTCTGCGAAATGGCGCCCCCTGGGTGGTCGCCCATATAACCCGCCCCTTATGACAACCCTGGGTATAATAACATATTTACTAAAAGAAGGCAAATCAAGCTTGTATCTAAAAAACTTGGCAAGCTATATCAGTGCTAATGTGCATACAAAAATAAAGCTCACTCTGGCTTTATGAAAGGTGGTTATATTGGTGAGTGTACCCACCTAACATATGATATAACTGAGAAAACAGAAAAAAATAATATTCCAGGACTTTTAATTCACTTATATTTTAAAAAGCTTTTGATTGTATTGAACATAATTTTCTTTCGAAAACGTTAGAATTGTTTGGGTTTGGTTCTTTATTTAAATAATTTATTTGCTTTTACAACAATAGGTCTAGTTGCTTGACTATTGGTCATTGTTCATCATTATAGTTTGTGGAAAGAGCTGTAAGTAGTATAACGTGGCATCCTGGGTGCCTTTTAGAATCCTATGTTAAAAAGGGTCTGTGGATTATAGCCCCAAATGGGAATTTACCATTAGGCCACGATTTGTGTGAGTGTGTGTGTGGGGGGGGTCAAGGGTAGGAGGCACTTAGGGTACTAGTGAAAATTAACATTAGGCCACCATCTTTGTGTGTTTACAGCGACTAGGGTGATCCTATGTTAAAATTGGTCTGTGGATTATAGACCCAAACGGGAAATGTAATGTTAAAAATGTCTACAAGTTTAACATGAGGGGTGATTATAGGAACAATGTGAAATTAACATTAGATTGCAATCTTCTGGGTTTATAGTGTCAGGATGGAAATCCTCTGTTAAAAAAATGCCCATAGGTTTAACACTATCTGGCACTTTGGCGACAATGGGGAATCCTATGTTAAAAGGGTCTGTGGATTCTGTGGTCAAATGGGAAATTAGTATTAGGGCACCATCTTGGGACAAGGGGAAATGTAATGTTAAAAATGTTCATAGGTTTAACATGAAGGGTGATTATATGGACAATGGGAAATTAACATTAGGTTGCCATCTTGTGGGTATATAGCGTCAATATGGGAAATTCTATCCTAAAAAATGTCCAACTATTTAACATTATGTGCAACTTGGGCATCAAGATGGGAAATTGAATGTTAAAAATGTCCATAGGTTTAAGCGAAAGTGGCGAATCCTATGTTAAAAAGGGTCTGTGGATTATAGGGTCAAACAGAAAATAATATTAGGCTGCCATTTGTGTGGCTTGATAGCAACAGGAGGAAATCATGTATTTGAAATGTCAATAGGTTTATCCTGTATAAATCCTGTTTGAAGCCCAAGGAGGGGGGGGGGTAGAAATTTGGCTATCCTAAATTTACGATTCTCACAAACAATTGCTACATATGTTACTGGCCCAGGTTGTATTTGAAACATACTTAGTATCAAGTGAGGCAAATTTTCATTCATCAGTTTTGGTGACAAATGTTACAAATTTGCCAGCCAAGTACTGACTTGTAATTGGATTACCTGATGCACGGAGTCAAACTATTGCTGTTGAGGCCAGAGTTATTTGCTACAATGTCGAGCGAGATTTGGTCCTTAAGCTTTTTGCTACAATTTTTACAATTCTGCATGCATACACTCACTTAACCTTGGCTTCCAAATGTTACAAAAATTGTTTTCTTTGGCCTGTTCTTAAGACATGGAGTATAAATATTTATGTTGAGACCAGAGTTATTTTGCCACATTATCAAACGAAGGCAGAATTTGTGGGGTTTTCAGTTTGAGTTTTTCACGTAATCATTTTCACTACTGCAGTCTTGACTACACAAACATAGAGAGAGGGTCTATATATATGTGTAAGGAAGTTACAGCTAATGTTGTCAAATCCATAATTTTGTTTTAAACCCCAAAACGGCCCCTTTTTAGAGCCCACCTAGATCTCTTGGAAAAGAGATACTACTCAAATGAATTTCAAATTAAATAAAAACCAAATCGGTCCAGAAGTCTTGCTGTATTTTCGAATGACTCTGTATATCTCTAGTGACAGGATGGAGTGAAGAACACACATAGACACTTAAAAGGCTCTTTTTAGAGCCTGTTTACATCTCTTGGAAAAGAGATACTACTCAAATGATTTCCAAATTAAACAAAAACCAAATCCCTCATTTATAAACTTTTGCATATAAGTGTGTATGTTTGTTTGAAGATCTTAAAAAGAACAAATCAAAACATTGAGACTTAGTTTTTTGCATATTCTAGTGAAAAAGAATCGATGAAATTTCAAAACATCACAAAACATTTTGTTTCTCCTTTTACTGTTTTTCTTTTTTGAAATTCTTCACTGGAATGGGTTCTTCGGCTATTTTGTCTGCTTGTCTTGCTTTATATTTCTTTGCTGAAATGTGTTCTTCTTGTCTTCTTCTGATGTGAAATGCCCTCCTTGTTTATCTTTTTCACATCCTTTGGACACTCTGTAGACCAATATCCTTTTTCTTGATAACGATAACAGGTATCTTTATTTTTGTCTCTCTTTTCTCTTATCTTAGAGGCTCCTTTGCTTTGATGTTGTGGACATTCTGGTGGCCAATGTCCTTTCTCGTCACAGACATAACAAATATTTTGACTTTTATGTGAGAAGAGTAATCTAGAATTCCTCTAGAAGTCTTGGAAGTGTACCGGTTTATCAGAAGAGTCTTGTCACAAAATACTTTCCAAGTTTTTTTCAATCTCTGCCTTTTTAGAGCTTTCAGATACACAACATACGCCCTTAATGTTGTTGCATTGGTGGGGTCTAAAATCCACTTAGTAAAATTAGAAAGAGTACAAGAGTCGCGAAATATCTTTCCGCGTTCTCATGGAATCCCACTACAGTTTAGACAGTGATTAAATAAAAATTATCGAATGCACTTGTCGCTTGCTCGATGAGCCACACAAAAGTTAGGAATGAGAATTCGTCTCTTGAAAACATTCATAGCCAGAAAGATAAGATCCAGACGATGGTCCTGTTTCTCTTTTTGTTCTCGTCGTCATTCAATACTTCTTCGAGGTCGTTGTCATATCTTGGAATATTGATAATCCAACGCAACGACTTGACAACGAAAACGACATGGCTTCTTTCCTACATAGACGTGAAGTTCTTTTCGTTTTTGGTACGAACATGCTGCCCACAAGCTCTAGTACAGGTATATCCTAATATCATTCTACTTTAAATCTTACAAAAATAAATGGAGATGATAAAATCACAATACCTGATTAAAGCAAATGATCATGCAAAGCATGTGTACCAAACGTTCAATTACTAGCGCAACACACGAACTTACTCAACACATAACAATCCAAGTTATGCATCGTACATATTAAACAGGATGGAGAGAAGAACAAACACCCATCTGGCCTCAGCGTGAAATGTAATGTTAAAAATTTCTGTTGGCTTAACATTATGGATAGCTAAGGTCTCTAACGCGGAATATATTGTTAAAAATGTCCATAGGTTTAACATTATGGGTATCTATGGCATCTAACGGGAAATGTAATGTTAAAACTACAACTACTGACCAATACGCTGTTTTGGACCAACCAATGGTCAGTTATGTACTACCCAACACTCAGTCATCTACTATTCAGTACCCAGTTATGCACTATCCTTTTTTCCACTAAATTGTGTGTTACTGCAAAAGTAACAATTTTGTTTTACTAAAATGTATGTTACTGCAACAGTAAAAGTCAGTTTCTTCACTAAATTGTAGGGGCTGCGGGTGGCCGAGTGGTATTAGGCGCTCGCCTTTACCGATCACTCACATCTCACCTCTGTCCGCGTGGGTTCGAGTCTTGGGCTCGGCCAACGTGGGTATGTGAGAAAGCTTGCCATTAGCTTCCCGTAGGTCAATGGTTCATCCCGGGTTCTTTCTCCACCAGATATACTGGCCGCCATGTGTAACCTATCTTGTGCTGAAAATGGCGTTAGACCCACAAAACCACAAAAGCTTGCTAATCTCTATGGTACTGCAACAGTAAATGCCAGTTCCTTCACTACATTTGTATGCTACTGAAAAAGGAAACATTAGTTTTTCACTAAATTGGATGTTACTGGAGAGTCAATAGTCAGGTTTTTTTTCACTAAATTGTGTGCTACTGTAACAGTAAAAGCGAGTTTCTTCTCTAAAATGAGTGCTTTTGTAACAGTAGAACTAGGTTTCTTCACTGGAATCAGTAAAAGTCAGTTCTTTTGACTAAAATGGGTGCTACTGCAACAGTAAAAGTCTGTTTCTTCGCTAGATTGTGTGCTGCTGCAACATTAAAAACCAGTTTATGCACCAAAATGGGTGCTACTGCAACAGTAAACGTCAGTTTGTTTACTATATTTGTATGCTACGTCAACAGTAATGTCAGATGCTTCACTAAAATTGGTGCCACTAGAACAGTAAAAATGAGTTTCTTCACTAAATTGTATGGTGATATAGCAGTAATGCACAACACGTTTTTTATTTGCTAATATGCGAACTTTTGCAGCACCCCAGTTGATGGAACGCAATCATTACACTGTATCAAAAGCAAACAAGGTTTGGTAAATTTTTTTATCAAAGTAGAGAGTTTCATTATTTTTTCAAATGTCCAAAACTAAATTACATCGAAGTTATACATCGTGCAGGGAGTGTTTTGTATTTGTTAAGAAAATAGTTTTTCTCCATATTCGTTGCCATATCTTTGAATATAACATTGATGATCTAACTCTACGACTTGGCCAAAAAAACAAAATCGCTTCTGACAAAAGGAAGACTTTGTGTTAAGATGCGCCTGCAGTGGATACTCCTCATACACGGAGTGATTACTGTTGCTGCTGTAGCGAGTATTCCTCCAGAGGGGGATGACTTCAATTTGGCTTTGTGCGATTTCGTATTTTTTTTGCAAGAATTTTTGCTGGTAGTACCACCTTCACCTCCTTCTCCATCATTACCAGTCTATGATGATTTATTGTTGCAGTAGGATAGTAGATAACTGGGTGCTAGATAGTAAATGACTGAGTGTTGGATAGTAGATAACCTGATTTTTGGATAGTAGATAACTGGATTTCGGCTGCTCAAAACGGCGTTTTGGTTACTGGGTGTAGTTTGAACATTACTTTCCCGTAAGAGGCCATAGAGACCCATAATGTTAAAACTATGGACATTTTTATCCATAGGTTTCACGTTAGAGACCTTAGAGATTCATATGGTTAAACTTATGGACATTTTAAAAGTACAATTCAAGTTGAAGCCAGAGGAGTGTTTGTTCTTCTCTCCATACTGTTTAATATGTACGATGCATAACTTGGATTGTTATGTGTTGAGTAAGTTTGTGTGTTGCGCTAGTAATTGAACTTTTGGTACACAATCTTTGCATGATCATTTGCTTTAATCAGGTTTAGTGATTTTATCATCTCCGTTTATTTTTGTAAGATTTAAAGTAGAATGATAATAGAATATGCCTGCACTAAAGCTTGTGGGCAGCATGTTTGTACAATAACAAAACACTTCACGTCTATGTAGGAAAGAAACCATGTCGTTTTCGTTGTCAACTCGTTGAGTTGGATCATCAATATTATATTCCAAGATATGACAACAAACACAAATACTTCGTGTGGATTTTATCTTATTTGACTTTGAATGTTCTCAAGAGACTGGAATTCAGATTACGAACATTTGTATGACTCATCGCGCTTGCCACAAGTGCATTAAAGAACCTTTATTTCATCACTGTCAAAATTTTAGTTGGATTCCAGGAGGGCGAGAAAAGATATTTCGTGGCTCTCGTACTCTTTCTAATTCTCCTCACCGACGCAACAACTTTAAGGGCGTAGGCAGTTTATCCGAAAGCTCTAAAAAGGCAGAGATTGAAAATAAACTTGAAAACAGAAAGCATTTGTGACAAGACTCTTCTGTGAACACGCTATAAGACTTGCCACGCTACGACTTATATTATCATAGAGACCCGCTCTATCTAAGAGAATAAACTCATGCAGTTTCAATCTGTGACGATAAAAGAGCCAAAAGAGATGCCACTTCAGGTAAGTGATTTACAAAGAATCATTCGAAAATACAATTTCAAGAAGATGTCTGGAGTCAAGATACTTGTTATGTCTGTGAAGAGAAAGGACATTGGCCTCCAGAAGGTCCACAACATCAAATAAAATGAACCTCTAAGAAAGGAGAAAAGAGAGACAAATATAAAGATACTTTTTATCATTAGAAAAAGGACATTGGTCTACAGAGTGTCCCAAGAAAGTGACAAAAGAGATAAAGGAGGAAATTTCAGAAGCAGAAGGAGAAGAACAAAAATAACCCATTTTAGCAGAGAAATATAAAGCAAAACAAGCAGAAGAAACAACCGAAGAACCCATTCCAGTGAATGAATTCAAAAGAGAAAGAGAGTAAAAGAATAGAATCCTCATACCCTTTTTATGATTGGATTCCCATAGATACCCAGGGTGCCACACTATACTACTGTTGTTGGACAAGGAAACCCTGGTTCATTATACCATTTTATACTCTGTGCAGAATAACTAAGCGCTGTTCTTAAGGATGACCTGGATATAAATGGTATGATAAAAGATAACTATGTTTTATGGTGATCACAATTCATTCAATAATGCTTTAAATCTTCACATTTTTGCTTCATGTTCAGGTTTGTTCGCCAATGTTGTCATATTTGAGTCATGTTCAGGTTTGCTCAAATTGAAGCAGTAATCATTGGTATAAACACTTGGTCGTTTAGAAATGTATAATTAACAGGATAATATGTGTAATTAAATATTTGCTCTACCCATTCTAATCCACAAATTAACTGTTCTCTCAAATCATCCAGAATATCATTTTTAACTGATTAACAGTTTTATTTGAATTTTGTCGTTGTTGAACTTATGCCGACAAAATAGTGTATATGGTGTTTTTAATACACATGGTACACTGTACTTAAATATATATTTTTTATGTATACATAAACTCATACATATTCCATGAATTTAGTTCTCATAATTTAATAAATATAAGACTATGTATTTGATGGAATGGAAAATGGACCAAAAAAAGGCAAGGTAATATTCCTATGCTGTTCGCTGTTCACTAAATGTTAAAGTTTTAAGGTATACCTGTTGTAAACTACCAGCTTATTTGTTTTCAAAGGCCCCAATCCATTATTACCAATGGCTGATAAAAAAAACCTGTTACAGTACGAAAAAAGTGGTAGAGGAAAAGAAATGAAGAAAAAGTTATTCAAATCTGTGTGGTGAAGAAGGATACTGACGATGACGGTTCTACCGTGAGACCTGCTAATGCGATCCAATACTAGGACATTCAAATGACACAATATAAAAACAACAAATAACTATATTCACGATGAAATAAATAAAAATCATGTATATTGATTTCTAATGCTTGAAGCTATATTGAAACTAATGGTTGTGGGAGATGCTATAGTTTACTTGTTGAAATAGTTTTGAATTTGATTCATATCGCCATCAATAATGCTCCATCATATCTTCCAACACTACTTCCTAGTGAGGAATGATATAAAAAAAATCCAGCACATGTGTAGGTGTGGGATAGGAAAATCACACCTCAGGATCACAATCTGTGAGCTTTGTAAATAAATGTATATCACCAAGATCTTTGATGAGTTAGATTATGAGCAAAATAATATGCATATTAATTATGCCTTTATCTTTAGAAATACTTTTATTAAACTCTAGCAAAACAGATAATCAACGTGTAAGACTGATTCATGAGTTTCAGTTTCGTTTTCTAGAGAAGCCTCCAGTTACTGTATTGATTTTAATAACAATATGTGCATTGTTTGCAAAACAATTACATTTCTGGACAATCGTATGTATTGTATATTGTATTTTAGGAAACACTAATCACTTTTAGCTTTCATGTATGGATTTACTTTGCATTTAAATATTGATGATATTAAACCTACATCCTGTTGCATGTTAATAAGTGTTTCAAACTTCCTCCCTTTGTGAAAATTGGGCGAATTTGAACATGTAGCTCACGCTGTATAAATTTCCGATCGCTAATCATCTTATTCATAATTACACATCTTATTTTTGACTTATTTCGGTTTCAACTTCCCTGTTACAAATTGAAAAAATAAATACACTGCATGCGAATTACTAATAGCCACAACACCACCTACCCCTCTGTACAATTGTAACACGTGTACCTGGTTGATTTACCTACTGCAATAAAGGTATTTGAGAACTTTAGAGTTGTTCTTGTTATTTTGTTAATGGATCTTCGAACTCAATTCTTTATGAACATCAAAAAAAAAAAAAATCACATCTTTGCCTATAAGGCTTCAATCAACGACCGCTAATGTCTAAGAGCAACGAAAGAAAGAAAAAAACCGTATTATGATATAATTTTCAATATTAAACTGTTTTAATATATTTTGATATTTTGCG
The DNA here is from genome assembly GCA_029931535.1 of Margaritifera margaritifera. Taxonomy (NCBI): domain Eukaryota; kingdom Metazoa; phylum Mollusca; class Bivalvia; order Unionida; family Margaritiferidae; genus Margaritifera; species Margaritifera margaritifera. The sequence continues at coordinate 1,197,135 of JAQPZY010001292.1, forward strand.
AATCCATAAAAAATATGTATGGGTGTTGTTAGACACTTGCATTTTTTTGTATCTCAAAGATTATAATACAACTAATGTTCTGAAAAGTCTGTAAAGCATGAAGTTAGAACTCCCTCCACCATCTCCATCGCACACACACATACACACACAAACACACACACTATAATACAAGCATCGCCTACATTAGGAGAACCTTGTAAATCTGCTAACATTAGGTCATCCACCGCAAGAAAAGCATGTATATGCTTCCGTTATAGTCTATTTTGTTTTCTTTTACACAAGAACATGTCCCCAGCGTAAAAATAAATTGTGAAAAGGATATATTTATATTTGATTGATATACTGTGTTTTCCACACATAGTGGGAGTATCAAAGCTGTTACTAAAATTAGTATCACTCATCTTCTGTTAATGGTAGACACTAGAAGGTAAAAAAAAAAAAAAAAAAAAATCAATTGTTATACATTGAACTTTATGAACTTGAGAGAACTTCACAGAAGTACCTTCACCTGGTCCACGTCAACATTTCATGATTCTTTACGTTTTGTAAATTGTAATTATTTTATTGATTATATTTGAAATGTTTGTTGCTGAAGTATATATGTTCACCTTACGGCTAGAAGAAAACCCCAAACTATAAAAGTATATATTTTTTACGTTACCATCTTGTCAGAAGCTCAACACAGCAATCACTTTGGCGTCCATTTGCGTCTCTGTACCTCATATACTCGTCCACAACCGAGATTAAAGTCAAATATCAAATATAAAGTTTTTAAAATGAAGCTCAATGTTAAAGTTTCTTACTTTCTAGCTAAATAAAAGGCGTGCTAGACAGAACTGGATTGTCTTGTCCCCCCCCCCCTTCTCTTTAATATATAGATTCGTACTGAAATACCGTACGTTCTATTGGTTTCAATCTTCATATAACTTATGCTAGTATCAATGGTCTAAAACTGTCAAGTTACATATTTTCTCACATTCCTATATGTGTATGATAGTGCTTTCCAGTGTAGAAAAGCGTTGCAGGATAGCTCAATAATACATCACACGTTACCTTTATCCTCACTGGTGGACTATTTTGACCTTCTACTGCTTGCATAGTGAACACAAAATAGCGAACACATCCCGATTTCCATCATGACTTAAACATTCTTTCACAATATTCAAGATGAAAATTAGTTTCAACACATTTACGTACTAAAAAGAGCAGTGGTTGAAGTTAAGTATTATACAAAGAGACCAAGCTATATGTCTTTAGTCCAATTTTGAGTGAACAAAGTCTTTAATATTCTCATTATTAATTCTGAGGGGTAAATCAATTCTAGACCAAAGTTGAGTGGTGGACTATTTCATTATTTTTTAAATATCTGTTTTGATTAATCTTATGGATAAGAGTGGACTTTATTTTTTTGACCTGTTCACATTTGTATTTTTACGCAAGGTATCTGCTGTACATAATTCGGACACCGTGTATTGCCATTACCATAGCCGTTTCAACCACTGTTTTTTGAAAGCTAAATGTGTTTAAATGTCATTTAAAGATTACGTTGAATATTTCAGTGTAAACCTAACTTTTACGCTCTATCTTAAGGTAAGGAAACTTCAATTGGTGTTTTGTTGTTTAGAAGTTACATGAGAATTCACAATACGACATTTTGACTTCTACCCTCATTTTCCGGCACAGATTCGTGTCTGGCGCAAAATTCTGATCCTACACTGATGCGTATGAAGGATTATATTATTGTTACACGTTTATTGTTACATGTTTATTTCCATGCAAACATAAAACATATGAAAAATAAAAAATGCGTAAAATTATAAGCATGAAAAGGACCCTCTACGCAACTTGCTTGGCACGTATACCATTTTTGTTGAAATCAATTAAAAGATTAGGGAGTTATGCTCTGGAATAGAAATTTGTTTTGCGGACAGACAGATAGACAGACAGACATAGCGATAGCTGTATCTCCTTGTATTGCTTGCTGGGAGAGGAAAGGAAACTAATCCTTCCATGTGTATTTATTAGTTATGTTTCTAAGTTGTGTAATCTAATAAAATGGGAAAATACTCCATCTTAGTATTTTAAAGTGATCCTTCATTTGGCTCAGGTGAAAACTTGGTGTTTATCCTTCATGTAATCACAATGCATGCGATCTTATTTTGCAACACTTTACTTACTATACACTAAAATAATATTCTTAAGGTATTAATGAAAGCCTCCTGTTGAAAACATACAACACACTTGCCATTCATTCGCTGGTACCCAACCTAAATTGGCAAGCCAATATTATAGGCTGGTAACTAGTAAATCTGTGTCTCCCGATTGGTTAGTCATTGACTTCATTCACATAACAGTGACGTTTTTCCCATAACAGGTTGTTTGGAAATTCCACCTGAATTGCAGTGCTGGGTTGGGAGATTTACATCGGCGCCCATCATGTGAAAAAGTACAGAGATTTCATATTTTCATTAACGATGGAGGGCTATAGTTATCTGCGGTCTCACGAACACTGGAAGTTTGACACAGTTTGCACTGAATATCCTTCATCCCATTGTAAGAGGCGGTTATTGTTAGAGAGACAACTAACAACAGATAATTAAGTCACGAGAAAACCGTCTATTGAATTCCAGTAAGGATGTAGATGTCCCGAAATGTCATTGAGGAAATCACCATGATAATGACTAGATGTAAACTAGAGCCTGTATATTTATTGAAATGAAAGTTGTAAATCAGAGTTATATTTGATTCAGAGAAAATGTATAACTTTAAAAGCGATTATTTTAACATGGATTTAATCCCAATCGACATCGATAATAGGGGGCAGTAACCTTCGATTTGTAATCCAAGTCTTACCCAGCGCTTCAACATATGCAGAATATGTTCGACTTTACACATGATTTGAGATGAAAATTTTAACTTTTATTAAAATGTTACCTTTTGAATAGAGTAGATATATTAAAGATGGTGGGATAGGGGAATCTTTTACAACAGATCTCTATCTACACTTCGCCATTAGACTATGTTCGCACTTTGTGATTAGGTTTTATGCTCCCTAAATTATGAATTCTCTCAGGCCCGTTTTATTTCTTGCTGCTATCGAGTTTCTGGGCTATATGTGCATAAGTCCTGCATAGGACCAGCTCCTCCCCGAAATTTGTCTCAATGGCATAATGGCAATTGTAGCTCATGTTTATATTTTATCATTGTGTCAGGCGACTTTCATTCATGAACTCCATCAGGAGCAGCGCTTTCCTTGATTTTTTTACCTCCTAGGGTGCTTCAGCTTTCTTATGTGTTTTGTGCGAATATTTTAAACGCTTTCCTAATTGCTGAGCTTATATTTATTTTTGATCGCGGAGAGTATTTGCTTTGCTTTATTTTAATTGATTGTATATATAAACAAGGAGGTGGTTCCCAACTGTATAGAAAAAAAAATGTTCACTGGCAAGAATCCAACCGCAGACATTTCGATTTGTACATCCTGCGTCATACGCATAGGCCAAGCGGCGGCCCTTCTACTAGAGCACTGTAAAGGTTGTATACGGTAATCTTCTTCATTGTCATGCCAGTCTAGACATGTTTAAGTTGGGAAATACTATCCTTGAGTCTACCTGGTTCATCATTTTTTTGTAGTTCAGATAGTAGAAATAGCAAGATGGCTATTGTTTTCCTGATAACCATGATTTAGTAGTTCAGATAGTAGTAGGATGGTTACTGGTTTCCCGGTCACCGTGATTTAGTAGTTCAGACAGTGTCAGCAAATATAGTTAACCTAATGTATTGACTGACCATACGGAAGCCATCACCAACTCAGTGTGTATTCCCACTAATGTTCCTTATAGCGTTGCAACTGCTCACATGCTCCAGTCACTAAAATTAACGAAGCCCACAGGACTTCTTATGAAAAAGTTTTATTCATTTAAAACTGGACTTTAAACTAGTAATACTATTTTAGTTTTTTGTATATTTGTCTTCCTCTTTATTGATCATGGCAGGGGAAAATTGCATGTGTAAATGTGTATGTTATTATTGTTATTATTATTATTATTAGTAGTAGTAGCAGTAGTAGTAGAATTTTTATATAACAAGTCTCTTTCTTTCCACTCATGATTACAATAAAATTTTCTTTGTTGATTCTTTTTTAAGACCCCAGCAAAACTCTTCATTCGACCATGTACAACAATAAGTGCCTCTTTAAACTGATTTGTGCGTAAGACAGCATTAATCTCACGTTATAATAAGTTGCATTATTTTGTGTGTGACATTTCCTTCATGCTATTAGATCTGTTCCACTCTACTTCACTTCAGTTTTAAAGTTTCGATGGAATAATGGTCATTCAAGGTGTATTCCTGTATATAATTTCTCTATTCCAATGAATTCTAGAGCTGCTTTGAATACAACTTTATTTTAGAGTCTGCATTCTTTCTTCCGATCTTGCCCTCTCCTCTGTCAGTTTTAATTGCATCTCTCTCTCTCTCTCTCTCTCTCTCTCTCTCTCTCTCTCTCTCTCTCTCTCTCTCTCTCTCTCTCTCTCTCTCTCGTATCAGTATCATCCCTAAACATTTATTACATGGCTTGTATAATCACTGACATATCATTCAGAGGGGTTCCTTTACTGGGACCATAAATTAGTACATAAATTAGTGTATGATCATTTGATGAATGGACCGTGTCACAGATCAGTATCACTGAGTACCAACCACTTCAACGGGGAGCATTCGTGGTGGATGAAACTAAAATATTTATAAATATGACGTCCATGACAAAACCGATAATTCACCATAGAATTGTAGTCCTTAATTCACTTACTGAAATCATACAAAATATAATTGTCAATAATTTCTTAGTAACATAGCCTTTTGCACATAATTGAGTGTCTTATTTGTTCTAGACGGTCGGCCTGATCTTCATCGTAATCAGTGGTATTCAGTTGCTGACTTTTTTTTTCCTGAACCACATATGCACACCTGGAAACATGAAAATAATTTGTATTGGTATAGCTGGTACATACACTGTATATTCTGTTACGACTCTATGGTCTAAGAAAAATGTAACAGAAAGAAAGTGAAACCAGCAAATCAAGTAAAAATCAACAAGCATTTTATTTCTAGAAAATTAAAATGAAAATCAGAAGTCACTTACAGTAATGTGAATTAAAATCCAAATGATCCAATAAGTCTAAGTATCCTAATTACAAGTCCTAAATATAGAATTTTCCAAATGAATGGCTGTATCCTGGAATGTGTTGATGTGCCAATGATCTTTACTGTCCTGCTGTGTCAGTTGTCTTTAATGTGCTGATATGCCAAAATGAAGTACTCCAAAATATCTTTGAATACGTTCACATAAATCCCAAAGTCGTCAATTCAAAATCCAAAAAATCCAAAAGTCTATGAGCACTTTTAAAATCCAATGAATATTTTAAATATTTCCTATTTCAGAATTTAGAATGACTTTCCACAACTGTAATGGCTCTTTAAAGACTGATAGTAATGTTGAAATTGAAAAACTGTCCACTAAACATGATATATATAAAGATAGGTCACATGACAGAACATTCTAGAATAGTAAATGGCCTATGTGCTTTTTGACACATAACTCATAAGGCAATTCAAGTTTATCTGTAAACAAAATCAACCTTGACCTCGAATTGAGTAAATATTGTGTTTATCAAAACTATCATTGAACCCAAATCTTAAGTAAAGAACCTAATTCAAGGACAACAGTTTAACATGTTTTCCTAATAAACAACATTAAGGTTTAAGGAAATATTAAAGTCAAGAAACATTTATAATTTCCTAACATATTTCGAATATTATATAAACATCATACATAACACCTCCCCTCATAAAGAAAAAGAAAGATTTATGCAATAAAGCTTTCTTTTGAATATGCATCTAACACTATAATAACCAAAATTACATAGGAAGATGTTTTGTGATACTGAACTTAATTACATCAAGCAATATAACATTTCTATGCACGTGAGAGTGCATCTGCAATCACATTGTCTTTTCCCCTGAAGTGTCTGATATCAATGTTATATTCCTGCAATATTAAACTCCATCTCAACAATCTCCGATTTTTATCTTTCATCTTGTTGATGAAAGTAAGGGGATTGTGATCACTGTACACAATAACTGGAGAAAGAGCTAAGGTAACATACAAATCAAAATGTTGTAAAGTCAATATCAAAGCCAAACATTCCTTCTCAATTGTGGAATAATTTTTCTGGTGCTTGTTTAGTTTTTTTAGAAAAATAACACACAGGGTGATCCAAGCCACTTTTGTCTTCCTGAAACAATACTCCAGCGACCCCTACATCACTTGCATCAACAGATAATTTAAATGATTGGCTGAAATTTGGTGCAGAAAGAACTGGTGCATTCTTAAACGTGGCCTTTAACTTGTCAAAAGATTCCTTACACTTGTCAGACCAATGAAATTTTATTTTCTTACTCAATAAACTTGACAGAGGTTCAGCAATTATGGAAAAATTTGATCAAAATTTCCGATAATATCCAGCCATACCTAACAATCGCATCAATTGCTTTTTTACAAATTGGTACTGGAAATTCAGAGATAGCTTTGACCTTAGAGCTTCTATAGGTTTAGCTTGACATTGTCCCACAATATGTCCTAAAAATGTGGCAATAGCATGGCAAAACTCACTTTTGTTTAAATTAATCGTCAGATTTGCATTGCTGAGTCGATCAAAGAATTTTCGAATGTTTTCCAAGTGATCTTCCCAGGTATTGTTGTAGATAATGACATTATCGATGTACGCGTCACAATTGTCAAGACCAGATGTTATCATGTTTATCAGACGCTGAAACGTTGCAGGAGAAATTTTCATTACAAACGGTATGACTTTATATTGATAAAGTCCATCTGGAATTACAAATGCTGAAATTTCTTTTTGCCCTTTCCGTTAGTGGAATTTGCCAGAATCCTTTTAAAAGGTCAAACTTGGTAACATATTTCGCATTTTCAATTTTATCAATGAAATCGTCCATTCTTAGGATTGGAAATGAATCCGTTTTGGTGACACTGTTGACTTTTATATAGTCAGTACAGATGCGGAATGTATTATCTGGCTTAGGAACAAGAATACATGGTGAAGTCCAGTTACTTTTACTTGGTTCTCTAAAATCATTCTCCAGTAAAATACTGAATTTCTTTCTTCAAATAGTTCTGTTTGAGAGGACTGTTACGACTCTAGGGGTAATGTAACAGAATAAAAGACACAAACAAGCTTTCAAGATTAAAATGCAAAACTTTAATTTCCTAAAATATTAAAAGAATTAAAATAATTCAACAAACAATCAAAGTGAAAGAATTAAAATAACTTACAGTATAGAATATCCTAAAAAGTCCTAAAATGTTTTAAAGTTCACTTCCTGTTGTTAATCAGAATAATCCAGATGTGGTATTCCGAATGAAAAAGCCTGTAATCTGCTGAAATTGATAAGTTCTGATTAAATCCAAAATAATCCTTGCAAGTCTGGAATCTCACAAGTTTTAGAATAATGTCCGATAATTCCACGGAGCTGTATAGTAATTCAGATGAATTACTAATTAAATAATTTCCACACAGAACTGAATAATTTCAATAACCTCTCCTCGATCAAGCAATTGTAAAGAATGATAATTCCAAAGATTATTCCCTATATATCTTTACTAAGTGCGTAGAATTAAAAGGGAATATCCTTTCTTCGTCTTTAATACTATGGTATTTCAAAATAACACAACCCTCTAAGAACCAATCAGGAACTAGGTTACGCGTCATTTACCCAAAGGTCTAGTGTACTAAAAATCTTAAAGAGTAAACACAATTTTATTGTGTAGTATGGAATATGACCTTTCAATGTTGATTTCTAAAACGTACAAAGCCAGGTCGACTTCATTTCCCGCGCAATTGATCATGTGACCACTTATTGATCGAGCAGTAGTCGTATCTATACTGATATGCTAATCCCTATTCAGACTAAAACAGAAATCATAAATTAGTAAATTAAATCATTATAAAAAGGTAAAAAGGTATGATTCTGTAACAGGACTCATCCTATAAGGATGCTGTTTCACAGGACCAGAATCTACAGTGTCAACGTTATGATAGATTTTACTTGTTCGTGTAGGAACATCAGGAAACAAGTGCTCACAGTCATGTAATAACTGTTTTAGTTAATTTCTTTCCTGTTGTTGTAGATGTGAAAGTTTCTGGTCTAGATTGTTCACTATTTCTGAATTCCGAAGATTGGTTATACCAGAGTCACACTATATCATTGATATCTTCACTTTGTGGGACAGGTACAACTAAATTAACTGAATAATTAGCTGGGCTATCTCTGTCAAAATATTCCTTTAACATATTTATATGACAAAGTTGTTTCTGTTTCCGTCTCCCAGGAGTGTTAATGATATAATTTAAATAATTTACTTTCCTGTCAATGGTATAAGGACCATCAAATTTAGCCTGAGGAGGATTCTGAGGTTTGGGCAAGAGAGCCAGAACTTTCTCACCAGGTTTAAAACTCCTTTCGTGTGTATTTCTGTCATACCTTCATTTCATTTTGGACTGGTTAGTGTGAAATTTAGTTCTTGCTACTTCACAGGCCTTGACAACTTTTATTTGAAATCAGAGACATAATCAAGAAGATTAATCTTTGAATCTTCATTTGAAAGAAGTTTCTCTTTCAATAATTTCAACGGTCCACGGACAGTATCACCAAAAACCAGTTCAAAGGGACTAAAACCCAACGACTCTTGAACTGATTCCCTAACAGCAAACAGCAACAAATGAACACCCTCATCCCAATCCTTTTCTGTATCAACGCAATATGATCGAATCATATTCTTCAAAGTTTGATGAAATCTTTCCAAAGCACCTTGACTTTCAGGGTGATTGGCAGAAGATTTAAACTGTTGGATGCCTAATTCATGCATAACTTGTTGGAAAATTCCAGACATAAAAAAATTGGACCCTTGATCCGACTGGACAGATTTGGGAAGGCCAACAAGTGTAAAAACTTCACCAAAGCTCTCACAATAGTTTTAGTTTTTATATTTCTCAGAGGAATTGCCTCTGGAAATCTTGTAGATGCACACATGATAGTCAACAAGAATTGGTTGCCTAACTTGGTCTTAGGTTAAGGACCGACACAGTCTACTATTATTCTACTAAATGGTTCATCAAATGCAGGAATAGGTTGCAGATGAGCCTTAGGTATCTTCTGATTGGGTTTTCCTACCATTTGACAAGTGTGATAAGATCTGCAGTATTTAGAAACATCACTTTTGAGTTTCGGCCAATAAAAATGATTCAAGATCTTGGGATAAGTCTTACGTACTCCTAAATGACCAGCCAAAGGAGTTTCAAGGGCTAGATTAAGAATTTCGTGTCGATATGACTTAGGAACAACAATTTGACAGCTCACAGACCACTCGTCACCAGCGGGTACCTCAGGTGGTCTCCATTTTCTCATAAGGACCCATTTTTCATAAAGTAACACACTGGAACTTGTGTGGCTTCAGTTTCACTAATAGCCCTCTGAAACAAACAGGATATCTCGGGATCTTGTTCCTGTTCAATGACAAGCGATTGTCGTTTGTCACCCTGATTAGAATAAAGAAAATGAGTTGTCAAAAGAGGATCACTGTTATCAATACCGTTTGATTGATCAATACCTGAGGAAAAAGTGACCTCATCAAATGTCTGACCAATAAAGCTAAATAAATAATATCCTGATCAACATCACCCTCAAGAGCTCTTTTTGACATAGCTCTAGTAACTGCACAAGCAGGGTACAAATCAGGGATTTAAATTTCGACAGGATCAACTTTCTGATCCAAACAAGACTTGTCAGTTACAAGTGGATTAACCACAACATTATCTCCAGCTAGATCATTGCCTAGTAGTAAATGAATACCTTCTATGGGAAAGGAAGTCACTGTCCCAACAGTCACAGGTCCGGAAACTAAGTCTGATGCCAAATTGACACAATGAAAAAGAACATTTACAAAGCCGCACTCTACTCCCTGAACAAGAACATTTTCATTAGAAGAAGACTCATCAGACAAAGGCAATGTACCTGATAATTAAAGACTCTGAGAAGCTCCCGTGTCCCTTAATATTTTAATTGGGATAGGCTTGGCAGAATCACCAATAAGTGATATAGAACCTTCTGACATGAATGGTTTATAAGTCTTCAAAATAGAATCAGATTGGGGTTTGTTTGACCCAACAAATGTATTGCTTTCAATACAAGACCGTGACCTTAACCTCTTTGAAAACAAGAGCATTCGGAAAGCTCCGTCTTTATTCTGTTGCTTATTTTTCAACTTGAAGCAATCAGAAATGACGTGCCCTTTCATTTTACAATAAGTGCACTTAGAAAGAGATAAGGATTTCTGATCAGTCTTATCAGATGTTTGATTTATAACAGTTGTGCTGTTGTGAAATTTGGAAGTACTCGTACGAGATTGAAATGATTTTTTTATTAGAAAACTGGTGAGAGGAAGACTTATTGCCAAATGAAATTTTGTGAGTCAAGGAATAATCATCAGCCATACAAGCGGCATTTTCCAATGTTTCTACATTCTGCTCGTCAAGATAGGTCTTAACATCACTATGGATGCACCTCTTGAACTCTTCAATTAATACGAGTTGTCTGAGGTTATCATACTCTTGATCAACCTTCTTGGCTGAGCACCACCTATCAAATTGTCGTTCTTTTTCCCATGTAATTTTCGACATAAGTTTGTCCAGTTTGTTTTTACAATTCCTAAACCTTTGTCGATATGCCTCAGGTACCAATTCATAAGCTTTCAAGATATACTCCTTAAACACATCATAATCAGTGCTTTGTTGTACTGACAGTATAGTGTAGACTTCAAGAGCTTTGCCAATAAGTGCACTTTGTAATAACAAAGTTCAATGCTCTCTGGGACATTTAAAGTTTTCAGCAATTTTCTCGAAGTGAAGAAAGTATTTATCTACTTCTTTTTCCTGGAAAAGGAATACTAACCTAATATATTTAGTAACTTCAAAACCTGAACTTGTTTGTAAAGGGGGGGGGGGGGAGTGTGCTCTGTTTGCCAGTTCTAATTCTCTTAATTTAAATTGCATTTCCCTTTCTTCTCTTTCTCTCTCTGCATTTCCCTCTCCTCTCTCTGCATCTGCATCTGCATTTGTATATGCCTCTCTTCTTTCTCTCTCTCTCTGAATCTGAAGCTTTGCTAATTTTAAATCCATCTGGTTCTTTAACTCTAATTCCCTTAATTTCCTGTCAGAACCAGATACAGGCTTTCTCTTCAAACTTAAAGCACTACTATCAAAAATTCCCTTTTGCTACTAAATATTGAATTAAAATAATCTTTATTTCTTGTTTTGTCAATGATGCTTTCGCCTCAGACAGACTATATTTTCTGGCAAGTTCGAAGAACTCATCCTTTATCATACACTCTAACCCCTCCTGAGTAGGATTTGAAATGAAAGTCTGAACATTAGATGCCATTGTTAATGCTTGTTGGTTTCACTAAGAAAAATCCCTCAAATTAAAATCTTTGCCAAAGACAAAAAAAAGTCCGAGACAAAATAAATATGAATTTCTAAGATACCTTTAATATCTCTAATATGCTTTAAAGAAATTCTATCCCGGACGAGCTCCAATTTCTGTTACGACTCTATGGTCTAAGAAAAATGTAACAGAAAGAAAGTGAAACCAACAAATCAAGTAAAAATCAACAAGCAATTTATTTCTAGATAATTAAAGTGAAAATTCAAAAGACACTTACAGTAATGTAAATTAAAATCCAAATAATCCAATAATTGTAAGTGTCCTAATTACAAGTCCTAACTATAGAATGTTCCGAATGAATGGCTGTATCCTTGAATGCGTTGATGCGCCAATGGTCTTTAATGTCCTGATGTGCCAGTAGTCTTTAATGTGCTGATATACCAAAATGAAGTACTCCAATATATCTTTGAACAAGTTCACATAAATCCCCAAATCATCAATTAAAAATCCAAAATCCAAAAGTCTGTGAGCACTTTTATAATCCAATGAATATTTTAAATAATTCCTCTCAGAATTTGGAGTGATTTTCAACAACTGTAATGGGTCTTTAAAAGACTGACGGTAAGGTCGAAACTGAAAAACTGTCCACTAAACATGGTATATATAACGATAGGTCACATGACATAATGTTCTAGAATACTAAATGGTCTATGTGATTTTTGACACATAACTCTAATGAAATTCTGGTTTTATCTGTAATCCACCTTGACCTCAAATTGAATCAACAACTTGTTTACCAAAACCATCCTTGAACTCAAATACTAAGTAAACAACCTAATTTAAGGACAATAGTTAAACATATCAAACATTATACTTAATATTAAGGTTCAAGTAAATATTAAAGTCAAGAAACATTTATAATTTCCTAAAATATGTATAATATTATACAAACATCATACATAACAATATGTATATATATATATATATATATATATATATATATATATATGTATATATATATATATACATATATATATATATATATATATATATATATATATATATATATATAGGATTGGATGAACTGGTTAGTTTTTATATCATCCGACTTTTGCAGCATATGTTTTGCTTGTAGTGAGATTCACAGGGGAGGAAATTCTTGACAATAAGTTTTGACGTTATGTGTTGCCATTACCGCTGTGTAATTTGCTATGTATTATATAACGGCTATAGCGTATTCTTTTCATTTATTTCAAAATTAAATATATACAAAGGAACTGCTAGGAAGCAGATATAACTTTGAAGTAATATATTATCATGACACCAATAACTAAATACAAGTAGTGTTGCATTTCTGTCTATCAAACGTGGTGTTAAATGACAAATCAGCAGAGAGAGAGAGAGAGAGAGAGAGAGCGAGAGAGAGAGAGAGAGAGAGGGAGGGAGAATTACAAATATACACATAACAGAACGGAGCGTGCTATCCCCTGGAATCTACAGAAGAATGGTTGTTAACATTAACATCATTTTATATACGAATAAATAATATTATCATACAGGATGGAGAATTTTAATTCGTACTCTACGGAGATCCGAACTCGGATCCGAGGGTTACGGCCCCTTGATTTATGTAGTAGGAATCTAGATGGACTATGTAGTTAGATGAGAATTAATTACTGGGTCGACATGCGAGTATGTCTGCTGTGCACAAATGCATATACCACCGACTTTGCAGCATCATTTGTTGGTTGGTGCTTACAGGCAAGGCGATGGATGCCGTAACCCGCGGATCCGGGTTCGAAACAAAACACTGCATCAGGGATAAAACTTATAATTGGACACTTGTAGACGACATAATAGATGGTTCCAATGTTTCACTGCTGACCTACGTGCTTGCCTCATCAATCAGATTGTTATGTTGTGAACTCTTTCTGCCTTTGAAAGCGTCCTCCTAGATGCATCGTAATACGTTGCGCCGTACAATCTTGTTCATTTTATTCATTTTTTATTGTATCATTTGTTGTAAACATATGCGGCTTCACATCATATGGAATCTGTAAAGTAACCGTATTTTATGATTTGTTTTTGTCTCGTTTGTGCAATCGACCTTTGTAGCTTTGTGCCCTTGAGAAAGCAATCGGTTGGCTTTGAAAGCGTTCGGGCCGGTTTCATATCGTGACTACATTTGTCAATGTCAACCAAATTTGGAGACAGACATTTTCTTCCTTCCGTACTCCTGGTAAAACCTTTTAAAACTGCTTTGGGTTATCACTTTGTCATCAACGTTTTGATCTACGTTATCGAATGTATCTACCTCAATGGTTGTATTATATTATATATATATATATATATTATTCTAACTACGAAAGACGTTTTCTAGCAATATGGATATGAGTACTCCGACCTAAGTTTTTTCACTTTCGACTTGTATTTTTGAGACTTAACTGACTCTTTTTGCTTATTGTTATGGCATGTAACATGATTTTCTTTGATACATAGATTTGCTTTGCAGTATTTCGGGTTTATATATTTTGCTTCGAGGTGTATGTATTTTAAGTTGTTTTGTTATTATATATGTTGATTTAATACGCGTCATTTACTAGTTTTTTTTACTGACTAAACAGTTTTCTTCTTTACTAACATCGTTCAATGATACTAGTTCTCTTATTTTCATCGCTCAGTAGCAAAATAGTTTTGTATTCTATTTTTAAAAGGTATTTAGTTTATTGTATGCATATAAACATACTTTGTATGAAGTATAAGAATCCTCGATGGAATTGTTATATTTGTATCCCAAATCCTATGTTGTATTATTTTTATGTACGAACATTGTTTCAGATAGCTTACTTTCACATAGAGATAGTCGAGTTCGTGACCACATTTATAACACATAAATAAGAGTGATGTGCAGTAGTTTATACCAGTTACGGTTTGAGTAAAAATGTAAGGAAAGTTGAAGGGAACTTGTATACAGTACATATCATTTGATCTTAAACGGCAGCTTACCAATAACCTACAGCGTCTCTTCGAGGACTGCAATTGTCGTATTAACCGGCGTTCATTTTTATCATAAGTTGGCGAATATCGACGAATCATTGATTAAACAAAGAGTGAACGTTTTATTGACAAAAGTAGACGGTATTTATTTTCAGATGTCAATTTATTACTTTAGAAAAATGAAACAGACAACGTATTCCATCTCTGAACAATAGACTCTGCATTAGACTAATGAGATCGATGAGCTAATTGCACATTTAACTACCTATAATACATTTAAAAAGCGCAACAGGTCGATAATGGAGATGCTACCCATTTTGATATGAAATAAGATACACATCGATTTGTTGAGTAATTAATTGCCTAATCAAATGACTTTGAAAAGTCGAACATCTTAGTTAAATGTGGGACACGGAAAGTGCGCTTCCCCTGTCGTGTCATAAGAAAGAAAAAAATTATTAGGGTTTGTGGGAATGGGAACCATTTCTTTCTACTTGCACAGCATAAATACTTATGAGAACAAATATTGCTAAGGGGTCAAACATTTTTAAAAAAAATATTGATACAAATGACAAATGCGAACATTTTGTAGTCTGAAAGTAAGGAACAAAGCAAGGCATTGAAACATAACGACTCGTTTTTCTTACAAAGTGAGAGTTTATCGATTAGCCAGAACGGTCATGTACTTATATTATTTGATTATATGCAACCATAGCACAGAATGATTCCCTGCTTATACCGAACTGGATGAATTTTGCACCTGGATAATACATTAGTGCCCATCACTCAGATTGTCAATGGGACACTGGAAAACGGTAGAAGCGAAATTAGTATACACCCTACCGGTAATCCAGCTTTGTCCTCGTGCATCTTGTATAATCTTCCACCAATGAATTGTCTACTTCACTACGTCTACTTAAAGGCATGGCCAACATAATTGATTTGATGAACGTTATGATCGCCCCTCGTTTTAAAAAGGACAAGGTTGGATTGCATATATAATGATGATGCTTTACGATGCTTCTGATCAGTTCTAACTGCAGTCCTTTCAAGGGCTTTGAGTATGTCTACACAGAAAGACAATAAGACAAGAGACACAGCTTAACCAGTATTGACAAGCACCGCTCAACTACCACCACCACTGGAATAGATCACAAGTGTGTAGATCATTTACTAAAGCCGTTTAAAAGCAAAAAACGTGTGTGGACACGAATGCTTGCATTTCAGTACGTTAAGGTTTTGAAAAATACTTTACCTTTGAATAAATAAAGGAAACATAAATTGTTCATTACGACTAATAGCCGTGTTCAACATTGTAGGGTCGAGTTTAATTAGATACACAGGACACTGATGGATAATAATTAAATGTATAGTTATTTGAGAGAAAAAATGAAACTTTATTTGAATTCTGCCTGACAAACCATATATATAGTATGTGAACATTAAAATGAGCAGGCTACATGAATGCAAAGTCTGATACATATAAATTATATTATACAATGATAATCGAACCTAATTCGGGTATTGCATTACTGTTTTAATATCTAGTCACGCATATCCAAATAAAATAAGTAAATAAAGAAAGGAAAAAGAGTATAAATTGGACATTAGTTGACCTTTAATAGTTTAGGATTGCTTGAAGATAATTAATCAGAAGGGACATATTATCTTGCTTAAACACGTGAGGTCGATATAATAATTACTAGTTATTCTTAAGTGATTATAAAGTATATGATACAGGAAAAAAGGTGTCATAATGAATTTGTGTTTTTATATGGTACTGATGAATCTGATTAAATATTTAGATTGTCCTTATATCAACAATCTTAAAACTATGTACCTCGGTGTAAACAGCTTTGTGAAGCCATTCTCTTGGTAAAGCAGCATACGAATATAGCAAACGGACAAGTATGGTAGAAATGTCTTAAAGAAATTTCCAATTGAGGCCGTTTATTCGATAGCAACGGTATTATGCCTTTTGCAGCTAGTGTATGAGAGAATATGTTTCTATGCAAATATGTATTGCAAGTAAATCATTAATATGATAGTAGAGACATGTTTATGCGTAGAAATAACTCTGACATTATGGTGCATTAATTTTAAGCGAAAGGCTACAAATTAAAAGTGTATCACCAAAACATGTGCGAAATGTATTTGTACAGTAGTTATTTATCTTTTGTAAGATGCAATTATTGCATATAAAGCCATCTTCATATATATACACACAAATTGATAACGGCGCAAATTCAAAAGTGTTTCCCAACGTTTCGAGCTAAACAAGTTCTTCGTCCGGGGAATAAACAGCTTACATATACAAAACAAACATTGAACACAAAATCTTAGAAAAAGTCTGTACTCCTACATGTTAGAATCACTAGGGGGAATTTACAACAAGAGATATCATAAAAAGTTGTGAAACAAAATAATAAAAAACGAGCAGGTTATTGTGTATATCACATAGAGAACCAACATGTTGTGATCTAATTCCACTTTGTGAACAAAGGACGGAAACACAGCATGACGAAAAATCAACGCCATCTCCACCATTTGCGAAAGAAATTATATCCCGATAGAGTTATGTATGGAGGTTCCAAAGGAAAGATGTCAAGAGAATTGTGTAGCGGGATTATTGGAGAAACTATTAAATTTGTTACCATTAAAAGGCAGCAACAGTTTAGTGGAACAATTGTTACTGCTTTAGCGTTCACAGGAAGTAATTATTTGACACAACAGGTACAAATGATTAAAGAGTAAATCATGATAAAGCAGCAATGAGGAGTAAAAACAGCAACAAACACTCGATTATAAAAGATTAAGAGACCAAGTTTTGGTTACTCAGAACTTACATAACTTTGATGAGGCGTTTTCTATTTATTCTTCGCCTCAGCCTGATACTGTTTAGATATTCCAAACAACCTACACTTATTGATTTTTATCAGTCTTCTGATAAACAGATGACTTATGAGTATGCATTTATTGCAGTTGTAATAGTAACTATGTTTATATTGGGTATAAGTATCTGGGGCAGTAAACACAGCAAACAGGTTCGTAATCTCAAACTTAAGAACTTAATTAGTTATATCGCTAAATAAATAGACACATACGGAAAATATAGAACTCCTCACAAACAGGAAAAATATCTTAGTCCAGCACCTCATTGTGTTGCATACAATCCGAGTAGTATTAAACCTAAGCAACATTTACAGATGGCAATACCTATTTTGTATGTTTGCATGTACTTCCTAATTATTGATATTCCATTTGTTCCTTTATCATCTGTATTAGTTTAATATGTATCATTGACTATTCGTAATGTTTTCCGAAATAATCAGTGTAAATTGTTAAATTTCTCTCTTTCTGTCCTATTCCCAATATTTGAAAATGAATTCTCCTTATAGAGGAAATACAGATTGATTGATTGATTGATTGATTGATTGATTAACAGGAAAAATATATAATCCAGCACATCATTGTGTTGCAGACAATCCGAGTAGTATTAAACCTAAGCAATATTTACAGATGGTAATGCCTACTCTAGAACCCGATAGCATGATAGTCTCTCGTTTGATATGTATGTCAATGAAGATGCTAATAATTATGTTGTAAACAATTTATAAAGAATGCTTTATAAAACAACTTTTTGCGGTTGTTATGATATCTTTACTCTCAATGATTACAATATTTTCATGCTATCTAAAGCGTTGTGGTTGACAGTATGAGAACAAATAGAATAGAACAGCGTATTATGAATGAAAAACTAAGCAAGTTAAGATCAGGAGCGGCTAATGCACAGAACACAGTTTACCGTATTTAGTAACAATTTTAGCAACACTTTTAGAATACCGTTTGATTTCCAGATACCGACAGATTATTGTTTATTATTTTGTTCTTTCTCAAGATCTTAGATCGACAATTACATTAGAGAAATCATCTGAAGCGATAGATGGTGCTAAGGATCATTATGAATTGGACAATATTTGTCTCCAGGACGATACAGTTGCTTCTGGTATAATGGCTAACTCAAAGAATGTCCTTCCTTCCTTTTATGACTACATTACAAAAGAGAGAGAATTATTAATATAGCTGCTATTACGACCTTAACAAATGTTATACTTGATTCACTAAGAATGAGTTTAAAAGGAGTTTTGATGCTACGTAAAAAGGACAGAGAGGCTGCTCGTGAAAGGTATTTCCACTCAGCTATAGCTATTATGATTCTTGTAGAAGGATTAACAAATATATTTTATTGGAAGGGATATCAAATGAGGCTACATTTTATGGAAGAAAATAAATATTTATTTGATGAGCAACATAAAAACACTGAACATAGTACTATCACTGTTAGTAATGTATATACTGATCACCATTGTTTATGTTTAGATCTAAGATGTACAGATGATAATAGATTATATGGACTAGGGCACACACTATCTAATGTTCAGCAAGGAATACATATGCAGATAAATATAAAAGAAAACGCAAAAGCTCATACAAATGTATATTTATTTTGTATCTGATATACAGATAAATATTCAGAACAACCAAATACACATATAATATTCTAGTGATTAGAGCGAACTAGTTTAACTTAGTGAAGCGCTCAAACAAGTTCAAATTTATTTTTCTTTTTCAAATTTTATAACACTAATAAATGGATAAAATATCTAGCGATGAATCGGTTTCAGGTATGATATTTACAAAGGGTGCAATATTCAAACAGAAAAGGAATAATTGATACATTTTATACATTTATAATATCTGAATATGAAGAAAATATAAAACAAAACAAAAAATAAAAACAAAGACAAAAAAAGGTCATGTATAATATAATTTGTAAATTAACATGCTTAACATCAGACGTGTCTAGAAGAAAAGTTCCTTGACCAAAGCTCTTATAACTTAGTTGTAGATTCATTAAAACTATATAAAAATTTAATACAAATAAGTTAGTGAGTCTAAGTCTATAAACTATTTATTATTTTTGAACAACATATATCTGCTGCATATTTTTGTTAGTATAGAAATAAAAAACCATCGAAACGTAAATCACTATCAATTTATCTCAAAATAATGTTTTTTTTTTCTTTTCTTTTTAATGCGAACAATGGAACTAAATTCGATATTTCATGTAGAGATTAAACATATGCTTTTAATGAAAAGACTGAGCCTTTAAACGAGAACATGCGAACCAAAACTAGCTTTCCTCATAAATAAGTAATGTACTTAAAATATATATTAAAATAGTTTTTGCTTTCTAAAATTGATATTTTCTGATGGGAGACAAGTGTTAAAAGAATAATCAAATCCTTTCCATCTAATCAACTATTATATTTTACCATTGGGAATTTTACTCTTTAAAATTGTATGGATACTAAATATACTTTCTTAGTTGTTATAAATAGATAACTCGTCTTCATAAAATGTTCCTTAATTTCTTCACAGTCTAATTCTTATAATTTGTGCACAGTAAGGTCTCTTAAAATTACCTTATTAACCTTACAATTCTCTTGCCTACATTTGGAAGATAGCCTTTACTGTTAAAAATTGATTTATATTTCAAAATCCTAAAATTCTGTGCAATTTTAAATTTAAGTATTTTGACAGTTGTTAAATACCCAAAGAAATTAATCCGTACTTTTGATGTGTTTTCCATCTTTTTTTTTCAGCTGATAGAAAGTGTTATCATCGTTAATTAAGTCTTCTATAATAACTATCCATTTTCTAGTTTCATTTCCACATTCTAATTTTAATATCTTATCAGATCTCTACTACTAATGCTTTTTTCTCTGAAAATGTACACACGTATTCAGCATCTTCCTTTTAATAAAGTATTTTCCATCTTTATTATAGTATTCTTATCATTTAATTGTATTTTATCCGGTTTCGTTCTCAAAAATTTTATTTTAACGCATCTCGTACTTCTTTTTCTTGTCTTTTTTAATATTACAGCCCATACATATTTTGAAAATACATGTTTAACTGTTCAAATAAGCTTTAATTCTTTATTTTCGTTTAATATATGCTTTCGTATCAATAATATCTGCTTGCCAAAGATCAGCTATGTGTGCATCTTACATTTTTCCAAATGAAAATTTATCTTGTCCATTTATGTTGTGTGTAGCATATCGTATCATTGTTTATCCTGGCTTATCTGACTCCATAAACGCTTGATATTTGTATATGCAGTTGGGCCTGTAGGATCACAATACATATATCTTTTAAAAGCTCTCGAGTGCTCTCGCTTGTCTATCATCATCCATGTAATTAAGAATATTATTTTAGAAATAGAATGAATATTGTACTGAAATTTAAAATAGCTGATGAACATGTTAGTATATTCTTTGATTTCTGTGAGAAGGCAACCTTGATAATATCAAAGAATACTATTTGCTCATACTCAGTCTTAAATAGTGCAGGAAGCAGGGTCTAGTACAATAATATAGCCATTACGTGGGAAAAGAAAATGTTCTTGAGAAAAGTATAAATATTTCAATGAAAGAAATAAAAAGGTACATAATTCCTTGTTTTCAAGAATCTGGAGAATTACAAAGAAGTTTTATGACGATCACATACAAATTACCTCACTAAATACGAAATTAAAATTTAATAAAATATAAAATATGAAAATGGTAATAATTTTTAATTTGATGCAAATAAATAATTAGGTCTGCTACAGCGGTTTTTTGATGAAATAGAATTTACAGAAAATTAATTGACTTATTGAATTCATAGGTGATTTGTGTCACTGGGCCTAAATATATGGAACTTCAGTATAACCTGGCAATGTTTAATTTCGTTAATTTGCTTAAAGAATTTGTTGCTTTGCTCTCTAACTTTTATCTCTATAACTATCGTGGAAGTTCGAACATGTTCATTTCTCTATCTGCTGTTTTGATATTTAAGTGACTCAAATGGTTTTATTCGGAATAATAGATTATTGGGTGGCTATTGTGATATTTCAGGACTCGAATTATTTTTCAATATGACCTAGTGTAATAATTGATCTCCTCAATTTGTTAAATAAGTTGTATTTCTAAACTGCTAGTTGTAAAGAGTTTTCTGAAAAATGAACAAGGCGGGGTGTCACATGTGGTCTAGGTTTTTTAAACAAATGCTCATGGTAGTATATAGCCCTATACCAGTATATTTGTTAATTTGTTTACAATTCAACAAAGTCTACTACCCTTATTTTGTAATTTGTAAATGGGGGTGGTGGTGGTAGAGGAGTCACATCTTTGTGGTCTAGGGTGTACAATATAAATCTACTGATTTTACCTCAACTCCAAGACGATTTGGAAATACACTAACATGCCATGCATAATTCACATCTAACTTGTACATGTACTGAAAGAAAATACAGACAATATACTTTATAAATCTTACAAACATCTCGCTGTTATCATTATTACACCATTTCATTTCGGAAAACACTTATTGTATTTATATTAAATCATATGGTACATGCTTAATTATAGTTTATTTGTTAAGTGCGATTTTCTGGGCCTAATGTGCACATCTAAGGGAAAAGAGAGAAAATAAAGGAGAAGTAGTATTATATCTCATGGAATCCAGAACACAAAACGAGACAATCTTCTACTCGAAAAATAAATGTTCTCAATTTGCTTCATCTTCGCCTTACATCAAGAGGCAGCATTATTGTTTTTTTTCTGTTATAAATCAATATGTGTATTCTCGTACCAGTTGCTTCCATCTGAAACACAAAATCAAAACCACATGTGAGAGTTAATAAGTTGGTTTATGGTGATGACGACGACAATGATGATGATACTAATATTATTTATTATTATTGTTGTTGTTTTTGGTGCTACTGGTTCTGGTTCAAGTAGTGGTGGTGTTGCTGTTGTTGTTGCTGCTGTTGTAGTTCTGGTTTTCTTGACACTACTTCAAAATTATGTAGTGGAACTTCTGTTTTAAAGATCTATTTTATCGTTAGTTTTTCTGACGAATATCACAAACAATCTTAAATTATATTATATGAAACAGTAATCATTCATTAGCAATTTAATTAGTATGCCTGTACAAATCCAACATATCATATGATTCTTCTCAAATAAGTTATCCGTATTAAGGAATTTTCTATGAATTTCCTTTTTTAAAATTATAGGCTTAAAGTTTGAAGCCATTGATTGAATTGCTGAAAACTGGACTTTTCAACAAAAACCTTTTAATGACAAAAACTGCCGTTCTGTTATAATTCAACTGGAAATTAAAATATGTTAGACAAGCAAAATAGTTTAAACAGTTTTAAGAGTAATTTCCCATAGGAATAAATACATATTAGAAAGGATTTTTCCAGCAAAACAAAATATTTTACTCCACAACTGGCAAAGTTGATATTAAAAAGGAAACTACTGTCAACACGGAAACTGACTCATCTGTGCTAAATTTTGATATGTTACTACAGAGTCCATGAAAATCGCATCGACTGGAAGAAAATGTTTTTTTACCTCCCACTTTTAGTTACCTTCATTTGCTCCAGGACGGAGATTCTCATACGTTGTATCATCCGTTGACCTAAAAAAGAAATCTCTTTCTGATAAAGAATAATTAAGAATTAAATAAACATCAGAGATTATTGCGATCGTGACCAAACGTGAAAGGAAGCTATAGGTTAACGTATTTCCAACGATATTTTCAGTTAATACAAGTTTAGCAAAAAATGGAATTCGAATTCTTTAAATAAAAGTACTCGATGTCTTTATGATCAGTGCATGTTTTCTTGTGTGTGGGTGTTTTTTTTTTGTTTTTTTTTGTTTTAATGGCGCTAAAGCGCTAAAGTTATTTTAGACAATGTTGTTTCTTCAACTTATTTTAAATAATTATAAAGCGCGACAAAAACGACTAGATACTACTTAAAATATTATTTTTTGAAACATTTCCAAATGTTATTGAAATGGGTGTTCTTGCTTATTTTTTCCCCCATAATCAAACGCTCTTATCAAGATAGAAGATAAGATTAAATGCTTTTTGTTGCCGACCTTACGTACATATTTGCAATAATATGAAACAAGGAAAATCCGATCAAATTGCAAATATCATTATTAATATAAGAATCTGCGATGAAATTTGATGTTAAACAATATGTGCTGAGTTTAACGTCAGAACTTGCAGCAATAAACTTCACGATGAAATGTTATTGTAATTTCAATGTATGACATTGCAATGTAGCGTTGATCAATATATAGTGACATTTTCAACATGGCTGCTAAAAATTGAAAGTACATTACATCATCAATTTCCTCCCCTTGATATTGTGTTCCCTCGTTTATCACCAAGAAAGTCCCTTTTCTTATTTTTCTTTAAAATTTCAACCGTATACATGAACTTTGACTCATTGTCTATTCTCCGCCATTTTCTTAAATCAGAGCATAAAATAGAGGAAGAACTCTATTTTAATATGAGAATAATAACTTTTACGCACAGCTAAAATAATAATTGAAAGTAAAAATATCATACCATCCTAAAAGCCTAAAACACATAATTATATCGCTCAAGTTATGACACGGACTCCAACATTTTTATGTCTCTAGGAAATAGAACCCAACTCATTAATTGCAGTAACTTAAGCCATTTTATGCATAAGGCAAGAAAGCTAAAACAATGTACACTTGAATAGCAATACTTGACATCCCTTAGTCAAAACTGGCATTGCTATTTAAAGCATACTGTCGGTGAGAACGACTTGACTCGAAGAGGACATAAGCACATTTATCTTGCCAGAGGTCAACAACAAGAACATTAACTGCAAAGAGTAACTTTAAAATTAGACCGTAACCGTGTAATACCGTAGAAGTGAACACATGGAGCCATCATACTCGTTACTCTGCTCGACAAAACGTATTACATGTATACCAGTTGACATTTATAATTGTATCCTATCTTCGTGGCCTGTTGACGGAGATAATATAAAAATTATATCACCGGTTAACCGAGAAGATATTCATATGACCTATAAACAATAATCTTCCGACCGTAAGGGATGCATGACACGAAAAATTAGTTTTAAAAAAATTGATTTAATTGGAAAATTTGCTCTGAATCGTGCGAAGTTTGTATTATAAAGGGAATAAAATGCTGAACCTGGACCCAAGTCATGTAAATATACATATATTAATCAGATGTCTAGATTAGCAAAAAAATTTCATATGTTAACATTGAACATAGGGTGTATCAAAATAAATAAATAGGCACGAATCATAATATAAATTGTTTAGTATCCCCGTTCATACCAGCATTTCTTTTTCTCAATTATTTTCTGGATTTTATCACAATATACAGGACGAAGTACATACAATGTTTTTTTATTTTTAATCTCTCGGTGCTAACAATGTAAACGAATTTTATCTTTAGTATAAGTAGCAATGCCAGTAATAATGTTTTATCCTCCGTACTAACTCGCTTTGCATATTAATCTTCGGTAATACTAACTGAACAAAAGCTCTGAACATCGTTGACTCTTTTGCAATCTTTAATAAATCAAGTTCATAAGGTAACTTTTGTAGCTTTAAGAACTTTACAAACTTTACCTTTAAATAGCTGCTTGTCAGAATTATTGTTATATTGTTGCACATTATGAACAAATCAAAGATAATAATAAGACCGCAAACATGAAGTATTAGCCATCAAAATGGATGCCTCAAAACACACACAGACTCAGAATCGCACAATCTAAAATGAAACTATAAGGCTAAGACTGATAAATACGACTCCGGTTTCGGCAAGTTTGAAAAAACGTTTCAGTCGAAAGAGATGCTGGATTGTGGGCGAATTCCTGATCATATTCCGTAATGTAAAATTCGAAGGGGGAAAATTTGAATGCATCCTTCGGAAAGGGACACAGTTCTCTTAAATTGTATTACACAAAATTTTAAATATGATATATCAATATATGTATGTACCTATCTATGTAGTTATCTATATTTTATGTAATTACCTATGTATTTATCTTTCCATTTATCTCTCTATCTATTTAACTGTCTATTTATTTGTTTAGGCAAGAATCAATTATAGTAAATTTGCGTCTCTGGATCCATTCGTTTTTGCTTAGTGAGAAAACAATTTAAATGTTATGATACTTGTAAAAGACATCTCGTTTACTGTTTTACATACTAATGTATACATTTTGCTATAAAAAAATCGCTGAAAACTGATGTGTTTTGTTTATGGCAACGTCACCGGCTTATTGTGCCTTTTCCTTAGTTCGTTTTTATCTGTGCTTTTCAATTCGTCACATACAGATGACGACCAGATCTGGTTCTGTAGAATTCAAGTTATTCACTGTAGGAAATAAATGGATTAGATATAAGTGGACACATGCATCAGAACATGATTCTATTGTTAGCATTATATTTTCAATAACATGTTTATGCTTTTTAGTGATGATATATAATTATTTCTCCCTTTATTATAAATTATATAAGTTATATTTCATGGAATGTAAAAAATTATTGCTCTTCCAGTACCAGTTTCCTTTTACCTATCCTATGATTGACATACAAAATTATTCACTTGGGACATGGAATAGAAGAGTTCTAATACATCAAAGAATCACATTACCATCGTTTGACGGCACCCACACATGTATCTAAATCAATCACTGATATTCTCTCAGAGATGGGTGGTTTCATTGGATGTACCTTTAGTCTTTTGTTTTCGATATGTATTCTTCAAAATATGCAATCAGTAATATATACGTTGACTAAAAAGTTAATTCGGAAACTGGATACAGTTTCAAATGTCTTTATTGCGACAATTGTCGTACTAACCTAACTGTGGATTCTTCTCTGTGCCCTGCACCAAAATCTGAAACGAGTATCCAAGACAGATTATTAAATAAAGATGAAACCTTATTTTTTTTTGTTGCTTAAAACTAGTACTCATGTAAGTGTAATAAGAATGCATTGGTGTATATGATTTAAATGAAACACTGGATCATACATTGCTCCCAAAAATTCAAACCAGAAGTGCACTTAACGATTGAACTGAGTAGGTCAACTTTGATAGGTTTATCAAAAATATTTGTAGAGACAGGAAAAAAAATATCGATATCATGAATCTGGTTCTTTGCAAAAGTAAAACCGATTTAGACTTGGCAATAGTCATATTTTGTAATTACGATCGTGCAGAAATGTACATGTGGGTAGTTATAATAGATAGCATATCCATATACATATATGTCTTTGTGTGGTATGAATGTGAATTATTAAAGAATGGTTCTCTTCTCTGTTTACACCTCAGTACCATTGACTTGAATAGCAAAAACTGATCAATCGTTACGTGTGTAATATCTGACACACCTTGGGGTTCTAAGTTGGAATGAACCTCGACTTTGCTACTCCTGGGACTCTCATTCTCGTTAGACTCGTCAAAAGTGACATTGCTACCGGCAGTTTCAAGGATCACTCTCCCGACTTCAAACCTAGATTTTTAGTAGAAATGTTATTTTTTAAGATTATATTTTTATATTTCGTCAAGCACTTTCCTCTCTGGCTTATATTCAGAATTATTGACAAATACTGTAATTGTTTGTATAGCAAACTGCATGATTTATTGGAATGACACTTGTATCTTCAATAAGTTCTAAAACATATGCATATGATTAAAAGCAGTCTCTCAGATGCTAGATCTACATGCTAGGACCTGTCTATTTATTCCTAACAAACTGACAAACTGTCTCTGATCATGTAGTTATATATATATATATATATATATATATATATATATATATATATATTTATATACACAAATTGTCAATGATTGTAATTTGTACGAATATTTGAAAATACATACCTAACTTCTGTCCAGTTGCTCACATAGGCATTTCGCAATTAGACTTTTGTGACATATGTCAGGTAGGCGAGTATTTTTCCATTAGAATTTACTCATATTCTGATGTAACATGGGTCATGTAGGCATGTGTATTTATGTACAGAATTTTGGTAAACAAATTCATTCTTGTTCTAAAATTCCTGTTCTATAGATCAGTCTGAATTTACAGTTGTGTTATTGAAATCAGATATAATTTGAGAGGAATTATTTATTTAAAACGTTCATTGAAATTAGTCAAGTGCTCATTGACTTTTGGATTAATACATGATTTTGGGATTTATGTGAGCTCATTCAAATACATTCTGGATTATATCTTGGTGGTATATCAAGACATTCAAGGCTTTTGGAATTCATTCGGAACATTCTAGTATTTTGGATTTGTGATTAGGGCATTTAGAATATTTTAAATTGAACTCACAAATTGTAGGTGTCATTTGACTTTTAATTTGAATTATCTGGAAATAAATTTATTTTTGATTTTACTTGATTTTATTGGTTTCACTTTCCTTCTATTACATATTTTAAGACCTAGAGTCGTAACAACATATATGAAGTTTATCAGTAAATGGCAAATTTAGTCTTTCTATTTCATACTGTCGTTTTTTCTCTTGTTCTTGTTGCTTTTATAGCTTTTATAAGCATTGATATTTTGCATATAATTCATAATCGAATCTTAATGGACATCAATGAAGTGTTAAAACAAAAGCCAAAGGGAAAAAACCCATAATGATTTTAAAATCAGGCACTTTCGATTTCATAACTTGTATTGACAAAGGTTGACGACGCTTTTAATCTACACATAAAATATCGTTTAGTCCGCTACCTACTTTGACCAGAACGGTCCAGAAAGTATATTGGAAGATCAAAGTCGGCCTGAAATATTCTTTTCTCTGCAGTTCTTTGAAGACGTTCTTAGAAGTAATAAGGACTTCACTCAAAAGATTAGAAAGCACAAACTCGCAAATTCGCGGGTTTACAAGGGTGGATTTTCAAATGCCAGTAACTTGATAGCAGGATTAAATTTACTATATTACATATATGTGACCTGGAAAATCTGAATCTGTACTCAGATGTTCAATATCTTTTGTTTATGACGGATTTGTTTCTTCGTCAGATTTTTAAGTTAGCATTACTACCTGGTCATTCATCACAAACACCAAATATGCTTTATTTTTAAACTACACCTACAGGTGATTGTACCAAATTAATCTCATCTGAATCAAGTTCATTGTTAAGCTGTACCTGAGGCTCAAACTTGACACAAATCACGAAATGCGAAAAGTGTGCCCTCATAACAGAGGTGGTTTAACCATGTGGGCATATACCTAGCATAATGAAATTTTTTATATGATCAAGATACATATAGTAGTTGTATTGGTCCCAAGTTTCAATTTTGTGTCTCAGTGCTTTCATCCTTAAATCATTTTGTGCTTGTACCCCCTAGTCCGAACATGCTGCCACACTAAAAGATTAATAACGAACACCAAACTTCAGCAGCAAAATGTTTCATATTTGAAAATTACTAAAAGAACTAAATTACTGATGTAGGCAAGAAATACAAAATAAATACTTCGGTTATTACAAAAATGCTTGCAATTTCTCTTTAATCAGGTCCTCATCCTGCGTGGAGACTTAGTATGCCCAAGCTATATGTCCCTTTAGTTCAAGAGCACTAACCAAACATGTGACATCCTGGAATGGGACCCAGCACTGATCTATACGTGATACAGGCGACCATGAGAGATTTCCTGTACAGGATCATTTCATGAAACTGATAAACAGATCATAGTGTACATCAAAGCGCTCAACAATACTTCCAATATACCATTCTTTGTCATAAATACACGCAACATACTTTCAATGCTGAAAAGTATAGTGGTCTGTGAAATTAGGCGGTTCCCTGGAATCACTGTTGTCTGCTTCTCACCTAAAGTGACCCTGGTAAAATTACAATCTTCCTCTTCAATTAGAGACTGGAATAAAGCAGTGATTAGAACAGGTGCCTGCAACAGTCTTTACTTCAGCCAAGCGCTCAGACCAATAAAACCTTGCTGCACTGCTTGCAACATCATCAGCATATACATAATAAAATGGCACTCCATGAATTGTTTCAGCTGGACAGTAGAACATATGTGTTAGTATCAAAATATGATCTTCTACCGTTGACTGCAAGCTGACTCGAGCAACTAGGTGCTTCACCCTACCACCGATGCCATCACAGGAGCTCTTGCCATGGCTTGTGGCAAAGAGTGCCATTCTGCTTCACGTCCGTGGTCATTTTTGTCGTGGCACATATTAGTCAAGTTTTTGAAGGTTTTATATTGGCTAGTTGTCCCGTCACTGAAATATATGATCTTCTTGATGGATCGTAACATGGTACTCTGAATGGGTATCAGGGTTGAAATAAATGAATGTACAGTGACAGTGTCATGCTTAAGGTAATCTGAAATATTACAAACATTCTATCATTTTAGCTCATTCTCCATTCTGTAATATACCACAAATGGATGGAGTGTGGCTTGAGAG
The DNA here is from genome assembly GCA_029931535.1 of Margaritifera margaritifera. Lineage (NCBI taxonomy): Eukaryota > Metazoa > Mollusca > Bivalvia > Unionida > Margaritiferidae > Margaritifera > Margaritifera margaritifera. The sequence continues at coordinate 1,227,027 of JAQPZY010001292.1, forward strand.
TTGTCCCAGTGATGGCTTTGCACAAAATCTTGGAAAATGAAGCTGTATTTTTCAGCAAAGTCGAGTAAGATAACGGCTTCATCCTGAGCAAGATCTTCCTTCAGTTTGCTGATGTAACTGGACTCAGCTTTGGCAATAAAATGGTGCTGACGGAGACCATCATACGCATCTGTGGCTATAAGTCCTTTGTGTGTATATTTAAGAACCATTTCATTAATATATATCCTATTTTATATTAACTTTTCAAGTGATTAAATAAAAAATAACTTAATAATTTGCAGACATTTACAAGGGTTGTTTGCTTCTGATGGTACTACATATGCTGATTTTCAGCAGTGGCGCTAGCTCGGACTAGGGGGTACAAACACAAAATGATTTAAGGATGAAAGCACTGAGACACATAGTTGAAATGTGGCACAAATACAGCTTAAATATGTATCTTGATCATATAAACAATTCATTATACTAAGTAATTTCCGACATGGTCAAACCATCTCTGTTATGAGGGCAGAATTGTCGCATTTTGTAATTTGTCTCAAGTTTGAGCCTCAGGTAAAGCTTAACAATGTACTTCATTTAGATGAAATAAATTTGATACAATCCCATTTGGGTATAATATTTAATAAAATCATATTTGGTGTTTTTGATGGATGATCAGGAAGAAATGCTACCATAAAATCTGAAGAAAAAAAAAATCATTAATGAACAAAAGACCAACTTTAGGGGTGTATATCTCTACAGATACTGAACATCTGAGCGCAGATTCAGATTCCCCAGGTAACAAATATGTAATATAGTATATTTTAGCCTGATATCTGTATAATAAAAAAGTTACTAGCATTTGAAAACCCTCCATTGTAAAGCGACGAATTTGTGAGTGAAAAAAACATGCTATCCCTCCCCACTTCAGTCTGCCATCAGTTCATAAGTAATTGGAATGTTTTACTGAAAGCTTGCATGCAGCCATCATTTACATAGGTTTATACAGCGACACAATTTCATGGAAATGGGAGATGGTCACCCGGAAAGAGTTTTGGATATTCGATGATTTGGTATGGAACGACACTAATGCATTCAGTTTTTCAGATGCCGACTTCAACTGTACTTTCTCACTTATAGGAATACAAAGTTGTAAACTCGAGACATGGAATAGCAGATTTTGTTGACATAAAATAATTAGTGGCATCCGCACGGATATCCAAAATACTCCCTCTCATTTTATAAAAGTTGGGATTTGTTATTAGCTGCAACACTCTCGTGATATCTATTTGCATTCCAAGAAAACAAATCTACTAGATCACTTACATCGACGATGACCTAAAAGATACATTTTATAAATAGTATTGCGTGATAAATGTCATACTAACTCAACAATGGCTTTCTCTCTATGTCCTGCTGTAAGATCTGAAAACATAAAATGATGGAAAATATAAATTATCTCATTCTTTGGAGACTTTATTATTATAATCTTCCTCAAAATAGTAATTTAACGGTATGAGGCAAACAAGGGTTTAGAAGATTTAAACGTGACTCTGAATTGTAGATCTTTGCTAAAAATATCGAATTAGAAATACATTTAGCATTATATTCACTGTGCAGATTAAATTTGGCAGGCATATGCAAAAAGTGTTTCTCAAGTCAGAAAGAAGCAGATCGATATAATAGTAGTAAAGGGCCATCTATGGGAATTTAACATCATCAACGAACATGATCATCTATGGGAATTGAATATTACTGGTGTCACTACGGGAATGAACATTACTGGACCATTATGGACATCTACGGGTATTTAACATTAGCGATTTTGGGTCCATATCGGGCCCTAAGGGAAATTACATTATTGGGCCACTATGGGGATCTAGGGGAATTTAGCATGAATGGGAACGTATGGAGTTCTATAGAGATTTAACATTAGCGGTTTATAAGCTTCTATGGGGATTTATCATTACGTATGAGATACTATGGGGTTTATGTGAATTTAACATTGGGGACACTATGAGAAGTATTGAACCTTGAGTATTACTTAGGACACTTTGGAGCTTATGTGAATTTAATATGACGTGACACTCTAGGGTTTATGAAACTTGGACAGCGGGGGTTAGATATCTAAGGACAAAGACTCAAACTGACTGATAACACGTTTTCTGACTGACCAACACCTATTCTGACTGATCAATACCTACAGTGACTGACCAATACCTGTTGTGACTGACCAACACCTATTATCATTGGACATCATCTATTCTGACGGATCAATACCTTTCTTGACTGACTAACACATATTTGTTTGACCAATATCTATTCTGACTGACGAATACCTATTGTAACTAACCAACATCTGTTCTAAAAATGTCTAGGCAAATAACGATGCAGTTTTGCAGTTTGACAAATGTCACCCTCCAACACACTTTGTATATTGGAATTCCGATTCTATTTTATAGACAATAGGACGGTTGTCCTTATTCTGTGAGAACAATTGCAACATTTTATAAACTAGGAAGGTTGATATTATTCTATGAACGCAATTTCAACAGTGTACAAACTTTGTCAAAAACAAATCTAAAGTTCTAAATGTCCCCTGTTCTTTTAAACAGCAAGCATACCATATATTGTTGCTTTCAGTTGCTGCTTCTGTTATGTTTTCCACGTCACTATTAGGGAATGCAACATCAAATATTTTTACACTTTATGAAACCAAACTCTAAAGTCCTAAATTCTGGGTAATATTTCGTGCACTTTTAAATCGAGTGGGGAGTTACATTTCGGTTTTGTTTTTAAGCAGCAATCAAAGCATATTAGAGAACAAAGAACACTATGTTATGTTGAGAAACTAATCAAATAAAGAAAGAAAGAAAGAGTGAAAAAGATATATAGTAGGACACTAGCACATATACACGCTATTACAAAGTATTCATTCGTACAAATTAAACAAGTTAAACGTCTGGTCCCTATATATATATATATATATATATATATATATATATATATATATATATATATATATATATATATAGAGAGAGAGAGAGAGAGAGAGAGAGAGAAGAGATAGAGAATACGACGTTATGTGTCTCTCAACACAAGTTCACTATAGCACTGTTGACGATCGATCCCTATACTGAACGAGTTGAAACGACACTGTCGGGACGAAGATCAAGATCGCTCAATCACTCATGACAGTTTAAAATCTCCTTTTTGTTTCGAATTTAGCAAACCTGTTGAATTAACACTTTCAATACCATCGACAACATACTCAACAGGTACAGCAATCCCATGATTAGCTTGGCATTACCGATGGAAAATAGACTGTGAATGTGACTCACTTTGCACCTCCTTCATGCAACGGACGTCAAAAAGTCTTATGTTTTAGATCAGCTCCTGGCCACCAAACGAAATATCGTCAAGATCTACAATGACAGAGGCTATACGTGTAACCGGTGCTATCGTTGTATCCAGAGCTCAAGCAAAGAAAGCCGAAACACAGGAATGGAAGCGATTACGTAGAATCATTCTTGTCCAAACAACGAAGAATAGCAGAGATACCTTTGGAACAAGCAGGGATTTAGAAAGAGACCCGGTGTGGACCCAGGATATTGACATAATTAAAGAAGTGTTAACCCCCCACCATACTTTGAATGATTTGCCCCTAAGTAATACGTGCAGGTCCAGTGTTTCGTGTATCCAATCTTCCAGACGGAAAATATATCCACGGCTATCATACCAAAATAATTTTGACGCTATTACCAATATCAAAAGATGTCTTGGGTACAGTTACTGTAGGGATATACGTGACATAGGCTTCAACAATCGGGAGTAACAGTTTCATTGCAGTGAGAGCTGTCGTCACTGTCAAATCTTTTTTTTTCTAACCAAAAAATAAAAAAATAAAAAAATAAAAAGACCGACATTTAAAAACAGATCCAGAATTATTTCGACGCACTGTCGAAGACTACGTCGTCTCAGACATTGAACCTTTGGATCCTCGCGACAGTTTGCTTGGACAACACATCAATTCTAATCGATTGTTGTAGGCAGACGAATCTTAAAGAGAACGAATCAAAGATATCAGCATGTTTTAGTTGTATCCATGGGTCTATAAATATGCTCGATTTCCAACAGGTCAGCTCGAAATTATGACAGAACATCCCAACCAGTAAGAACAACTGATCAAATGCAAACTTCTTCCACTTAAGAACTTGTACCATCCTGTGCTGCCACATCATTGCAACGGAACACTGACGTTTCCATTGCGCTGCATGTGTGCTGAACTGTTTAATCACCAATTCAGCCTTCATGACGACAAAGAGCGAGTTTTGACAGGAAAGCGGTTGAGTATGGAATTGTTTTACGCTCCCGATCGTGGCTACCAGATTTTGAAATATACGAACTCTGGTACTTCCCCACCACAGAATAATACCCACATGCCGGATCGAGTTAAGGATTTCTAGGGATACGTCAACGAGTTTATAGAATTGAAACAAGAGGTTAGTGGCTATCCATCATGGTGTCACACAGAAGAAAACAAAACAAATTCAAGCGATGGTACGGGTCTATAGAAAGAATCGAATTGGAACACTTTGAAATCAACGAAGGAGGACGAGCTTTTGCTGAAGTCATGCTCAGTTGTTTATTGGAAAAACTGGCTCAACACTATCAGTTGATAGACGATAAAGGAAAACTCACGAAACACATCGAGATCATACGAAAAGGTCTGATCTTGGTGAATTACGAAGAGACGCTGAGATTGTCTAAACCACCGAGTTTGCAGACGTGATCATTACTGCTTGCATGATAGTCAAAGCCCGTTTAAAATTGTACTTAGGTTTAGAACTATTATGGGTCCCCATGCTTTACTTTGACACCCATAGTTGTATGTACATAGTTCCAGCTAGAGACTATCACCTACACATCAAAGACGAGCCTTTCGCAGCGTGGAACGACGAACATTCCGAAGATACCATTCTCAGTTTTGACAGTGATGGACCCAAAAATTACGGATATCGGTAGCAAGATAAGAAAGAAAATATTCACACGAATACAAAGTGACAAGACTCACACTCAACTGTCGTACCAGTCAAGTGGTCACTTTATCTTGCTGAAAGAAGGCTTGAAGTAGGGCAAAGACAAAGATTGTTTCATCAAAACTCTCGAGATACAACTTATTACACGTTTGTCTCATCACCAGATCGTCAGTAAAACTTGAGAGAAAGTGTATAAAAGCGTCTACGAGAACTGAGAGAGACTTCACAATAACAACACACCATGGTGTACGGTTACCACCGTCCAGTATAAAAAGGTAGAGTCGAAGGAAAGAGACCGTTATTACCCGAAATGTCAACAAGCAAAGATGTTTTCTTCACAGAAAAAGCCAAGATGATGTATCCTACCAAACACTGCATTAAGACGACCGAGAAGCTATGCTCTGTAGCGTTTTGTCCCACAATATAACGGGATGCTGGGCCTGTTCCTAACACTGGGTGTCACCATTGTCAGCAGCTTCTCTGTCACAGAGCACACCACAGGCTCAAATAAAACCGATCGTTCCAGGATCACCACGCCTCATTATGTTACTGTGCACGACTATTGTTATTTGACCGGTCGATTGAATACGTTCAAAGGGAAAGGACGTATAGATTGTCAGTGACCAACTCCCAAAGCTTTATCCAGAGCAGGATTTTGTGACAACGTAAAGTATGTTAGTTATGGCCTGAAACTACAAATGAGAGTCGAAAGATTCAGCCTACACATAGAGCATTACAAAGAATTTATTCCAACAAAGCAAAGCGCAACTCACCACCAGTCTCAATGCACATTATGTGCTGCAGTTCAAAACGTTTACAGACAAACCTCAAGTACAAGTGTTGGCTAAACAATTGGGGTCACCATGGCTTACTTATACCTACGACAATGCTACGCCTTTGCCACGCGCGTATTTGCTGCTAAATGTAAAGCCTACTACTCCTATTTGTTTGAGATTTTGTACTGATATATTTCACGATTGGAGTCACGAGGGTGGATCAGTGGTTTACACGTCGCCTCCTCGTTTTTGTCCGTCTAAAAGTATTAAACCACATTCACGCACTCCATCAACGACATTATTCTATGCGACCTTACTCAGATCTCACCATCGAACTACACTGTTTAGCTCACTATGCCATCAGTTCGCATTTTTTGAAAGCTGGTCTCAAAATGTTTTGCGGTGGTTTACATTGACGTCACGTGAAATACTGTAAGGAATCATTCACATTCCTCATCTAACTCCATGCATTTTCTTTCTTTGGAAAACAGAATGTGACATTTACACAAGAATAGATACCTGGAATAAAAAACAAAATTACCTTGAAACCAGGTAGAAGTAAATTTCTTAGAGGAGTGATTATTCGTTTGCATTTATGGTGTGATCCCAGTATAACAGCAAAGGCTAAAAAGATCAAAACAAAGAATGAAACTGCTGTTAGTACACACAAAAGATCATCTCCCAAGAAAATAAAGAATACAAAGACAACGAAAAAGATAAAAGAAGACGAAGACCACAACATCTACACAAGGAAATAGAGGGATTGCAGAAACAACATGCTAGTCGCAGCGGCATCAGCAGTTTTATCACATCCGATATTGATGATGTCAGTTAAACCTGATTTAAGAACGGTGTTTTCTAATCTGTTGGAGACGCCAACTAAACGGATACCCGTCCCCAATGCTATGCCTGTTTCTCATCCTTCATCGGCTGCTCCTACAGCAAGCGAAAGAAATGTGGCACCTGTAAGGCAAAAGTGCAAGACAAAAGAAGCGTTTTACAAGCTTTAGTTGATCTTTTGAGACAAACACTGGCTCCATCTAATCCGTTCAAAACGCATCCTTTTCTCCCCCAGTGCCCAAGGTAAAGCTCGTAGAAGTTCCGACATCAAAATGATATGAGTTCCTGTATAACAGAAGATGTTTGCCATGTGTGTCACAGTCACCTCCACGAGATGTCCTACCACAAAGAGGTCAAAACATCATCATCGTCGACGACATAGTTATACAAATAGGACAAATTCCAGACCTCCCCATTCAGCCAAAGATTGGGATTTGATATTGGTGTGAACCAAAGCGATTGCGCCAATGAGAACAAGACATAATTCAAAAATCTCGCTCAAAAATCATCATTACTTTTTGTAATTTTCGTTTGAACGTAGTGATAGGAAATGTTCCCTTGACTAAGACGCAGAAACAACATACAGTAAAAGCATGGTCACATTCTGTGAAACAATGGTCAAAAAACTTCCAGTGGACCCAATCAAAAAAGTGCTCATCCGACTTGAAAGATTTCATCCACTGCTGATAGTTGCTCCAATATTAGAAGTAGTAGCTAGAACTCTTTTAGAGGAGTAATTAACTCTGCTAGAAAAAAAAAAAAAAACCAACACCCTTCCCCTCTCCCCCACCGTACATGCTCGATGGGCATCAAAGCTGCACCACTTGACTCCATGGAAATAGGAAAATTAACGTCAGATCGTTATAAAAGGCGGATGGACAAACAGCAGATACTTCACGTGTCATCCAATCATAATCTCACTGAGACGGCTTACTTACAAGAAGAGTTTCAATCGTTGATGGATCGATTAGACTTGTCAGGAACGGAAAAATCTCAATGGTACGGACAATTGGTGCAACGTCCTCAAACGTTTCACCAGAAAACTTTAGACGAGACCACCAAACCCACTGTCAGTGCCATCAAGAATCTGATGACCGAAGAATAAACAGCAACCATGGAGATGGTGACGACACACAATGCCACTGCCAAAAAAAGAGAAAAAGAGAGGGAAAGAGTTGTAAGATTGCCAAACCCCATCAGCTAAAACATCCATGACCAAAGTCTTGCAGCGACGTTGACACATACACTGATTCAACAAGAAATTAAATCTTGGGTCAAAAAGATGACGTCAACGTCGTCGCTATATGAACTAAGGAAAAAAGATGTGAAGAAAAAACTCATCAAATCCGTTGAGGCATCATCATCCACTCCTAATGACAATCGGGCACTTAAAGCATCGCAACAAAAAGAACCACTTCTATTACAACCATCAAAAAGCACCAAACTTCTATCGTATAACAAAAGCGAAACTCAAAAATGTACGTTTCCACGACGCACGACGATGTATTCAAGAACAATCTAGGTACGCGTTACGCAAATCCATTTGACGCACATTTCGAAGACGTTACATTAGGGTAAGAGGTATAGATCGTCCATGGCAAACATATTCGGTTAATCTATCTTACCTGGTTTCGTGCAATCGATGTTACAAGTATTTGTTTTTGTGTGATTGATGTGTTTCCAAATATGCTTGGGTTGTACCTTAAACATCCGAAATTAGTTCCTAGTTAGTCAGAGGTCTGAAAACAGTTTTGCAAAAAAGTAATCTACATCCTCTGCGATGAATTTCTCAATCGACAGTTTCAAAAGGAATTGAAGAAATGACACTTTTTGTCACGATCGAAAATCCTAAAACAAAAACCTAGTATCGTCGAGCGTTTTCAAAGAGCTTTAAAAAAGAACATTAATATAACGTATATAGAAATATTGTATACATCAACACGCGCTCAAACACATCGACGAGCTATAACGTTTTGTGCAAAACTACTATCAATTTTACAATCATAGCATTGAACCTGCACCAGAAAAAGTCGCTGTCCGATATGACTTAGAAGTAATTGATTGATTGCAAGAATCACCCATTAGATCAAAACAGCATCAGTCATCGTCACCCTCCTAATCTCGTGTTGCAAACGGGAGATTTGGTTCGTATGGGAAAAAGAAAAACACTTTTGACATTTACCCAACTGGTAAACATAAATGTTTCGTGTGACTGAAAAAGCTCGTGGAGGTCAACCGCCTGTATGCAAATTGGAAGATATGAACTGGGAAGTTTTAAAAGGAACGTTGTACTTGCTCAAATTACAACGAGTGACCAAGAAAGTCGACAAAGTCTACTATATCAAAAGAATCGAATATAAAAAGAAGAAGAATTCGTAAACATATCATTAAACCTCGAATCATCCTCGACAGCATCATCACTACAAGAGTCACAGAAACAAAAACACTAACAGTGGGTGGCTCTGAGAACGCGTCACAAAATATCAACTCTTCTTTTTCTGTCAGATCGTTGTGTGCATAGTGTGATTTTAGATGCTATAGCAAACTTGAATTTGCAGCAACTGTAAACCATTTTACTCACCAGTTGTGTTGACTATTCTTCTCAATCTGTTATTGAAATATACCGACAGTAGCAACAACGGTAGCAATCGCCACTCCAGCTTCAGCAACAACACCATCAACAACAATAAAAGTCACATCAACACTTTGGAACATTTGGAAAGTTGTCATTTGAAATCGGGCGACGACTTGGAGATCGAACCATGAATAATCAATTTTATTGACTTTACCCAGAAACAGTTTATGGATGATTTTCCCACCAAAAATAGTGTTGTTTCACGACGGAATTGCTTCGGTCCATACGACCAGACTACCAAGTTCCTGAATATCACCGAGGATCAAAAGAATTTCATCGTAGAAGTCCTAGACGAACAAGCCCAAGAATACTTGAAAAGAACGATCTTACCTTCTGCGATAAAGACACAACATCGGCAACAAATACTAAACTGAATGTGGACGAAATTCAAATTCATGAAGGATATTATTTTAATACTCGACATCTCGTAGATATGATATCTGTTGTGTTGAAAGGTAAGTTTAAAGACCTACTTATACGAACCAACAAAAGTGTGAATATCAGCCAATACACACCCTCTTGTGGTCTATACATAGATTTTCCCGAAATCAAAAAGCTTCTTATCAAAGTTTATACAAGCTTATTTTGTATTATTTGTGGACATATGATTCTCCCTCAGACGAAAGACAACAAAAACAATAACAACAGCAGCATGTGATATTTCAAGTATTTTCGATCTCCCTGTCGAATTGAACGACGGACTTAAATTCATGTTTGAATACTCTGATGTCGTCGAGTATAACGTGCTGGAAAGCAACCACTTCGTTGTTGAGAGTCATACTCTTTATTGTGGATTATGCGACTAATGCTAACGAAAAAGTAGGCAACACCTATCACCTGCACCGAGATTGTGTTTATCCACATTATTGCCTGTCACTAAATTGTATTTTGACAGTGTGCATATTGGTATAAAGGGAGATCTCAGTCAAGATACTATATTCGCCAAAGGAAAGATCACCTTGATACAACACATTTGCAAACGAATATTTTGATTGACTTGTAACTCATGTATCCCTTGTAGCAAAGAGCAGCTTGACAACTAGGGAATGGTTCGGGGAGTATGTTATAATTACTCTTTCGAACTGTCGCACCAGTCTTGAAACCTTTCGTTCACAAAGGACTGCATGCTTTAAAAAGTCTCGCCCTGTCGAAAGGTAAAATAATTCATCCAAACTGTGCTGGTCAGTCGTGAGAATTCCAAACAGGCGTTACTGAATGGGGGAAAATGTGCTGATCCATACAGGAAAAGAGTTTTTGTTTGGCCCCAGAGAAGCACTTAGAAATTCACATTACACATCCGACAAAGCCATTGTTTCATCATCCAAGCAACAACAAGGACATGACATAAAGAAGCTAATATAAAGACTAAGACAATACTGACACGGCAAAATAAGAAAACAAAGCAGAGACATGAGAAACTTGAACGTTTTTCGTTGCTATATCATTTCAAAGCAAAGTTGATGCACACAGATTCTTGCAAATAAACCATGACAGAACTCGATATTGTTTACATGTTACTTAAAATGATGACGATGCGAGAATAACAGTCGGTAGAATTCCATCCCGTGTCGTCTATTACGACGTCACCTCCCACCGAGTTTCAAATCAAAGGGCAAGCCACAGACAAAATCTATCTGAATAATAGTTACTGTTTCCGTAACGTGAAAGTGGTCTGAAACGACAATATGAATCAAGACCAGATGGCTAGAATCTCCCCCGTCAACATTTTCATCCACTATTTGTTCAGTGAATGGATTTCAACCTAAAGAACAAACTAGTCAGCAGAAATGTGGACACTTACTTTTATTGAGGCTACCTAGAGAATTAACTCAGTTACGGAACCGACCCGTTCAGCGCATTCAACAATACTGTCTTGATAGAAAATGACGACTATCACTATGTAGAATTCAACGACTGACAAAAGAAATTCAAACCAAGTCGTATTTTGGAAATGATGGATCGTATGCACTTGGGCCTGTAGCTGCAAGACAAGCATTTGTTAAGCGGTGTGTCCGTGCTTCTGAGACTGAATCAAAGTTGCCAAAACCATCATGAAAGGAGCGAGACTGTACGTGCGACTTGTAGACGTCTTATCGCAAGTAGAAAACGACATTAGTCATGCTCTGTCTAGAAACACGGGAAAGTATCCCTTACAACGCGTGGAAGCCAAAACCTTCACCATTGCTGCTGGACTCCGATCCAAGATCAAAGATAATGTGTTCCAGGTTCAGTTACTAAACGTCGTTTTATTGGCATCGTCAGCAATGCAATATAGCTATTGATCAAAACCAGTTCCAGATCCATAACCACATCGTCTCAGATATAAGTCTCCTGGAACTGTATTAGATGTTTTGAGCCTAACTTTGTCCAGTAAAATTACTTGAGGAGATCTTTATTGGCTCTGATTAAAGCCACATGACAATTTAGTACATATATCACACACGGCATTTCCTACGACGATTATGTTGGAGGTTGCTGTTTGTAGGGATTCTATTTCACACCAAACCAAGCAAGTGACAATGACAATCTTCACTCAATAAATACGTGTGAAAATTCAATTTGTCCTAGCCCTCGACAAAAAAGAGTGAAGGTTATCATATTCACAGAATTCGACAATACAAAATAGGTTGTCAATATCAGAGATGTAATCCTAGACTACAAAACATGGAAATAGTCGATCAGGAACAGGAACTACGGCTGACACAACATTTACCACATATTCAAAGTTTCAAATAAGGAGGAAATGAAGAAAGAGTAAAATAAGAAAAAAAATAAAAATTAAAAAATATTGGCACAAAAATTGGAAAAAGTAAAAACCTTAATGACATGCCAAGAGAATTACGCTGCTGTCTTGAGTATCTTGTTATAGATCTCAAGTCAGTCAAGTACAAGATGATAAATCTTTGATGATAACCCAAGAAAAGTTGGCGTATTATCTGAAGGAAGCTTGGAATGTCATTCCAGAACACAAAATCTTGACCGATTGGTAAAAGGACTTGCTACCCCATTCTAAACCCCACCTAACTGGCACTGAGAGGAAGCTCATCGAAGCTGTTTTGCATGACACCACGAATCCAACCAGCTATACTTACCTCACCGACCAGTTTTAAAAAAAATGTCAAGCTAGAAATAAAAACCTATCATTACCTCTGAAGCCCGTGTGTCTTAAAGAATGAACATAGGAGAACATCATTGACTTTGATACACAGTTCATATACAGACCACTTGAATCCAGTGGACTGAACCAAGGATGAACTCCCTCATTAAAAACCCAAAGACGTTCAAGCCTACGTGCTCAACACAGTCATTGACCAGGATGACCTGGATCGCTGTTTACCGTCCCAACGGCAACATTGTGGAATATTTTGATTCGGATGGATTAGCATCACCCACCACCACCACCACCACCACATTCAAAGACGATATCACAGACTATGAGGAGAAATGCTGTTGTGACCAATTTCAATAACCTAAAATTACAATGATGAGATTCGATAATGTGTGGACAGTATGCATTTTATTTATCAAGGAAGCTTTGGAATCCCTTTACTGACATTTAGGTAGAAAAAAATGATAAAGTAGCATTGTGATTTCCTGCTCAGCATACTTATCTCCTTTGTTTAAGTCAAAAACGCAGTTTAAATTGATGGCAAGATTAGGCCGTCATGAAAAATTGGAACCCAGGTCTCACCCACCAATGCTTTCAACCCTGTAATCTCACCCACCAATGATGTCAACCCTGTAAATATGTTAATTATTAAAAATTGTTTTGTATGAGGAATACTATTATATTTCCGTAGATGGCCATAGTGACATCCAGTATGCTCAATTCCCATAGATGGTCATAGTGGCCCATAATCTTAAATATTCCCTCAGATGGCTCGTAATGTCAAATGATCATAGCTGGCCATCGTAGTCCAGTAATTTTAATTCCCGTAGAAGGCTATACTGACATCCGTTATGTTAAATTCCCATATATTGCCATAGTTGCCCATATTGTTAAATATTCCAATAGATGGCCATAATGGCCCATACTGTCAAATTCCCATAGATGGCCAGAGTGGTTCATAATGTTAAATTCCCATATATGGCCATCGTGGAGCAAATTTGTAATGTATATTCCTACATGATAATAGTGTCCGCTATATTATTTATTACAATAAATCGATTAATTTGAACAATAAAAATGGGTTGCTTTAATTTGTCAAAAACTGTGTCAGCATTGTCGCGCACATGCATATATATGCATAGCTATCAAATATCTTAGCATCATATAGATAAGAAGAATATTTCACAAACGACACAAACACACACACACACATATATTGATCTCATTCTATATAAATTTATTTATATTTTCATTTATCCAAATATGCAATATTGGTTCCTGAGATAAGCACTGTCGCCTGTGGCTGGTATATAGGTATCAACTAGCAATTATTGTTTCATGTATATACCTTGCATTCGTGAATACAAATCCAGCGCATTTGTGAATATAGCTGAGTTAAATTTAGCCTGCCTGACGAGCAAGTTCTTGCGCACCTCGAGTCCTTACTTTTGACCTTATTTCAGCCTCTATCGTGGGGGTGAGAGTGTGGCCGAGTGGGTTAGAGCTCTGGGCCCCGTTTCACTAAGCAAGGTAAGTTTGCGCACAGAATTTTCGTAAGTTTTAAGCGCAAGAAAAGCTTACGTTATTTCGTAAGTGTGTTTCACAAAGATATCCGTAGGAAAATTTCATACCTCTAAGAAAACCTTTTGCGTGAGTCACTTTTTGGTATGGGAGGTAGATAATAACTCGGTAAAATGTAATAGGGTACCTGCAAGACACATACAAAGGACGGCGAGTAAGATAAGGACGACAAGAACAACAATAACTACAAAATGACCAACAAAATATTGGACAAAAGATGCGTTAACATATGGACCATACTAAATGAAATATAGATATTTTTCTGATTAAAGAAGATAGAGTACCTCTGTGTGTGTCTTTGTGTGTGTGTGTGTATGCGTGTGTGTGTGTGTGTGTGCAGTGACGAATTTATGGTTTTGCCGGCGCTAGGCACAGTCAGAGTTTCCGCACCCCCTCCCCCACCGAAAAAAGCCTTAAAACCAAGACCTTTACGCCTTTAAATAATGGCAAAATTTTTTAACAAAGCAAGATTTTCATACTTTAAAATCTCCCGCCCCCTGAATTTTGCCGCCCGATGCACCTGCCTTGTCTGCCTAATGGGAAAACAGTCACTGTCTGTGTTTGTGTGTGTGTGTGTGTGTGTGAGAGAGAGAGAGAGAGAGAGAGCGAGAGATAGAGAGAGAGAGTTTGTCGAGCTACATGTCGATGAATATACATAATTTAATTTACTTGTTCAAGGAAACGGCTAAGCCATACTTCTTTATTTATCTGTATCAAAATGGTTATATAATTACTTCACTATATGTATCGACTTATATTGCCTTAAATGAGATGAACGTACTTGGAGGTCCTAAGGCTGTAGTTTCAAACGACAAACCAGCAGATTCCACCATTATATATGGGAACGTAAATGTGACGTTTATGCAACCATCTGAGTCATGTACAACCTTCCGAACTTATTTGATATTAGTAGTAATGTGTGGGAAACGGGGGCAGGATGTAGCGATCGGGGGCATATATGGAAAATTAACATTATGGGACACTTGGGGGCACTTGTGGCATATATGGGAAATTAACATGGATGGGACACTTGAGGGCATATATGGCAAATTAACATGGAGACAATACCACGTCATCTACTATCCAACGCCCCACACTATACCATCAACACGCCGTTTGTAGTGACCAATACCACGTCATCTACTATCCAACGCCCCACACTATACCATCAACACGCCGTGTGTAATGACCAATACCCCGTAATCTATACTATCCAACACCCCACACTATTCCATCAACACGCTGTGTGTAGTGACCAATACCCCGTCATCTACTATCCAACAGCCCACACTATACCATCAACACGCCGTGTGTAGTGCCCAATACCCCGTCATCTATGCTATCCAGTACCCCACATATACTATCCAACACCCCGTGTGTAGTGACCTTCTGTCTAGAGGCTATATCTATATAGTCTAGATTTATATATAAAGCATTACCTATACCTCAGATCATGTTGGAAGTGTCAGTAAATTTGCATATAATGTACCTATGTTACAAATAACTTTAATCAAGGGAACCAACTCAAAAAAACACTAAAATGGACGTGACTAAAAGTTGTACTAAACTTCAGGAACAGTCACAGACTTTAGCGTAGACTAGAAAAAATCCGGAAAAATGTTTTTACAATTGGCCAAGACCAAACGTAGCACTAAAATTCCGAAATTGTACCGGACGTTAGAGGAGACTTAAAATAATCCAGAAAAAATGTAAAAAATAATTGGCTACGACTAAAAGTAGCGCTAAAATTCTTTAACTCATAGAGAGAACGAAGGGAGTAGTGAAAACAAAACAGTGAGACTACTACAAAACATTTTGGTGGAGTTAATGTATGTGAAACAAATGTATCAGACTTCTTTAACTCAACGCAAGAGAAAGAGACTATCATGGGCTAAGCTTTCTAAACCCATTTCATCATCCACTCTCACTACCCCTGAGATGGCACCACCTTTGACTACTACTACCAAAGCAGCATCAACAACAACGACAACATGAGTAAGACCCGGACGTTAAAGAAAACATGACCCAGATCGATAGAAAGAAATGTGAAAGGGTAGGTACCTAAGATCGACAAAAAGAGGTTAAAGAGCATATACATTCCATTTTTCAATCAATAAACAACACAACATCAATTTGTCAAAAATCAATTATTTTTAATAAACAAGAAGAAGCTTCTCTAACACAAAATACAAATAAACAAACGAACATTTTCGAACGTATTTACAGGGTTAAAACGTTGTGAAGTCAAACTCGACTTCCACTGTTCTAAGTCATTTTGCCCTCCATGCACACTACGTTTCTGAGCTAAAAAAGACAAGAGATAACCATAATGTTCACAAAACCATCTTTATACTTTAGCATCGTTTCTAGCATAACTAGTCACTAACTATTCTAAGGGAAATCCAAGACTGCGTTGATGAAGAAAATACACACAATATTGTCCACACACCATATAATCTGATTATTTTAATCTCACATTATTGTTTAGAGTGGAGACAGCATTTCTTCTCATAAAGTCAGTGATGTCCTCTTCCAAAGGAGGTAATCCATAAGAATCAAAATACTCCACACTGTGATCTTTGGGAAAGTACACTGCCACCCAATGGATTCCTAGTCGATGACTGTCATCAGTATTGATGACATAGGCCTGAACGTCTTTAGGTTTGCGATGTGGAAGTTCATCTTTAGCACACACCACAGGATTACAAGAAGCGGTGTACGAACTGCGAGTCAACAGGTAATGAAGTTCCCAGGTAACCATTTTTTCACAGGTAATGATAAGTCATCAATTCACACCTGACTTTTTCCTTGAATATGTCTGTCAAATAACTCGATGAACGAGTAGTCTCTGTACTCTGTTGCAAGTGAGCATCGATGCGTTGGGTCTCCAGAGAAGTCAATGGACGTAAGGAACTATCCTGCAAGCCTTTATACCACTGTCTCAACACTTTTTCTTCTGAGATCAGAGACCATGCCTCATCCAGATATTCTTGCAATTTTTCTTCTGAACTCATCATCATACATTTGTCGTGTTATTTCTGACTCGGATGATCGATTTGACATTCATAACAATGTTCTCTGGTCAGGGCTGTAATTCTCTCAACCAAGTCTGTAGAAAAACAGGAGACTAAATGTTGTTCTTGTTCTTGCCATCTTGACATTTTCACTGTCTCTTTTTCTTCTTTTGGTTCTGGATAAAAGACATCGTCATCACTTGTTGTTTGTGACTGCTCTAGATGAAAATATCCCTCATCTTCTATCTCCATAGCTTCTTCGTGTTGCATCTTTAATAGTCTAGAATCACTTCTCTCAAACTGTTGATTTCCAGAGTACTGTCAAATTCTGCATACAAGATGACGTTCACAGTGTTGACTAGAGCTGTGGCAAACTGAAGTTCCAGACGAAGTTGTCCTGATTTTATAGGGTGGAAATGTCCTTCGTCGCTGCTTTGGTCGGGAGTGAAATCAAAGTCCCACAAAGCATAACCTCCTGCATAATCCTCGTACGAAATACCGTGACTACTGTTGGTCCCTAACTGTCATGTTACTTCAAACAGAGTCAAGTAAGATCTCAAATAATAAAACTGGACAAAGTTATGTTCAAAAGATCTGGTAGACATTGTCTGACCATCTCGGGTGACTTCTATCTTGGAGACATTGAAGTGTCGATAGTCAAAAGGATTTTGATCGATAGCTCCGTTGAGGGCTGTGTTACTGTCGATGCCAATAAGCAACGTCTGGGGAGCTGTCCTTTGAACACGTGATCTTCGACTTTGGATCGGAGTCCAGAGGGAATGGTAAAGGTTTTCACCTCCACTCGTCGCACAGGATACTTGGCGGTGGTTCTACTCAAAGTTTGACTGATGTCGTTGGCTACTTTAGGAAAGACTTCAATACAGCCCACGTAAAGTCTGGATTCTTCGATAATGGTTTTGTACTCGTTCACATTAGCCATCAAATATATGACGGTACTACTGCGATTCAGACTCAGGCGTACATCCACTCCGTTCAACAAATACTTGTCTTGCAACCACATGTCCAAATGCACACCATCCATCAGTTCTAAAGTGCGCCCTTGTTTGATTTTGTTTCGACGGTCGTTAAATCCAACATTGTGAGTATGGTCATCTGCAGTCAAATCTGTGTCGTTGAAGGCATCCAAAGTGTCAGGTTTCCATACCACGGAAGAATCCAGATGGGTGTTCTTGGCTTCTTTTCCGTATGTCAACATATTTTCCAAGTAAGCACGGTAAGGGTAAGTATCCATACTGCTGCTGACCAATCTGTTAATCAAGTACAAATCCACTTCACTGAACAATGTATGCATGAAATTATTGACGGGAGCTACTCTGGTCTCGGCCCCAGGATTGGTGTTGTCCGTTTTGATCACTTTGAGTTTCAGGTACAAGTTACTGCTATTCAGATCGATGTAATCTTCAGTTTGTACTTTGATTTCAGGCCCAGAAGTGTGAAGCGAATTTATAGGGGTCACTCGGCGACTCAAAAGATCTTTTCCAGTTTGTAGCAACACATTTTGTCCTGCTCTCATAAAGGCTTCTTTAGGATTTTATTTGTCGATAAGGACGTTTTAAGGCATGTAATCCTCGAGTCACCATGGGTTTCAAAATTTGGGATACCGTTCGGAAAGTGGATTTTAATATATCTCCTAATCCATGTCCTCGTTGTCGAGCAACTACTCGGTAGACAGGATACATCTTGTGTTACAAGTCATTGGATAACCGTTTTCGAAAATGTAGTTTCAACGTGACTTTTCCTTTAGTGAATATAATATTTTGTCCCAGATCTCCTTTTATACTAATGTTGACACTGGCAAAATGCGACTTACTGACAGGAAGATAATGAGGATGTACAAATTCACGGTGAACGTGATACGTGTTTCCTCCTTCCCCGTACGCAGCGATGGCATAATCCGCTATGAAAGGAATGACTCTCAGTAACGGAGTACACAAACAATCAATTCAGTCAATCGTTCAATTCGGCAAGGTAACGCAAATACTTGTAAAATCGATCGTTGCTGTAAACGTTTTTCATAGGAGCTAAGTGTGTGTATCCACCCAAAATATCAAACAACCCAGGACAAAAAGTGATGGACAATATTCTGGCGTCCGAAAAAGGCATTTTAAAACGATGAGCAATTTTATGGTACTCGATCAGGACAGTTTTCTTGGCTTTGTCCAAGGCTTTCACAAACTGGTCATTGAAAATAGCTGCAATGGTGTCCACCAAATGTTGAGCATTAAAATAATACCCCACAGGAATTCTCATGGTAAAGCTAGTCAAGGAAGGAAGATTGGCGTGTAATGAGTTTTTGGATTCGTAAATGCCAGGATCATTTTTGTCCAAGTGTTCTTGCACTTGCTCGTTCAGGATATCCACGATGAAAGTGTTTTGACCTTCGTTGATATTGAGGGCTTGCGTAGGATGACTGGTTTCTACCAAAGCCACTTCCCAATGAGCTTCGTGATCCAATTGGTATGGACTGAGGTAATTTGGCCGTGAAAAAACATAAGCTGTTGTTGGGAAACACATCTATAGAACTGTCACTGGGTAAAGTTAAATAAAATTGGTTATTCATAGTTCGAAGGTTCTGGTTTCCGAGGAGTCACTCGTTGTCAAAGGAGAATGATGTTCAAAATGTTCCAAAAGAGGGCTACTGTTGTTGTTGTTGTGACTGGAAGAAGGATGACTGACGTTGGCCGTACTGTTGTCGTTGTTGTTGTTACTGCCCGTACTATATTTCAAGAAAAGACTGAGCAGAAGATAACCAATGCAACTGCTGAGTAAAATGGTCTACAATTGTTGTCAACTCAAAATAGCAATCGCTGCTCTGATGACAACATACACCACAAAGATTTGGCAGAAAAAGACGATCAGATTTGTAGGCACACGTTCTTCGCACCACACCCACAAAGGTTGTTTTTGTACTTCTTGAAGAGAGGAACTCTGTGAAGGAGAGTTAGATGCTATGTTCAATGGCATGTTGGTTACTTCTTCTTTTTATAGTCGATGACTTGGGAAGTGGTAATCCAATAATAAAAACTAGGGGGATATCCTTTCCAACGCACTTTGACTTCTTTCACTCGACGTTTTCCCACTTTACGTGTTCTTCGATGGAGAATGTTTTCGATATCGTACACGTCGTCTTCTTTTTTGGTCACTCGTTGTTACTCAGGCAAGAAAAAAAGTTTCTTTTAACACTTCTCCGTGCATGTCTTCCAATTTATAGACAGGAGGATCACGTCCACGAACTTGTCCAGTGACACGAAACAATTCGGTAGTCCAGTTAGGTAAATAACCGTTGTTAAACGTGTGTTTGTTTTTTCCAATGCGTACCCAATCTCCCGTCTTGAGCATCAGGGCGTTCTTTTGTCCAATCTTAGGTGTACCAAACAATCGATCAAACACCCTCACTTCATATTTAGGGGTGACATCTTCGGGGGCGCATCTGATGCTACGATGGTACGATTGATTGTAAGCTTTGACCAGACGTGGTAACACGTCGATGTACTTGAGAGTGCGTTGATGTGTAAAATATTTCCACATGCGTTCTTTCAAAGTTCTTTGAAAACGTTCCATGACACTGGCTTTGGTTTTAGGATTTTCAGTGGTAAAAGAATGAATGTGCCGTGTGTTTCAATTCTGTTTGAAAATCTTGGTTTAGAAATTCGGTGCCTTTGTGTATTGGGTGACGACCACTTTGTTTCAACACCAGTTTTAAAGCGCTTACTTACTCGGCACTGCTTTTAGAAGTCAAAGGAACGACCCAAGCGGATTTGGAAAACACGTCAATGGCACAAAACAAATATTTGTAACCACGACTGTACGCTGCCAAATGAGAGACATCAACTAAATTTGCTTACATTTGATGATCGATGCCAGCCACTTTGGTTTGACTTCATGAAAATTTTCGTCGAATGGGTTTGTGTAATGTGCACATCGATTGTTCTTGTAACCATTGTCGTACTTCTGGCAAACGAACACTTTTAAGTTTTTAGCTGCCCGATACACTTTTTGAATCAACTCCGTAACCAATAGCATGTGCAGGATTGTAGTAAATGCTGGCCACAAGTGTCTCCATGATACAATGTCACTCCTCAATAAGTCACCCACCGTTCAATGCTAATATTTGATTCGTGGGGTAGGGAAGGTTTGGACGAAGCTTGACGCGTCCGACGAGCCACAGGAGTTTATTGTGAAGTGGTGTTTTTTTTCGTGATGCCTTTT
Source organism: Margaritifera margaritifera (assembly GCA_029931535.1). Classification (NCBI taxonomy): domain Eukaryota; kingdom Metazoa; phylum Mollusca; class Bivalvia; order Unionida; family Margaritiferidae; genus Margaritifera; species Margaritifera margaritifera. Next base: position 1,248,230 of record JAQPZY010001292.1, read on the forward strand.
TTCACTTCTAACTTCCCTTCTTTCTTTTTTTCTTCTGCTGAAGAAGGTGTGGACATCATCTTTTTAACCCAAGCTTTCATTTCTTATTGTTGAGGCGTAGCGGAGGGCGTCAACAAGGAAGCTGCAATCTTACTAGGTATGGGAGCAAACGGAATTTGAAACACTTCTCGTGTGTCGTCCTCTTCTGTCGTCCCCGTGGCTGTGTCTGTTTTAGTGGTTTTAGGTTCGCTTTTCAATCTTCGCTTGAAATCTCTCAGAGTGGGTTTAGCTATTTCGTCTAAAGCTTTCTGGTGAAAGACGTTGAAGACATTGCAACAGATGGCCGTACCGTTGCGATTGTTCTGCTTCTGACAAATCACTTCGATCCATTAACGATTGTAATTCTTGTTGTAACTGTAACATCTCGTTGAGATTAGGATTGGGAGGTAAATGAGGTATCCGTTGTTCGTACCAACGATGGAGTTCCATCCATCGTTTGTAAGGAACTAAAGTCAGTTTTCGTCGTTCCATAAGAGCCAAAGGTACAAGTGTGTTGTCTTTCCAGAGACGGGTGTCCTTTTTATCTTCTTTTCTTCGTCTTTATCTCGTGACTCCTCCTAAAAGGGGTCCCGCAATCGTTCCTAACAAAGGAGCAGCTTTTTAACAACGGTCCTATCAGGATGGGTAGAAATCCTCCTCGTTGCACCAGCATTTTTTTCTTTTGACTAAGAGGTATTTTCTTTTTGACCATTTGGCGAAGAACGTTCTGATGTTTTCCTAATTTCTGTTTCTGTATCTTGGACAAAGGTACCGTTCCTTTCAACACATTCAAAAAACATTCTCACGCAGTATCGATGATTTCTTTAAGGGCTGTTTGAATAAGTTGTTTGCGCATGCGAGGATTGGATTTAGTCAGGACGGACAACACATCCCAATGTTTTGCAAGACGAGGTGGAAGTCCTTTTTTTGGTTTTGTCTTTCTTGCGGTGGTGTGCACTTTTTGGGGCCATCTTTTGTGTCAGGAGCAAGCTAGAACTGAGGTCCCTCTGATGCCACACTTCTTTTTATAATGGAACTCGTCTCCACTGATGGTCAGCACGGCGTATCAACTTTATGACAGGCGTCACTCGACGATGAGGTGTTTTCAATGGAGTAAATCGTGTCAGTTCGTGTTTGGATAAATCCACTAAACTTTGTAACACGCCTGTTCTGTCGTGGACTTTGGTGTTAGGTGAGGCCACTATTTTATCCGCAGCAACAGTGGCAAGAGCAGGCGAAGTATATGCCCCCGGAGAAGAAGTGACTTTCGAAATAGGTTTCCATTTGTGCATCAATTTAGGAAACACGGGTCTTAAATCAGGTTTAGCAGGCATCATCACGAAGGGCGAAGAAGAAGTGATAGGAGAGGAAGACACCGTCACTGCCTCTCGTGGCCTTCGGGAATACGTGCGCGTCCTAGCAGTAGTACCTCTCTTTATGGCAGCAGGAGATGTTGTTGGGTTTTTCTTGAGGGGCTTTTCTTCTTAGGGCTTTTCTTTTTCTTGCGTGTGGTGTGTTGTAGTGGCCGACTTTGAGGGGATTTGGTTTTTTATTTTTCTTCTTGGCATTAGGATCCCATTGCAAAAGAGAACGAATAATGACACCTTCTAAAGAACCACTGCCACCAGGTGTCAAAATGATTTGTTTTTTAGTGTGTGGATCGATTCTTGGATCTGCCAGTTGTGACAACGCACTTTTATGTTTTTTAAAAAAAGAGTTAGGTTTGATAGGGTATGTGAATGATGCCTTGAAGTAATTGACATGCTGTCAAAGTAAACCATCGTAGCACTTCTCTGAGACTAGCTTCTAACGAATGGGCACGGACTTGTGCATTTTTTTTCGCGACTGATGTCATACAAGGCACGAATCAATTTGACAGGAGGATGAGATTGAAAGGAAGTCATCTTGAAGACTGTGGGAAAGAAACGACGTGGTGGATGTTTTATAGTTTTTTTTCAGAGAGTTACTGAAGGTGACGTATAAATGACAGGACCTCCTTTTTTACACCAATGGTGAAACAAATGGGTACGAAATCTCAAATAATCGGGAGTGGTGGATTTTAAATCGATGAGTAAATACGCATGATGTGTTTGGGTAGCATCGTCGTTCGCATAATTCAGCCAAGGAGTTCCTAACTGTTTGGCTAACACTTGCACTTGAAAATTTGTTTCTGGGGCTTTTAAACAACCCCACATAATGAGCGTTGAGACAGATGGTACGATGGGCTTTACTTTGTTGAAATAAATTTTGAGTAATGTAAATTATACTGGCATTACGATGATGTCTTTTTCGTGTAAACCAAAGTTCAATTTCTTCTTCGTCTTCTCCTAACATGTTATAGAAGATGATCAAATGTGTTTGACTCAAGTCAGACACAATCCCATCGTCTTCGCGAGGAATGCCTTCTACAAACGAAATGGCTTCCTTTACTTTCTTGGAGTAACGTGTAAGACTTTTGCCACTCTTTGTAACGCACACGATGCTTTGAGTGGGACGATCAAACAAATGAGATTTGTGTTCGATCAAACGTTTGACAAATTGGGTTTTGCCTGACCCACTGGGTCCAGCAATCAACTTGTTAAAAGGATGGCGCAGATACAAAGCTTCCCAACTTTGACGATCTAACCTATCGTCAGTCACTGTGACAAAAGAAGAGGAGGAAGAGGATGCAGCCATGACTGAGGTATGGAGAATGTTGAGAAGAACATGAAAGACACAAGATATTTTTTACATTTCATACACGTTTAATGTTTTAAACAAAAAACATATTTACATGTCCAGAATTAAAACACGAAAACACATAAAGCAAAAATGAGTCCGTACATCAATGCGGCATACGCTAAAAGAACCAAAGCTGCATATAAACAAGTCAATGTACAACAATAATCTTGATAAATGTGTGTGCCACGAAATTAACGTACACGTACTGGTATTCTTGTCTCCGCAGAATTGAATGTCTCTAATTTCTCTGGCGGAAAAGTTCTTTGTTTCTCAGCTGTTTCGATTTGTACGACGGTATTGTCTTCATTTGTATCAGGTTCTTCTTCTACCACTGTTTCTAATGTCATTTGTGACTTTGATTCTAAGTTCACTTGTTCTTGTCTTGAATGATTCATTACACGTAAGGTCCTTGGCATAGTGTGCCACTTCTTGTAGCCAAGCATCGAAACCAAAACTTTTCCAGTCGCATACATCTTTCCAATCATTAAGTTGTTGGTGTAACCAACTAGCGATACACACTTCTTGTTAAGTATGAAGTGTAGATAAAGTTTGCCAAATTTCTTCTTCACACGGAGGTACACAACTTGTTTTCATCACGATTCTGAGCACAATTTGTCCTTCGTGCACCGATAAAGTGTGAATGGTCATGTCTTTGTTGCATGTACTGTTCATCAAAAATAATCCACAACGAATTTCCTGGGAAACAAAATCCAAGAAAAGTAGTTACTAACACACACACCACATAGCGTCAAAAATGTAATGAAACAGTTCGTGTATCTGTAGTTTGTAATCCTCTAAGGTCTAAACACTATCATTGACTTCCTTCCACGGAATTCGTTCCACTAGTAAAGACAACGGTCCTGGCATTGTCAGCTTTTATATCCAGGTTCAAAAGGTGTTTATCTTTTGTGATAGTCTACCCCAAGGCGGCTGTGATAGTTTCTCCCAAGAATCAGTCTTCTTATACTGTGGAAATAACAATAGTTTAAAAATCGAGAAATGACTTTGAGTTTGCGTTTCACTTGTATCTTGAAAAACTCTCAGTAAATGCATTCTCGCAGCTCCGGAGGCAAATAATGAATGTGCTCTTCTAAAGTATCCGACATATTACTTCTTTGGTCCGACCACAGGCAGGTACTGACAGCGCGGAGGTCATCTGGCATGTTCCAAGTAAGCTGAGTCTTTATACTCCCATTCGTGAAGTGTCACACCACAGCTGAAACACTGAACTTTATCTCCTTCTCCCAAGTAGACAAATCCAACTCTGGCTAAAGTTTTGGGAGTAGGTCTTTGCATATATTTAGGCCGCTTATCTTTGAACGTCTGGAATCGACTTTCAAAGTCACAATAGCTAGGCAATATGAATTCTTTGCCAGTGTATGGATGGCATCCACAGGTAGTTAAACGCTTAGCATTACATTGACCAATAAAACAGAAAGGGCGTCGTGCTGCATCGCTTTCGCTAGTGGGGCGGTAAAGCACACGAACGGTTTCGTTTTCGATGGTCCCAGAGGAGAGACAAAGTCGTGCATTATCGCAGATGTCAAAGCGTACGGCATCCGTCTCATCGCAAGGCACTGCATCGCAATCGGTGTCGTGATCGAACTTGGAGTCCACAGAAGATCCCTCACTAGGTGACTGTGTCGAGTTCGTCGGTATTGGTGTATGTGTACTGGTCTCCACATTGAACTTGAAGTTCACAGTGAGTTCCTCACTCGGTGGATGTGTGGAAATAGCATTCATCTTCTTCTTCTTCTTCTTGCTCGGTCAAAGTTTGTAGTCACAATGAATTGTTGGTCTTGGAAGTTGTCCCTTTTTTATACTGAAGCTCAGCGTGTCCGTACGGTAAAGTGTTGTGGTCTGGACGTCGCACTCGTTTCTGGTACACAATTTGATAGACTTTTTCTAAAATGAGACTGACGATTTGGTGGTTTGGCAAACGTACAATTTTGTGGGGGTCTAAGGTTTTCACTCGGAAGTCTTGAGCGTGTCCAGACCGTAAAACATTTTGCAAGACATCAAAGTTCACCACTTGGCTGGCTCGATAGTTCAGTGTCAATCCTTTGACTTTGCATTTGGTATGAAGTTGGTTTTGTCGGTCTCTGTATTGGTAGCCGTAATTTTAAGGGCCACCGCTGGCAAAACTGATGATTGTCTCTTGTGGGTGTTCGTCCATCCATGCCCCTAAACGATCTCCTTCGATGGTGGGGTGTTGGCTGCCTGGGCGATGGATGTACATACAACTGTCGGTGTCAAAGTACAGGACTCGATCTCCCAACACTTCTAAAGCCTCATCGTACACTGTTAAGTGAGCCTTGGCTGTCACGTAGGCTGCAATGACAACATTACTAAAGTCGTCGGGGAGTACAAACTTTGGTTCTTCTTCGTAATTGACCAAGATCGAATTTTAACGTATGATTTCCACTTGTTTCATCAGTTTTCCTTTGTCGTCGACAAGTTGAAAGTAGCGACTGGGATCTGCCAAGTATTCCGTCTTGGGCAATTTCGTACGTTGTGCCAAATGTTAATTCTGCCGGGGTACTAAACTCAGTCCAGACAGGAGACTACAAACTATCGTGATGAATGGAAAGTCTCGAGAAATCGTCCTCTTTCGCTTGGCATTGTCGTTTCAATATTTCTAACAAGGAATCCCACAAATCGGTAATGAAACCTGCGGCTTTCTCATGGGGCACTTTATATTTGAACTCTTTAAAGTTGACCGTGTAGGTGTAAGTGGTGGTTCTACATTTTCTGGAAGTCACTTTTTGCGTCTCTCGGGAGCTACTAAACGACTTTCTTTTTTAGGGGTTCTGGATTCTCTTGGTCTTGTGGAGGTAGAGGGTATTGTTTCAGGCTCACTCGTGTCCTCTTCAAAATCGCTGGCATGCAACACTTCAACCAACGGTGTTTGAGGCGGTACGGAAAGCACGGAAAGTCGTCGTCGTCGTGGCCACTTAGTTTCTTCTTCTTCATGTTTCTCACTGACAAAGCAAAGGAAAAGAAAAGTGAGACAAAGGGAAAGATACCTGTTATCATTTTCAAGAAAAATGACATTGGTCTTCAGAGTACCCTAAGAAAAAAGAGAACAAGGAGAAAAGGGAGGAAGCAGAGGGCTCTTCAAAAACAGAAGAACCCATCCCCATCGTCAAGAAATGCAAGAAGGTATGACGACAGGAAGACAGTGAAGAAGAACCCATGCCTGTGAGGAAATTCAAAAAGAGAGACAGACAGTGAAATAAAAAATGAACTTGAGTGATGTGTTATGTAATGTTCATTGTGATTTTAAAAGAGAATATACCAAAAAGAAAAAAAGTAAGTGTCTTTTAGTCTTGATTTTTTATATTATGGACCCACACACACACTCATACACAATCAAATGATGGGATTTAAGTTTTACTTGATTTGGCAATTTTATTTCTTTTCTAAGAAATGTGGGTGGTCCTGAAAAGGTGTTTATTTTAAACAAACTTATGGACTGGACATCATGAGCTTTAACTGTCTCAATCCCTTTTTACATTCAAATCCTGTTGTTGTTGTTGTTGTTGATGCTGCTTTGGTAGTAGTAGTCAAAGCTGGTGGCATCTCACGGGTAGTGAGAGTGGATGATCAAATGGGTTTAGAAAGCTTAGCGCGTGATGGTATCTTTTTCTTGCGTTGAGTTAAAGAAGTCTGATATATTTGTTTTAGATACGTTAACTCAACCAAAATGTTTCGTAGTAGACTCACCGTTTTACTCCCTTCGTTCTCTCTATGGGTTTCGGATTGTTTGTACTACTTGTAGTTTTAGCCAATTTTTGTTAACATTTTTTTCCGGATTATTTTAAGTCTCTTCTAACGTCCGGTACAATTTCGGAATTTTAGTGCTACTTTTGGTCTTGGTCAATTTTATTTTAAAAATCCGGATTATTTTCAGTCTTCGCTAACGTTCGTGACATTTGGGAAGTTTAGTACGACTTTTAGTCCAGGTCATTATAATCTAATGTTCCGGATTTTTTCTAGTGTACGCTAAAGTCCGTGACTGTTCCCGAAGTTTAGTACAACTTTTAGTTACGTCCATTTTAGTGTTATTATGAGTTGGTTCCCTTGATTAAAGCTATTTATAACATAGGTACATTATATGCAAATTTACTGACACTTCCAACATGATCTGAGGTATAGGTAATGCTTTATATATAAATCTAGACTATATAGATATAGCCTATAGACAGAAGGTCACTACACACGGGGTGTTGGATAGTATATGTGAGGTGCTGGATAGCATAGATGACGGGGCATTGGTCACTACACTTGGCTTGTTGATGGCATAGTGTTGGGTGATGGATAGCATAGATGATGGGGTATTGGTTACTACTCACGGCGCGTTGATGGTATAGTGTGGGCTGTTGGATAGAATAGATGACGGGGTATTGGTCACTACTGTTACGGAATCATACCTCTTTTAACTTTTTATAATGATTTAATTTATTAGTTTATGATCTCTGTTCTTAGTCTGAACCGCGGATAGCTTATGAGTATATATACGACAACCTTTCGATCGATAAATGGTCACATGACTATTTGCGCGCGAAAGGAATTGACCTATGTCGTGTACTAGAAATCAACATTGCAAGGTCACACGCTGGTATTGTCACTTGATTTATCGCGAGCTCATCTGGATTATGTGTATTTTTAGTTTCTTGCAAACAACATCGTGTTGACTGTTAAATCTAGTCTAATATAGCATTCTTGAGAATAAAATTGTGTTTACTGGAAATAAATACATTCCTTAGGCTTCTAAAGGCTTCGAATGCTGACAGGAACTGCGTAATGGGTTTATTTGATTCTGCGCACTTACAATGCATATATAGAGAATAATCCTCTGATTATTAATCTGTTACAGTTACTTGAAAGAAGAGAGGTCGTATTAAATTGTCAGTTCAGTGTGGAATTAACTTTGGAGATTCATCTATTATCTATACAATACATTTAGAAGTCAGTATTGTTCTTCATATGAAATATTATACAGTTCCGTGGAATTATCCGGAACATTTCTAATACTTGTGAGATTCCAGACTTACAAGGATTATTTTGGATTTACTTAGAACTTATCAACGTTAGCACATCAAAGGCTACTTCATTCGGAATACTACATCCGGATTATTTGGATTAACTTTCGGAAGTGAACTTAAACACAATTTAGGACTTTTTAGGATATTCTATACTGTAAGTTATTTTAATTCTTTCACTTTCGTTGTTTGTTGAACTATTTTAATACCTTTAATATTTAAGGAAATTAAAGATTTGCATTTTAATCTTGAAAGCTTGTTTGTGTCTTTTATCTTGTTACATTACCCCTAGAGTCGTAACACTACACACGGCTTGTTGATGGTATAGAGTGGGGTGTTCGATAGTAGATGACCGGGTATTGGTCACTACACACGGCGTGTTGATGATAAAGAGTGGTGAGTTGGATGGTAGATGACGGGGTATTTGTCACTACACACAGCGTGTTGGTGGTATAGTGTGGGGCGTTGGATAGTATAGATGATGGGGTATTGGTCACTACACACGGCTTGTGGATGGTATTGTGTGGGCTGTTGGATAGTAGATGACGTGGTCTTGGTCACTACACACGTCTTGTTGATGGTATAGTGTGGGGCGTTGGATAGTATAGATGATGGGATATTGGTCACTACACACGGCTTGTGGATGGTTTAATGTTGGGTGTTGGATAGTAGATGACGTGGTATTGGTCACTACACTACGCGTGTTGGATAGTATAGTCTGTGGTGTCTGTCCTCATAAACACTTTTGCCCCATAAACACTTCTACCCCATCAACACTTCTGCCCCATAATCACTTCTGCCCAAAACTGCCCCATCCATGTTAAACCTACGGACACATTTAACATAGGATTTCCCGTATGTACCTTTAGTGGCACTTATTGAGGTAAACTCTAACAATGTTACTATGTCACTCCCATTGATGTCAGCCACTTGTAACACTGTTACTATTAGACCCTATACTATCCTCTCCATGTTAATTTCCCATATGCCCCCAAGTGTCCCATAAATGCCCCCGATCGCCACATCCTGTCCCCGTTTTGTACACATTACTACTGATATTCATTGCAATACTAAGAATAAAGTTGTAATTGGGTTTTAATTTCACCTTTGCTTCAATTGTTTGCATTGTAAGACCAAAATCTGAAAAAATGCACCCTTCCTTCGTGCTTTAAAACTCCCTCCCTGTTTATAGGCTCGAGAAACCTTGAAATAAATTTACATCGTATTCAGTGGGATGTGATATAGATCCATTTCTTTAGATCGGGGATTGTCTCAAAAGTCTCTCTCTCTTTCTCTCTTAGTTACCACACACACACACACACACACACACACACACACACACACACACACACACACACACACACACACACACACAGACGCACTCTTCATAAATTCTCTCAACATATGATTAAGTTAAGTTAATTACTATATCTGATTAATACTTTAAATATATAATTAAAATTCCAAACTTTATTTACATGATAAAA